>CM062807.1:1137227342-1137743091 GCA_031772625.1 Pinus tabuliformis | reverse complement strand
GGCTCAAACAAACTTGAGAAATAAACCCAAACAATCCCTTTCCTACTTCGCTTTGCCCTCCTTAGAGCTGCGGCTGCCTTCAGAGAGAGATCTTGTGATTTTTGACACTTTGGATGTGTCAAATGAACCTCCAAACATCTTCTATTTATGTGTTTCCATGGGTGTTGTCTTGTCAATTCAAGAGGGGTCTATACAACTAAGGATGACTTGAATATTAAGACAAATTTCCCTCTTGAAACACATAAAAAATATTTTCTCTCAATCCACAAGGCCTCTCTTGGTGCTTCAAGTAGCCCCTTGCTCCTTTAAGGGTGCCCTACAATCTCCAAGTGCAAAGTGTCCAATTCTCTTCTTGTTTTGGCCCAATGTGAAAATTTGGATGCCCAAATTCCTACTGCAACAATTGATTACTTTTCTCCAATTCGTTAATTACTGAAGAAAATTATTTACTATTTCATACAATAAACACTGAAATGAATACACTGCAACCTTCACCATTTAAATAAAATGTGGAAAACAAGAAACTGAACAAGAAAGAAATACAACACATCTACACAATTATTTTTGGACAAATGTCCCTGGAAAACCCAATGTGGGAAAACCGGTGAAAGAGCTAAGAGTTTTATTATTAAGCAATAGTAATTTTTGAATACAATCTCTGGATGCCTTCCCAGCAATCCAGTTACAGAGAAAATCACTGGCAGAGAGTTAAGTGAGGTTACCTCACACTATTACTGGAAATCCTGGCTAATCCAACCATTGAATGAACTACCCCTAGCTGCCTCTGCAGTCACTACGTCAGCCCAGCGTCACACCCTCCGGGGACAACGTCACCCCTTCAACTGATCGATTTGCTACCCAAGAACTTTGATTTTCACCTCTCGTCTAACACCCCGGCTTCTGGCTTCTGCAATTGATTCCTTTAGCAAATTTTTGAATTCCCTCTTGGCTTCTGCGTTGACTCTGCGTGGCTCTATGTCGGCCTCTCTAGATTTGCGCTGTCTCTGTTGGATCTCTCTCTCTTCCCTTTTGAGATTCTCTGACCGAGAAAGATTTCCCTTCGGACACTATCCCTGCCCCTCATTGCAAAAGATCACTATCGAAAATCTCTTCGGCAGCTGCTCTGTTTTAGAAAATCAAACTTCTGATCTCCCCTCTATTTGTTCTCCAAGTGGCCCTCAAGCCTCTTCTTATATCTTACTGTTGGACAACCAACGGCCCAAATTAAATTCTAATCAATGGCTTAGATCATTTTGGCTTGATATTCGTCTTCTTCTAGCAGTTACACTTGCAGTTAGATTAATACCTTTTAATTATTTTAATTTCCTAAGTTTAGACTTAAGGTCCCATTAAAAATAATTAATTATTTTAATAAAAATATCTCTGGGTGGAATTTTCCAAAACGGATTTTGGGTATTAGAGAATGCATGTGTCTAAGCCTCCTTGCAAATATTGAGACTTAGAGCACATTTGATGCTACAAAAAATCAACACTCCCTCTTAGCGAGGAATGTGCTCTAGCAATGCATCTTGCTGAAGCATCACTCTGTTCTGTAACATCTCCTTTTGCACTGTTGATGTCTGACATACTGTCCTCCAACTACTGCACAAATGCTACATCTATACTGGTGCTGGCCCTGCCACTGTCAACACTACATCCGTACTTGCAACTCCTTCTCAATTCTGCATTTGTGCTGCTGTTGGCATTGCCACTGTCAATTACTACATCTGCACTGCAACCTTCTCCAATTGCAGTTGCTATTGCATCAGCAACAGAAAAGCATCCCAAATCACTGAACTAGTGTTCAGTATGATGTATCTCGTTGCTGGAGTTTTGACTGCTGCTAGACTCTGCGCTGACCGTCTGAAGCCTCTGTGCTGTTGATGATCTCTGCTCTGTGCCATCTGCACTGCTGCCAACTCTGCTCTGCGTTGCTCAGTCTCTGGCGCTACTAGCCACTGCAATTGTCACTTCAACACTCCTCTACACCAACTGACACTAGTCCATCCTGCTACTACTAATCTGGGCTCTCGTAGCAAGGAATTGATTAGAGAGGGGGCTCCTCGAGGATGCTTCCCATCTTCAGTCCTTTTGAACTAAAACTCTAAAGTACCCCACCTCCCTTCTAGAGATGCCTTGTTGTCATGGTGAAATCCTCCTTGATCTTCGCGGTTGCAACCTTCGGATCATGCTTCTCATCTTGGTCCTTCTTCCTGAGAAGACACTGTGTTGCGTAGTGACCGAATTCACCATACCTTAATTATTTGATCTTCGAAACATCTTTCTTCTTCTGTTGCTGCTCTCTTTTTGCCCCTTGGATGTGAGGGTTGCATTCTCTTCCTCCTCCTTGGGCTTTGACACATTGTTGTTGCTTCCGTCAAGTTTACACTTGACCAAGTCTATCCTCGGATCCTCTTGCTTAAGATTTGCCCACATTTCATCCCAGTTTGACAAAGTCGCCCTGCCCAGGATGCTCTAGACAAAGACTTGCCACTCCTCAGATACTGAATTTAGGACCATTCTTACCATATCGGAACCTTGAGGTGTCAACCCCACAACTTCGAGCTTATCTCAGGTCTCCTGAAGCTTAGTGAGGAACGGATCAATGCGTTCCCCCTTCTGCATCTGCAAAGATCTCATCTTCTGCTCTAAGTACATCTTTCGTTGCTCGGAAGATCCTTGATACAACATTGACAATGTATCCCACATCTCCTTGGTAGTGTCTCTGCCAGATGTGACAGGCTATATGACCCTTCACTCCGTCAAATTATTTTGGTCTTTGCCATTTCTCCCTTCAACTTCTTGAGCGGATCTAGATCCGCAGGCTTAGCCACCACGCTGTCGATGTAAACTTTGAGAAAATGCTCATCCTAAAGGCATGGCATCCTTGCCTTTTAGATCACATAGTTGGATGCACCATCCAACCTATCCTGATCTTTCAATCCATTGGCTGCCATCTCTGCCAATCGAAAAATTAGAATGACCTCCTCTCTCCTGCTGCTGCTTCACAAATGAGAATTCAAATTCCTTAGCTAGGAATTCTCTGAGGAAGAAATTCCCTCAAGTGTCTCTTCTTCCTTTTGACATCTTTCTACCCAACAACTGCCTGTAGAAAACTGTCACATCGGGAACCCCTCTTCGCTGAGGCTTTTGCTGCACTACTCCCTCTGCTGCTGATAGATTTCGATTGTAAAATACTGCCTTCTGTTGCCTCACTCAGAAAGAGATTTACCATGAAATCTAGCTCTCTTAGCCCAAGCTGCGCAATCCCTCTAGGGATTTGAATTGTTGCCTCTGCAAGACTTTCGAATTCCCTTCCTCCTTCAACACTGGGTTCTTCCAGCACTATTCGCTTGTTTCACTTGCACCTCTCATACCATGTGAAAATTTGGATGCCCAGATTCCTACTACAGCAACTGATCACTTTTCTCCTATTTGTTAATTACTGAACAAAATTATTTATTGTTTCCTACAGTAAACATTGAAACAAATACACTGCAGCCTTCACCGTTATAATAAAATTCGAAAACAAGAAACTGAACAAGAAAGAAATACAAGACATCTACACATTTATTTTTGGACAAATATCCTCGGAAAAACCCATTGTGGGAAAACCGGTGCAGCAGCTGAGGGTTTTATTATTAAGCAGTAGTAATTTCTGAATACAATCTCTAGATGCCTTCCTGACAATCCAGTTACAAAGAATATTACTGACAGAGAGATAAGTGATGTTACCTCACACTATCACTGAAATCTTGGCTGGTCCAACCACTGAATGAACTGCCCCTGGATGCCTTTGAGCTGCCTCTGCACAGTCACTGGGTCAACCCAGTGTCACACCCTCTAGGGATAGCGTCACCACTTCAGCTGATCGATTTGTTGCTCGAGAACTTTGATTTCCACCTCCCGGTCTCACACCCTGGCTTCCAACTTCTGCAATCGATTCCTTCAGCAAATTTTTGGATTCCCTCTTGGCATCTAAGCTGACTCTGTGTGGCTCTGCATCAACCTATCTAGCTCTACGTTGTCTCTACTGGATCTCTCTCTCTCTCTTCTCTTTTGAGTATTCTCTGACCAGGAAAGATTTCCCTTCGAATACTATTCCTGCCCCTCACTGCAAAAGATCACTATCAAAAATCTCTTTGGTAGTTGCTTTGCTTTAGAAAATTGAACTTCTGATCTCCCCTTCGTTTGTTCTCCAAGTGACCCCTCAAGCCTCTTCTTATATCTTACTATTGTACAACCAACAGCCCAAATTAACTTCTAATCAATGGCTTATATCATTTTGGCTTGATCGTCATCTTCTTCTAGAAGTTACACTCGCAGTTAGTTTAATACCCTTTAATTATTTTAATTTCCTAAGTTTAGACTCAGGGTCCCATTAAAAATAATTAATTATTTTAATAAAACTACCTCCGAGTGGAATTTCCCAAAATGGTTTCCTGGTATTGGAGAATGCATGTGTCTAAGCCTCCCTACAAATTTTGAGACTTAGAGCACATCTGATGCTACTAGATAAAAAAACACTCCCTCTTAGCAAGGAATATGCTCTAGAAATGCATCCTGTTGAAGCATCACTCTGTTCTGTAACATCCCCTTCTGCACTGTTGATGTCTCAGATACTGTCCACCAATGACTACGCAAACGCTGCATATATACTGCTGCTGACCCTACCACTGACAACACTGCATTCATACTACAACTCCTCAATTCTGCATATGTGTTGCTTGTGGCACTACCACTGCCAATTACTGCATCTACACTACAAACTTCTCCAATTGTTGCTGCTACTACATCAGAAACGGAAAAGCATCCCAAATTATTGAACTGGTGTTCAGTATGATGTATCTTGTTGCTGGAGTTTTAATTGCTGCTAGTCTCTGCGCTAACCCTCTAAAGCCTTTGCACTGCCGCTGACCTCTTCTTTGTGCCATATGCACTGCTGCCAACTCTGCTCTGCGCTGCTCAATCCCTGGCGCTACTAGCCACTGCAACGGTTACTCTGTCACTCCTCTGCACCAGCTGACACTAGTCCATCTTGCTACTACTGATCTGGGCTCTCATAGCAAGGAATTGATCTGAGATGTGGGCTCCTCAAGGATCTTGCCTGTCTGCAGTCCTTTCGAACTACAACTCTAAATCACCCCACCTCCCTCCTGGAGATTCCTGGGATGTCATGGTGAACTCCTCCTCCTTGAACTTTGCGACTGCAACCTTCGGATCATGCTTCTCATCTTTGTCCTTCTTCCCGAGAGGACACTGTGTTGCATAGTGACCAAATTCACCACACCTAAAGCATTTGATCTTCGAAACATCTTTCTACTTCTTCCGCTGCTCCTACTACCCCTTGGATGCGAGGGATGCATTCTCTTCCTCCTCCTTGGGCTTCGACACACTGTTGCTGCTTCCGTCAAGTTTACACTTGACCAAGTCTCTCCTCAACTCCTCTTTCTTAAGAGCTACCCACATTTCATCCTAGTTTGGCAAAGTCACCCTGCCCAGGATGCTTTGGACAAAGACTTGCCATTCCTCAAATACTGAATTTAGGGCCAGTCTTACCATATCAGAACCTTGAGGTGTTGACCCCACAGCTGCCAACTCATCTTGGGTCTCCTGAAGCTTAGTGAGGAACGAATCAATGCATTTCCCCTTCTGCATCTGCAGAGATCTCATCTTCTGCTCTAAGTAGATATTCCATTGCTCAAAAGATCCTTGATATAGCATCGACAATGCATCCCACATCTCCTTGGCAATGTCTCTGCCAATGATGTGACAGACTATATGATCCTTCACTCCATCGAGGATCATTCTTTTGGTCTTCGCCATTTCTCCCTTATACTTCTTGAGCGGGTGTGGATCCGCGAGCTCAGCCACCACGCTGTTGACGTAGACTTTGAGAAAATGCTCATCCAAAAGGCATGACATCCTTGCCTTCTCAATCACATAGTTGGAAACACCATCCAACCTATCCTGATCTCTCAATCCACTGGCTACCATCTCTACCAATTGAAAAAGTCGAATGACCTCCTCTCTCCTACTGCTACTCAGCAAATGAGAATTCAAATTCCTTGGCTAGGAATTCTCTGAGGAAGAAATTCCCTCAAGTGTCTCTTCTTCCTTTTGACGTCTTTCTTCCCAGCATCTGCCTGCAAAAAACTACGTCACATCAGGAACTCCTCTTCGCTAAATCTTTGCTGCGCTACGCTACTCCCTCTGTCGCTAACATATTTCGATTTAGAAATCCTACCTCTCTATCGACTCACTTAGAGAGAGATTTACCACGAAAATCTAGCCCTCCTAGCCTGAGCTGCACAATCCCTCTGGGGATTCGAATTGCTGCCTCTATAGGAATTTCGAATTCCCTTCCTCCTTCAGCACTGGGCTCTTCCGACACTGTTCTCTTTTTTCACCCGCACCTCTGATACCATATGAAAATTTGGACGCCCAAATTCCTACTATAGCAACTGATTACTTTTCTCCTATTTGTTAATTACTGAACAAAATTATTTAGTGTTTCCTACAGTAAACACTGAAACGAATACACTGCAGCCTTCACCATTTAAATAAAATGTAGAAACAAGAAACTAAACAAGAAATAAATACACCACATCTACATTGTTATTTTTGGACAAATGTCCCCGGAAAAACCCAGTGTGTGAAAACCGGTGTAGCAACTGAGGGTTTTATTATTAAGCAGTAGTAATTTCTGAATATAATCTCTGGATGCCTTCCCGAAAATCTAGTTACAAATAATATCACTGACAGAGAGATAAGTGAAGTTACCTCACACTATCACTATAAATCCTGGCTGATCCAACAACTAAATGAATTGCCCCTAGCTCCCTCTGAGCTGCCTCTACACAGTCATTATGTCAGCCCAGCGTCACACCCTCTGGGACAACGTTACTCCTTCAGCTGGTCGATTTGTTGCCCAAGAACTTCGATTTTCACCTCCCGGTCTCACACCCTAACTTCCGGCGTCTACAATCAATTACTTCAGCAAATTTTTGGATTCCCTCTTTGCTTCTGCGTTGCCTTTGCGTGGCCTTGCGTGGGTCTGCATCAGCCTCTCTAGCTCTGCGCTTTCTCTATTGGATCTCTCTCTCTTCTCTGTTGAATCTTCTCCGTCTGGGAAAGATTTCTAGTCAGATACTATCCCTAGCCGTCACTGCCATTGATCACTATCGAAATTCTCTTTGGCAGCCACTCTGCTTCATAAAATCGAACTTTTGATCTCCCCTCTGTTTGTTCTCCAAGTGCCCCTCAAGCCTCTTCTTATATCTTACTATTGGAAAACCAACAACCCAAATCAACTTCTAATCAATGGCTTAGATCATTTTGGCTTGATCCTTGTCTTCTTCTAGAAGTTACACCCACGGTTAGATTAATACCCTTTAATTTTTTTGATTTCTGAAGTTTAGACTTAGAGTCCCATTAAAAATAATTAATTATTTTAATAAAACTGTCTCTGGATGGAATTTCCCAAAACAGTTTCTGGGTATTGGAGAATGCATGTGTCTAAGCCTCCCTACAAATTTTGACACTTAGAGCACATCCGATGCTACCAGAAATCAACACCAACTCCTTTGGCTGCAAAACCCTCACACTTGGGTTCTTAGCAAAGAGACCTTGTGATGCCAATTTCTCCACAACCCTATAGGCTAGGGTTTGGAGTACATCCCAAGCTACAAATCTCAACACTCCCTCTTAGGGAGGGAGTTACTTTCAACTCCATGAAGTCTCCATCATCATCACAGGCGACACTAGCCCATCTGGCATTCACCATTGCAACATACTTTGTAGAATGAATCACGCCATCTCGATAGTGCCTCTGCCTCATCTCATCTAAACTTAAGAACTTCAATACTTCCATAGGGCTGCTCCCTCTGAAGCTAGACTCCTTATGAGTCTGCATGATCTACAGTGACTCAACCTGCTACTTATCTTGTGTCCTACAAGGTCAGTCCAAGTTGCGGTCAAACACAAGCCATCATCTCCCCAAACTAGTCCTATAAGTACTCATCCTCCTGTATCAAACGCAACTTGTGCACGTCCCTCCAACCTCTATTATGAAACATCACGATCCAATGAAGAAACTAGCTTGTCAACATGCTTCCCATCACATGAAGAGATCTCGATCATACCATTTTCGAAGATTCAGGATCTAGGAAAATTGCGATCTAAGAAGAGTTGCGAGACGAGGATCTTCATCTGAAGAAGAGGGTTTCAGATGATGACATGGCACTTGCAATACAAATGAAGGGTAAGAAAAATAATGACTTGAGTAAAGTCAAGGTTTTCAACTATGGCGAGATGGGTCAATTATTGTTGAGATGTCTGATGAAGAAGAAGGGAGATGACCAAAAGAAGAAAGGGAAGCGGGTCACTGGTGTTGGCACTACTGTTGAGATAGATGCTCTCACCAAAAGATTGGAGGAGGACTTTTCTGTGATCTCTCATTTCTTGCAGGGTACTATCGATGAGGATGGATGGTACGTGGATAGTGGTGCGTCGAAACATATTACAAGGTCATAGGAGGCTTTCAAGAATCTAGTTGAATGGGACTCGAAGTTGCACATGGTGTTGGGTGACAAGATTTAGAAGGAGATCCGAGGATTGGGAGTTATGCCATTCAAGATGGAGACAGGATGGGTGATGCAGGTCTAGGATATATCGTTTGTACTAGAACTTATATATAGCATGATATTTGTCTTGATGATCGAGAAGAAGGGGTTTGAGGTCTTGTTCCAAGATGGGAAGGAAAGACTCAAACCCAGAGACTCTAGCTCCGCGGGTATTGTACTTGGAGTTAGAGAGCATGGTCTATACAGGTTGATGCGCAAGCCTATGGATCATGGGAGGAACAAGTAGAAGGAGCAGGTGCAGGTTCCAGAGAAGCAGTTGCAGGTGCAGGTTCCAAAGAAGCAGTTGCAGGTTTCATAGGTATAGGGATAGGTTCCAGAGAAGAAGGTCCAAGTTCCAAAGGCTTAGAAGGAGTTGAGTTCTAGCGGGAGCTTGCAGATTCAAAGGGTAACTTTGCAGCCCAAGAAGAGCATGTAGTCAGTGGGAAGCAAGGGTGCTTCCACATTTGCTAAGAAGGAATCATGGAGGGATTGGAAAGCGATATAGGAGAAAAATAAGTAAGATGCTTCCAGTGATAGCGATGTTGATTTTGGGTAGCATCGGATGTGCTCTAGCTCCGAAATTTTTTGGAGGGGCTAGAACACATGAGATCTCCAAGACCTAGAAATCGTTTGGAGAAATTCCACTCGGATGACGAGTTATTAAAATAATTAATATTTTTAATGGGGTTCCTAACTCTAAACTTAGGAAAATAAAAATATTAATGGGTATTAATAAAAATATGGGTGAGAAGCTTCTAAGTGACCAGGATCAAGTCTGTTTTAATCTTAGCCGTTGATTGGGGACTTAATCTCAACCGTTGATTCATCAATAGGAAAAGTATAAGAGGAGGCTTGAGGGTCAGTTGGAGTTACACCATATTGATCAATCAGTTCGATTTTTCTGCGGCGAGGTTTGCTGAGAAAATCGAATTGGTGATCTGAGTTGCAGCAGAGGGGAAGGGATAGTTAGGGTGGAGGATTTTCTCCGGAACCCCGAATACTCAGCAAAGAGAGGCAAAGATACACCAAAGGAAGCAACACAGACCAAGGAGGACTGATGTTGGACCAGGAGGGCCCACGCAGTGCTAACACAGAGGATCAACTGACCTCCTGCAGAAGTCTGAAATTTGTCAGGGAGCAGCAAGATCAGCCGGGAAGGTTGACGTTAGAGCTCTAGGAGGTAGTGAGACCAGTGCAGAGCTGACACAGAGCCTAAGAGAGCTCCACGTAGCTACTGCGAAGGGGCAGCGCAGTTGTAGCCAGGGATAGTCAGTTCAATTGCTGGATCGTTGGGATTTTGCTGGGTGATGTTAGGTAATCTCACTAAGGGTTTTGCCAGTGTATTTTTCTTTGTAACTGGATTGCTGACAAGGCTTCCATAGTTGTATTCAGAACCACTGCTTAATAATAGAAAACCCTCAGAGCTATTGCACCGATTTTCCTGCATTGGGTTTTTCCAGGGATATATTGTCCAAAAATAACGGTGTCCCTTGTGTGTTTGTCTCATATCTATTTCAGTTTATGATCTATATGTTAGTGTAGCCTGCAATAGTGTTTTTCATCATTGTTTAAATAATTATATAACTTGTTGAATGTAAAAACAAGTACAAGATGATAAACCAGTGATTGCAGTAGGATTTCTCATGTGTAGATTCAGAAATTTTCACAAGCGACTCATCCGAAAGAGGCGTAGTTCATACTATAGGGATTGTTGCAGTGGTGAGAGCCAAGAGTTGGGCGAGTGTTGTGAGTAGTGATGATGGTGATGAGTTACTTCCTAGTCTTGGAAGTACCTCCATCGCTAAGAGAGAGTGTTTATTTTTTAGTAGCTCGGGAAGTACTGCAAGCCCTAGGGTTCGGGGTTTGGAGGGTGAAGCGCCAAAAAAGTCATTTGTGGGCTTGGTGTTGAAGAATCTAGGGAAATGTAGAGTTAATGAGATTCTTCTAGTTATGATAACTATTTGTGAGGTGTTTCAACTTATTCTTCTTATTCCAATCTTCACTTGTTATTATTAGTGTGTGCCTTCATTAGTTCATCAAATAGCTATCAAAAACAAAGAGATAAGAACACAAGATGTTTGCCTTTCTGCTAGGGCCAAAACCTCTCCCTCTTGGAGAGAAAAACCCGCACAAAATTCTTCTTATAGAGATTCCAATTGAAGAATACCAAGACCATGACCCTTGACCTACTATGCCACTCTAAGGCCAAGACACCAATCCTCTTCTTCATCATAGCTGAGATCATCATCACTGCTACAAAATCAACACTGCTGCTGCACTGAAGTCATCGTCATTGTATCACTGAGATCTTGACACTTTGTTGTACCTTCACCGAGAATACTGCTGCACTTTTGAGATCAATGCTACTCCTTCATTAATACCTTCACCATGACACCAAGATCATTTCAGGATCCTTCTCTAAATATGCTGAGATAGTGAGGCTGCTTCACGATGTTAGTAGGCTGAGATCTTCATTATTACAGTAACACCGAGATTGTCACTACTTTCCTTGGACTAAGATCATGATTGCAAACATACTAAGATTACCACCACCGAGGAGGATGAGGCTGCAACTTTTCCACTGTAATTGTTCACGAAATTACAAAGGCATTCAAGAATGATCCTTCCTGTACCCATTCGAAGTTTGTACTTATCCGAAATTACAGTGATCTCCGAGTTCTGAACTCATCCGAAGTCCTGTATCTCTATCTTCATTCGAAAGTGTAGAAAAGTCCGAGTTTTGTGATCCAGTGGTGATCTCACAGGGGTATTTATAGTTGTTATGCCTCACAAAATAAGCCGACATAAGTGTGAACCATTGTCCTTTATTAAGCCGACATGACTCTCCTTTTAATTCATATGCAAGCCGATATGATTGTGTTTTATATCATTTTGCTTGCTGCCATCTTCAAGAGGATTGTGCTTGTCTTGGAGGGCTAATCTAGACACTAGGTTGACTTGTATACATTACACATAGGCTCAAGAAGAGCATGACATTGACTTTTTGACATCCTAAGGCAATGGGATCCACTAAATAAATAGACCTCTTGCTCATGAAACCCATGCAGCAAGGAATAATAATAAATTCATTTTCTTGTTTACAAAAATAATAAATACAATGTTATGAAGACCAAACCTAGTTACACTTTCTTCAACACTTGGTACCCAAGGTTGGAGTTTTGCACACAAAGGAGTTGGGCCAAAACCATGAGGTATTTGAGCATGAGAAAATTTGAGGAGATAGAGGATGTCGAGACAAAACTAACGCATTAATAACTCAAATCGAAGCCCTAGATCAAGAAATATTAATTTTTGAATGTCACTGTTGAGTTTTGCACAAGTCGGCCTAGTGGATGAAGGCTTGTTGACAGGTTGTCAAGCCCATGTGGATGTCCAAATGAAGTACTTCTATTGTGTATAAATAGAAGGTGAGGTTGGAGGCTAATTCATCATCCCATGTGCAACAAATCACAAGGAAGAGACCATTTGAAGCAACTGCACCACTAGGAAGACAAGGTTGAGGATCATAGGGGTAATTTGTGAGGTCTGTTTTGGGTCTGAAGTGTAGAAGAGACAACCTAAAGAATAGAGGAGAAATATGGGCACTTGTGCGTGGTTTTTGGAGAGGCCTTTCTCTAGAGTATTAGTTAATAGGCCGAGTTCTGAAATAAATTACAGGAAAGTCGCAACCCTATTTTGAGCCACAACAAAGGTGTCGTGAGGCCTATTTCAAGGCTAGAAATTAGCCTTAGGACTAGCGTGTGGGAGCAGGTGAATGAGAAGGGAAGGTTGAAACAATGATGGACTGTTGCAACTATTTTGGAAGGCTGTAACATTTCTTTTGGGTGCGCTAACCAGGAAAGTACGCTACAACAGTATGCACATCCTAGAGGTATATATTTATTGATGTTTTCGAGGTGGTTTCGTTGCTAGGTGGATGGTACAAGTGTGGACAGTTTGTAGCAACCTGTGGGAGCCAATTGGGAGGCTTGTCTTGATGGTTGATAGCCTCTTCTCAGAGCAAATCTCAAAGTGAAGTATTGGGTGCCATTGGACTGGTGGAGGGCAGTGTGTTGGCTACCCAAAGTAGCCCTTGACAAGTAGTCATAACGAGAGATTGACAATTGAAGGTTGGGTGAAGGTTGAGGCCTAATGTGAAACACTTTGATAGATGATAGTGACTGTTAGATTGGAAGATTGGAGTTCAAGTATTGGCCAGCCTAGAAGAGCAGATTGGATCATCTCGTGTTCATTGTAGCAGAAGAAACTTGCGGGAGTGATAGGCGGCGTCCCTCCTAGAGACTCTATGTGTTGTCTCTTGATGGACTAAGGGGAAGCTAGAGAGCAAAACGAAAGTGAACAACCGACAAGGTGGGATACAACATAGAGACTGCAGCGAGATTGTCATTGTATCTTGTATTCCCTAGATTGTTGTATTATTCAGATTGGTTTAATATAACCAAGATTGGGTTGTACATATTTGTACAATATTTTGTAAAAAGTTGTTTATACTTGTGCATGTGTGATTTACTGCTTTATATTTTTCGCTGTGCAAAGTATCTTTTGTTGATATTCTTGGTTTGGTAGCGTAAGAGATTCTAAGATTCTATTCTAGACCCAAGATCGTGGAAATTCAACACCCATTTTGCAACAACACCAATCTGCCTCTATCAAAGATCTTGCTCTAGGTCACTAAACACGGTTCCAATCTGCCCTCTAGTTGATCACAGGTCTATTAATGATGACTCAATACATAGGTTCTTATGTTGATTTGTTCACAACTCCATTTGTGAACAATTCTAGACTGCCCACTCCTGCTCTTCAGCTCCTTTGGGACTTCTTTCCCACTAGTTGTGTTGATTTGTGTAGCTTTGGAGGTACTCCAAGACCTAGGGTTTAGGGTTTGAAGGACAAAGCACCACAAGGGTAGCTTGTGGGCTTGGAACCAAATTATGGGGTTTTGGCACCCATTGTGTTTTTGGGGCAAAATCATGATGGATTCACGACATGTGATGGATGAGGATGATAGTGCTTGGAAAGACGTTTCCAATGCATCAAAAATCGTTCGAATTCGAGTTGTCGTTAGAGAGATATGAATTTTTGAAGTTGACATAATTAATTTGGTTATCAAGTAGGGCAACTTGATAAGTGTCACTTCAAGTGAGACGCTGAGCCATTGTATGTGTATAAATACAAGGCGTATTGAGGTCATTTAGAGCATCCATGTGTGTGCAATACATCTCTAAGGATCCTCTGAAATTTTCGGTGAAGCAAGAGAAGAAAAGGACAACGTGGAGATGCCCTAGGAGCAGCGTGGAAGATTTCAGGTGGCTGTAGGTACAATGTGGAAGTTTTAGGGCTGCTTGGGTGTGAATTTTGGTGTTGTTCTTGGGTGTTCTTGCAGGGCAGAAAGGCCAAGATTGTTGCAAGTGTTTGCGGATTTGTTTAGGGTGCCGCAGAAATTGAGGTAGGTCGCAGGTATAGCCTCTCCAAAATAGGCAGCGTTGGGGTGTTAAGGGCTGCCATTTGCCCAACATAGCAGCTGACAAGGAGGCCATCTCACTTTGCCTAGGCCGCAACAAAAAGGAGGTTGTTAGGGTGAATTTTGAAGGGTTATTGCAGCATGCACTTGCCCTAACCAGAGACAGTAGAACAACAATATGCAAGCAGACTTGGAGCAGTGTTTGGAGGTGTATTGGGTCAAGAAGTGACCAGTTTGGATCAGATAATAGTGCAGCCTGTTGGAGCCAATTGGAGGACATTTTGAGGTGGTGTAATATCTTCCTAGGTGTAGATCCGGCAGTGACGAGATTGGGTGTCAAAGAGCTGGTTGGAGGGCAGGGTGTTGGCTACCCAGAGTAGCCCTAGAAGAGCTATCTTGAAGGACGAAGAGCAGCTAAAAGTTGGGTGAAGGACGGTGCTGAAGTGCAACACTTAGATGGACTAAATTTGTTGCTAGCATGGCAGATTGGAGCTCCGGAATTGGTCAACCTAGAGTGCAGTTGATGAGCCCATGTTCACTGTAGCAGATGTGACTTGCAGCAGTGATAGGAGGTAGCCGTCTTGGAGTCTCGATGTGTAGATGCCTTGATGGACTAAGGCACTACTAGTGAGCAATACGGGTGCGACGGACCGACAGGACAAGATACGAGATAGAAGTGCAGCAACCAAGTTTGTCATTGTATCTTGTAACCATAGACTGTTGTATTTATTACATTTGGATTAATATAATGAAGATTGGTGATTGTACATTATTGTACAATTTTGTTTAAAATTGTGTATGTTGTTCATATGTGATTTACTGCTTTATATTTCCGCTGTGAAAACTAGTTTATGGTTGAGATTCTTGATTTGGTACCGTTAGTGATTTTAAGATTCTATCCTACACCCAAGATCGTGGAAATTCAACATGGTATCACAGCGTGTTTGAGCTACTTTGGAAGTTGGTCACAGTTGTGAGTAGCCAGAGTTGTGAAGTACAGCGCGAGAGGGAGTTGGTCACATTGTGAGAGAAGGGTTCACTACAATGTTGAGTTGCAGGCAGGTATCCGATATAAGGACATGTTGGAGGGGTTGTCCAATTATAGTCGATGGAAGGAAAGGATCAAGTTGATATTGCACATCAATGGGACCTGGGATTTTGCCGAGAAAGAGATCAAGAAGCCAACCAAGCCTAAGGAGTTGGAAATATGGGAAGATTTGGATGCAAGGACAAGATTGATCATCCTTGATGGTGTGAATAAGATTGATCATCCTTGATCGCACATGAGATGTGGGTAGTAAATAAGTGTTGAATTTTTGAAGTATTACAGCTGATATAACATTGGCTTGTCTTGAGTTGAATTTGAGAATTTTTTAACTTGACACATAGTCACTCAAGCATAAATTTTATAATCGTGTCTAAAGTTGTTTAAGAAATTGTAGTTATAAGCATTGGTTGAATCCAATTGAGCATCTTTCGATAGTTAGCATTGAATAATAAGATCATGAAATATTTTGTTGAGAATCATATTTGGTAATTGCGGTTGACATCTTGTAACCATTGGTTAATTGATAATTGGATAAATTGCTCTAAGTTCTTATCACAAATTGTTTAAGCATCTTGTGGATTAATCTATAGTTGAGATATTGCACTTGTATCCTTAAGCATTTATCTTGTTTAAGGTTGTCATATCATTATTGTTAAGTACTCTTGCTATAAGATAATTTACATTAAGTACTTAAAGAGCCCAAACAAATCTTAACTCAAGATAATTTCACTCATCATCATTGCACAAATATCCTAGGAACTAGTTGCATTGAAACTTATCTACAAGTACAAGCTTGGTTGATAGAAACATAGGGCCTCCTTTCTCACCTAACTTGAGGAGCTTAGCAACTCTTCGGTGTTTAATATGGTGACCTTGTAGTCGTCAGAGCCACAGCCTCTACAGTGCCAGAGGCATCAGGTGATAGGAGCCTAATAAAAGGTATCGTTAGTCAAGCCTTTTCCTGCTTTTTGTTGGCCTCCTTTCCACAACCTACATTGGAGCCTAGATTCAAAACAGTTAAGGGAAGGTTACATCTAGACTAGGCATATAATTAAAATTAACCAAAATCCTTGCATCACACCTAGATCTTAGGATTTGCATAAGCATATAGGTTAGCTAATCACACAAGCAACAGTTTTCCATCTGATTACATGGTCATAATTTATAATAAGCAAGAACTCTTGACTCCATAAGGCACTGGTCTCAAACTCTAAATCTAATCAAATCATTAGTCTTGCTAAATTTTTACCAAGTGGTTAATGTTGAAGAATCTAGGGCATAGTAGTGTAGTGTGATTCTTCGTTACTTGATAACAATTTGTGGAGTTTTTACTTTTCTTGTTAGCTTATTCTTCTTCTTCTTATTATTAGTTCATATGTGTGTGCTTCATCAAACTGCTACCAAAACATAAAAACAAGAACACAAGATGTTGGCTCTCTGCCAGGGCCAAAACCTCTCTACTCTTGAGAGGAAAACCCTTTAGTGAATTTCTCTTATTGAAGATTCTATTGATCAATGCCAAACCCTAGACACCTGACAAAGAGATCCTCCAAGCACAAGTCAAGTCTTCACTCATTTCTGCACCTTATACCTCGACACTTCTTTCGGCACTTTGTCTTCCAACACTTCGTCTTCCAATTAGAGTCCCTTCACCTTAGAGAGATGGGATCCTTTGCTAGGCCTGGGAGTCCTTGGAGACTTGATCTCTTACCCAAACAAAGGACTGTGAGCTGCCATCATACCCTTACTGCACCTCACACATGTGACTGTTTCTAGCCCTAGAAACAGTCCTTCATACTTCGGCTTTCTGCTTCCTTACTTTGCTTGAGAGTTCTTCTTCCATGCTAGAGTAGGAAGCCTTTGTAGGCCTAGTTACTAGCCCAAACCATAAAGAATATACCAATGCAATTTCACTACTGATCTAGCCGCAGACTGTCCCTCATTCCTTTGCACATGTGACTGTTTTCTGCCCTAGAAAACAATCCTGCTCCTTCTCTTCCCTTCCTTCTTTCTTCACTGCCCTAATAGACCTTTGATCTCGGCTTCCTTTTATCTTCTTGTCTTTTCTTTTCTTGCAGATTTCAGAGTTCAAGTTTTTCTTTGTATGAGGAGTGGACAACCTCTATAAATAGAGGTTTGTCCCTCCTCTTTAGGCCGATTTGTCTGGCTACTTGTAGGCCGACTTGTAGAGTGGACTTCGGATGGTTCTTTGGTGGAGTTGTGAGCTTGAATGAGCTTCTTGATGGTGCCATTGCTAGGAGGATATTTGTGACTTTTCTTGGAGGTGTTCTCTTAACCATAATACATACACAGTGTTGACCACTACGTGTCAACTTCCCATAGCAGTACCCCCCCTTTTCTTCTCAAAAGGGATAGCGCTTGATTGACGTGTCCGTGCCATTCGACAGTCATCGTCGACTTGATCAATTTATGTTGTAAACCCAGTCTGCATGTCTGAATTGTAAATAATCTTACCAGAGTTGAGTCATGTATGTAAATTGCCTAGGTGGACCTAATTTTCTAGTGATAATCTACATTCCGGAAGGTTTTTTGTCTCACCGATCCATGATCAGCAAAGTTTTCCTTTAGCCTAACCCCAAAGCCGGAATGAATTTTGTCATTAGAATCTTAGAGGAATCCTAGTGTGTTGATCTGCTAGATTATATTTGGTCGCAGAATTGGGTGGTCTATGAGGGTCTATGTCAAATGGGTATTCCCCTTTGAGATGTAAAATTGTAAAAGTCATGATGTAAAGTGTCTTGAGGGTTAGAAAATTTTTTAGTCCCCTCATAAGTCCTAAGTCCTAGGTCCTAGGTGATTTTTCCAAAGGCTAAGTTTGAGAATCCAAAAATAAAATAATAATAAAATTTAAAAAATAAAAATAAAATAAAATAATAATAAAATTTAAAAAATAAAAATAAAATAAAATTTAAAAAAAATAAAATATATATATATATATAATAATAATAAAATAATAAAAAGTCAAATTTTTTGGTAAATAAATGCAGAATTTTAATTTTTTAATATATTAAAATGCATTTAAAAATTCGACGGATGAGATTAAAAGAAATCTTGATCCTCATCGACGGTTGAGATTAGTTTGACATGGATCACTCGAACTAGCTGTTGGGAATTTTTCCTTTAAATAGGGTGCTAGGGGTCATTTGAGATCAGATTGGATCTGAGAGTCTGGTGCTAAAGAAAGCTCTCTTGTAGTCAGTTTTTTTTTGTGCAATAAAGAAAGACTTTGGGGTTAAAAATCTTGCTGGTGTTACTCTTCTGAAAATGCTGTAAGATGATTTATTTTTCTGCATAATTTTATTTTCAGCCATTGATGATAGCTTAATGAAGATTGATCTAGGCACAGGTATCTTGTCTGATCTTTGGGGTTTGAATGATAGTTTAGATTCTGAAATATAGTGGCAGGTATCTCCATTTGATCTGGGTTTCACTATTGTTTTCTCTCTCTATGTTAATGGTTGATTTTAAGCTGTGCAGGAAATCCTTTTTTTCAAATTACCGGGCGTTAGGGGAAGTTCTCGGCTGAACCAGCCGACTCCCGGATTGTGTTTTCTTAAAGAGCCCAACCAGTTCTTGATCCGGGCTTATCATTTGAAATTTTTTATTAATGCATGCAGGGTTTTCTGAAGTACCTCACATTAAGTTTGAAATTCTGAAAATATAACTGTGGATTATTGACAAATCTGGCTGCTAAAGGGCCTTAGATCTGTAAATACTGTAAATTCGTAGCTGGTTTGTAGGGTTTTATTTTTAATCCTTGCAAATATTATTTTTGGGTGTTTTTCTTTCCATTACAGGTACAGGTTTTGAAAAAATATTTCAGGGTTTCATCAGAAAATCTGAAACAGCTTGCAGCCCGGGGCTTTCATTGTAGATTTGATGGAGCAAGAGTTTCTAGCCTTCACAGCTAGGGTGGTGTTGTAGGGAAAAGTATCCGACTCGGATGACCCTATCCCACTCTAAGGGTGACAGTTCCTTAGCAACAACTGTAAAACAAACTACTGAAGGTGTACTTCTTTACGAAAGCAAAAGAGAATGGAGAAAGCACTAACCGTTGCCTTGCGCTTAATGTCGAATCCAAACTCTTCTCTTTGGCCGCTTGCTCCTAGCTCTTTGTTCTTCTGCTCGCCCAGCTACAATGAGATCCTGCAAAATAACAAAGAAAGAAACTACAAGAGGCATGCAATCATAACTGGTTCATGGATTAGTGTAAACCAAACATGCAATCATCACAATACATAATTGAAACAAGAGCACATAGAAGAACCTCAATAGCTTTTATTAATGAAGAAATAAAGGTTCTGAGAGTATTACAACCATTGAAGACTCCAACCCAGCAACATCTCCCAGCAGAAAGAATTGCTCTTCTTCACCTCTCTCAAACAATCACCCAATAACTCAATAATGAAACCAACAGCATATCATTACTTTGCACAAAATTCCCGCCTCCTGAGCTCATAGGAGAGAGCTCAATATATAGATGAATTGAGAAAGGATGAGTTAGCTTGCAACTGATGTGTAGCTGCCTTGTGTCCTCTCTCTCTTCAGTTAATCTTTAGTTGATCTTCAGTTCTTGAGTCCACTTGGTGAACCTTGCTTCCACTTGGAGAAACAAAGCCTCTGACTCATCACAAGGCGAAATCCCTGATCCAAGTGTCATTTTTGGAAGATTCCAAAGCAATGACTCACTGTGCCACTTGTCCTTTCTCGCTCAGCGCAGGTGGCCTTTGTCCCACTTGCTTTGCAACGCAAGTACACCATGGAGCAACTGAGTTTCAGCGCAGAACCCTAGTGGAGCACCTGCTTTGATTTCAGGATTGCTTGTTTTTGAGTTTTTCAGGTGGAGAACTGATCTGAGAGCTGTTAGTTTGCTGACCTTGTTCCTCTAGGGGTAAGAACATCATGTTAGGGAACTTTGGATCCCTTGGATTATTGACAATTCATGCTTGTTGTTGTAAGGCACAAAATTGTCTATAACAGATGCCCCCTAAAGTATGAGGTCGTTTATCGGGTGAAATGCTTTATTGAGAGGATCTGAAGTTCATTCAATCCGTTGAGAAGTGTCATGTAATAAGATACAATACAATACATTATTTTTCATACATTTTTCATGATCTAGCTGAGGCGGGCATTCCCATGCTCAGCTTTATAAATACATTTTGGTACATAGAACAGACGATCGTCTGATTGTAGACTGATAATTCTCTGCCGAAATTATCATCCTTTGAGAAGGATGATCATCTGCTGTAATGATGTACATATCAAATGTCTTTATGTCCTGAATATATATCGCAGCCCGGATGGATGAAACTAGATCCGGGGTCTTCAATCTCTTCTGATCTTCACTCGATGTACAAGTCGATCCATGTGAGAATTTCCTGAAGTCGAACATGGAAAGACATCGCTTGATTACCGGTCAATGATGTAAACGGTTAACAAGCGCAGGAGGAGTCACCGATAAGGATGATGACCCTCAAGGTACGGCAGTACAATTCACATGGTGGGAATAAAGGACTTGGCGTCGACCACCATGCAAAATCTTCTAGTCGAAGGTCATTGATGTATACCTGTCGCCGAAAGTGAGAAACTTTCCCTTGAGGCATGCAAGCTTCAAAGTACTGGGGGGGGTGTTCCTAGATCAACTCCTTGGATAATGAGCTGATGTCGACAAGGAGCGATCCGTCAAAGGAGGGCCTTAATGAATCCCACATCAGTGACACGGAACGGAGCTAGTGATGGTGATGAGGTGAAAACAAACTGTGATGTATGATTCAGGGTGGCGGTCATGAAGTGGATGAAGGATAATGTATGGCAGTGGGTGGAACACGGTTGACTCTTTACAGAACCACATCTCTTGAACATATAATGACACTGATGTGATGGATTGGTAGCATTACCCCAATTGTGGATGGTGTGGCGAGGACCATGGTTATGAGACCGGTGAATGAAACAACCCAACCCAATGTGATACGGAGGACAAAGTGTCATGTTCAAGAGCGACTTGCTACCATTAATGCTGTGAGGTTCTCCCAATTTTTCCCCAGTCATTGCTGACCAGTACCTCTTTATTTTTGTCAAGCTTGAGGAGGATAACATATGCTTGTTCTATAACCTGCCCTTCGGGCAAGCCCATCGCTATGTTTTAACGAGCCTAGCGATAGGGAAACTCGTTCTCGTCTAAAGACAAGTTTGTCGCTATTTAATAATTTTAACGAGTCTAACGACAAAGAAAACTCGGTCCTTTTCATTTTTAGAGAGTCTGAAAAGGTACGAAAAGTTAACTCCAAAATTCCTTTTTCGTCTTCTAATCCCTTGAGTCCGAAAAAGTATAAAACAATACAGAAGGGATGAATTTTCGATTTCTTTAACGATCCGAACAAAACAAGCGCTCGATCTTTTTGTGTAATAATTCCTCAGGTCCAAAAAGATTAAAATCTAGAGGAGGGATAGCTCTTCTTGTCCTTTAACGAGCTGGAAGGCCAAAACTCGGCAAACTTTTCATATTTTACGAGTCAGTGAAAAGAGCTCAAAGAAGACTCGTCTTTTGAGGAATGAGTGATGAACAGGGATAGCAGCAGATTCCAGGTACAGGTTGGAATTCTCCAATCACGGCAGTGTCACAAGGATGGCTAAGTGAAATCACTCTTCGCAGCTGTTCCTCAAAATGGGTAAACAAACATATGGAGGTGAACGATTGGCCAAATGAACGGATGGAGGTGATGGCATATAAACACGACCAAGGGCTTTTTAATATGGCTTTCAAAGGTTACATTTCTCGAGGTTGTTTACCGGTTCATTTTTTCTGGATGAGCTTGAACTGCTAAGGGAAAGATTGCTCACAACTTGTGTTTATTTTTTAACGAGCATGAACTCTGTACAAAACTGCTCGATTCTTGCGTTTATTTTTTAACGAGCATGAACATTGCTAAAACTGCTCGATTTATACCAGTCTTAATACAAGGAATGCTTTAGGTGAGGTAATCTTATTTAAGGAGCGATACCTCACTAATTACTCCAATTTGGCAAGTTTTAACTTTTTCCCTTCATCCTTTCTTTATGCAAGCTGGAAACGGCTAATCCTACGAGTTTAACGGGTTAGACCTACAGGTTTAAAGGGAGGACCTAAAAATTTAAAAAATAAATAGTCGTCCCGTGCTTGCACTCTAAAAGGTTTGCATGCCCCCAGGTATAAAGTATAATTTCAAGGCTCTTCTTCTCCTCTGTTCCACCTTTGTTTTTCTACTTGTCGTCTTGCTATATTTTTAACGATACTTGTCTTCTCGTTATTTTTCAGTGCCGATGGTACTTGTCTTCCCATCAGTTCACTTTTTGATTTTTGCAAGATCGCAACAGATAAAACATTGGTGTTACGGGGGGAGAGGTCCTCTTACTTATTATCCGAAAAATGGTTTTGTTTGCTGCCACAAACTAAACTCTCTTTTCGGCGATGTCTATCATTAGGTTGCTAAGGATGGCGACTACTTGTTGCAGCAATTTCCTCTCTTTCTTTGAAGACTGCCCCTACTTCTCTTTTAAAACATATTGTTTTAATGGGTGAGGCTTGACATTCAAAGATGGTGCCTTCTTGCTGCCACAAATAGATCCCCTCCTTAGGAGAGCCCACTTCTTTAGACAAAGGGAGCGATTCTTCCGCTTCAACATAACTTTGACAAAAGAATTTTATCCTAGAACAACCCTCTCTTCCTTTTTTGGACGGGGTACGGACTAGTCCATTCTTCTACGGAAATTAACTTTATACCTAAGGTTTTCTTTGCCCGAGGCAGGCCAGGGTGCATGCCCCCTGGGTCCCCATTCTTTTCTTCTCGAATTACTCGCATTCATCAGGAAGTAGAACCGGGGGCGGTGGCATTCCTTGAGTGAATAAACCGTTAAGGGATGGTATTTGACTATTTGCAATGCGTGATCCTGGAAATGAAAGTTGGTCTACGAGCTTGACCATTCTTCCTTCGTGCGGAAAACACATGACTCTAAAGAGCGAGGACACTATTGCCTCCATGCAATATATATAGTCTCGTCCAAGGAGTAAGTTATATGCCAAGGGTCCCTGGACGACCATGATGTTCATATGAACTGTCTTCCCTTTCAATGTAACTGGAACATTGGGGAGAATCCCTAACGGGTGACTGGTTCCTTTATCAAAACCTGATAGATTTCTCATCTCAGGTAAAAGCGTCGGGCAACCCAGTGCTTTCCAAGCAACAGAGGAAAGGATACTCACAGATGCCCCTTCATCAATGATAGTTCCAGCCATCACCATTCTGTAGATTTGGACTATGATTCTGAATGGGATATTGGCTGGTAACCGGGGTCTGCCTAATTGATTCCAATCAAAGGATACAACTAGGTTGCTTGGTGGTGGGACCGAATATACGGCCGGATATGACCCTGATGATGTTCCTTCCTGCGATAAAGGAATGGGCGCATTGCCCTGATGCTCATCAGAGTCTGTATTGATGAAAAGAATATGGACGGTGTCATCCTTATCCTCTTCAGTGAGGGTGTCATTTGAAGATGGGTCTTCAATGACGGAGTCATTGGACGATGAAACCTCTGAAGGAAGAACCGGGTCAACTGCCGTTTTGACCTTTAGACTTTCGTCTGGTCTGGATTCAGTAGGTTCATTCTCAATGACCGACACTTCAGCTGACCACTTGGGCGGGTCAGCTGGATTTTCAACTATTGAGGGATTAGGCGCGAGTTTTTGGTATCCAGGAGGAAGTCGTAACGGTGAAACCGGACGATCTTCTAAAACTCTCTTTGCCTCATCTAAGAATGGACATCGGTGGATGGCATGCTCGCCTTCACACAATATACAGGGTGATCTTGGTCTCCCTCTTCGTCCTTCACTCTCGCTAGTTGACGGACTGCAATCAACATGTCTACCAGAGGTTGATGCTACCGGATTGTGCAACCTTGGGGACCAGTCCCTTAGTATCCGGGGAATACAAGGACAATCATGATGGAAGTGAGCCCCTTTGCAAATGACACATGGCGATTTAGGCCCGGTCGGTGCAGTGTGTGGGTTTTTGTCAGCTGTCTTTTGCTTGCCCCCAGTCGCCTTCGCCATAGGCCCCTTCTGCTTCTTTTCTCTTTTCTTCTTTTCCTTCTTCTCCATGGGAGGCTGACTTTTGCCGGCTCTACCTTGTGAAGATGAAGGATCAGAGGAAGAATTGTAAGAAGTGGAAGGCTGGTGGGTAGCTCTAGACTGTTCTGACTGTTGATTCGACTGCTCAGGATTAGTGGCGATCTGGACTACATTAGTTGAAAAGAGCCATATAGGTAGGCCGATTGTCAAACCTGGAAGTGACAATGTTGCCATATGAGGCGCACCAACATTTCCCCAAGAGGAGAAGGGATTTGGACTTCCGCCAAGGTTACTTCCTTGGTTGGTGGGCTCCATACTTTTCAACTGAAAGATCAACGTGGGAATAACAGGTGATTATGTTCCGCTTAAAATAAATTTTATTAACGACGCTTTTAGACACAAACTTGCTTTTTCATGTTTTAAGAGTCGAGAAAAAGCTAAAGATGACTCTAGTCGCCTTCGATGTTTTAACGAGCCCGAAGTGACAAATGCTCGGATGGACTTTTTCAGTTATAGAGTTTGAAAAAGGCCAAAAGAAACTGCTCTGGAGTTCTAGGCAGAGGGTGTGCCAAACTTTTCGCGAAACCACAGAATACGTTTTACGGTACGGGTGGTCGATCTTCGTGAATGCTGTGTTCACTGCATCGCGATCAGTAGGGCGGTCGACACGGCTTCCTATGGATAAAGGATAATTGCCTATAGGGGTCTCCCAATATATACGCGACGGTACGTGGGAGCACAAGTCCGTATTAGTGCCACCGACTCTCAGGAGGAATCACCCACCTTCGTAGAGATCGACAGTCACTATGTTTAACGACGCCGGAACACGTCTCTACCTAGACCTCTATGTGTTTGTGTTATGTTACAAAGCGTTGTTATGTAAATTGGATTTATTTTAATGTTGATCTTGCTTAACAGTTTGTCTTTAAGGATCACCACGAGATGTATATAACAAATTCCTGAATGCAGTCTAAGATGAGAAGCAAACTTTTCAATCTTTCAACTTTGAAAACCTTAACTACTGAGGGAAAAGAAAGGCAAATCTTTTCACACAGATCATAGAGCACACACTAAAATGCAAATTTTTCCTAAATCGTCAAGCACACAGTCAAATGCAAAATTCACAATGCATGTATTTTCTTTTCCCTTTCTTAATGTGGATGGATACAAAAAGAAAGTGGTTATATAACTTTGATTTCGATTTAAAGCGAAAGTAAACAAGTTTGTGCAAAATCAAAAGACACCTTAAGATTCACTTGCTTAATCACTGGAAATACATGAAATCAAACCATACTAACGAAAGTAAAATGACTAATCAGCTATGGACAGCAAACAAGCTAACTCTTTAGACCAGCAAAATGCCTAACACAGGTTCAGATCTAAAAGGCCAAAAGCAAGACTAGTTTACTCTTCGTTATGGGAAATTGTAAATGAGTAAGAAATACAAAGAACAAGTACAATTTCGTTATATAACAGAGGCAGAATGATGGCAAGTAATATTGGTTTCAAAACAGGCACAAGACTGACACCTAGCAGCAAAACTAAGTGAAAACAGGCAAGAGAAAGGAGGAAACCCCAAATGCACTAGGCAAATTTGGGCCAACGCAGGCTCTGCACAGCCAATCTGGCTCTTAGCGCAGGTAGCCCCTTCGGGACCTGCGTTGCAAAGCAGGTAGCCTGTGTACTACCTGCTTTGGAAAACGAGAATTGCGTTTTCACAGTTTCCGGGTCATAATTTTCTCAAAAATGCACGGTTTTTGCTCAAATCAGAAGCAATCAGTCAAGCACACTCAAAGGGATGATTAAGAAGGTGAAAAGCTATCACTAAGAGCTTACAAGGATCCTTGTAGATCAGCTTTTCAAATCATGAACTTGCTCAGAAATGAGCTAGAGTAGCTGCCCTCTACTTCGCTTTTGATATAGTCAAAAGCTTTTCGATTTGGTACTCTTTGTTCAGGAGATGAATAGCAAAATACTACAAACACAATCAAACGGATACGATCCCCAGCGGGGTCGCCAGTTTGTTGTAGGGAAAAGTATCCGACTCGAATGACCCTATCCCACTCTAAGGGTGACAGTTCCTTACCAACAACTGTAAAACAAACTACTGAAGGTTTACTTCTTTACGAAAGCAAAAGAGAATGGAGAAAGCACTAACCGTTGCCTTGCGCTTAATGTCGAATCCGAACTCTTCTCTTTGGCCGCTTGCTCCTAACTCTTTGTTCTTCTGCTCGCCCAGCTACAATGAGATCCTGCAAAATAACAAAGAAGGAAACTACAAGAGGCATGCAATCATAACTGGTTCATGGATTAGTGTAAACCAAACATGCAATCATCACAATACATAATTGAAACAAGAGCACATAGAAGAACCTCAATAGCTTTTATTAATGAAGAAATAAAGGTTCTGAGAGTATTACAACCATTGAAGGCTCCAACCCAGCAACACCTCCCAGCAGAAAGAATTGCTCTTCTTCACCTCTCTCAAACAATCACCCAATAACTCAATAATGAAACCAACAGCATATCATTACTTTGCACAAAATTCCCGCCTCCTGAGCTCATAGGAGAGAGCTCAATATATAGATGAATTGAGAAAGGATGAGTCAGCTTGCAACTGATGTGTAGCTGCCTTGTGTCCTCTCTCTCTTCAGTTAATCTTTAGTTGATCTTCAGTTCTTGAGTCCACTTGGTGAACCTTGCTTCCACTTGGAGAAACAAAGCCTCTGACTCATCACAAGGCGAAATCCCTGATCCAAGTGTCATTTTTGGAAGATTCCAAAGCAATGACTCACTGTGCCACTTGTCCTTTCTCGCTCAGCGCAGGTGGCCTTTGTCCCACTTGCTTTGCAACGCAGGTACACCATGGAGCAACTGAGTTTCAGCGCAGAACCCTAGTGGAGCACCTGCTTTGATTTCAGGATTGCTTGTTTTTGAGTGTTTTCAGGTGGAGAACTGATCTGAGAGCTGTTAGTTTGCTGACCTTGTTCCTCTAGGGGTAAGAACATCATGTTAGGGAACTTTGGATCCCTTGGATTATTGACAATTCATGCTTGTTGTTGTAAGGCACAAAATTGTCTATAACAGGTGGTCTGGGCCATTTTTTCTCCATAAATTCTTGAGGAAGAGTTCGTCATTTGTTACCTCTGGTTCATTTCAAAAGAAAAAAATCAAAATCAAAAAATTCTAAGCCTTTTCTCAGCTAGTCGAAAGCATTTTTGAGGGCTGACTCTTTATCCTAAATCGACTTTTTTGCTGGCTGTCAAGCAGATCCTCCATTACGTTGAGTTCCCTAAGCCTGCACGCTTTCATTCCTCTGATCCGCAGCTCCCAAACTTCCGCTGGCCATTTACTGCAATCCAAAACGCTCAAGCATTCGACCTGCACTCGTGGTTCCCCTCACACGCTCTGCAAATTCTTCCTTCCACACATTTCTTCTCTCCACCGCTGCACCTGCGAACAAACAAACCAAAAGAAAGAAGTCCACGTAGTTCTGGCCTGACTTGCCTCCAAACTTCTCCACGTACATCGTTGCTCCACTTCTCTCGACTGTCTATCCCCTACACGCAGCGTCTTGAAGACCTTAAGGGCAGGTTATACCGTGTGTTTTTGATATTTGTACTTATTCAAGAAAATAAATATTATTTTTATAATACATGTCAATGAGTTCCTTGCTCATTGAAATAGGTCTAGCACTATTTAAAGTGCTATAGGTGAGTCAAGAGGGAAAAAGAGTAAATACAATGAATCGTTGGGCCCTTGAAGATGCCTAGTGGAGTCCAAAGTGTGCCAATGTGAGAGAATAGGCTCCAAACATAGTGACCAAGGGGGTGACCCCTTGATATCCAAGCAAATCAAATGTGGTGTCCCCAATTGGGTGTGGGGGCACAATGACATCCTCATGGATCTCCAAGTGGATCGATAATGCTTGTATACCATATGTCTCCCATGGAGAAACACATCCTCATCTGGACCCTGGAACATCTGCCAAGTGTGTGGTGCAAGTGTGAAGCCGGCTAGGCATGTTGGTCGAAGTGCATCATCCTCGTCCAAAAGGTGGAACACAAGCAATCAACAAATGTTGACGGATCCATGAAGTGGCAATCTGCTCTCTATTATGGTGGAGGCGCATGGCTCTCAACACTCACCCTACAAGAGCCAATATGACCCTCTGAGGGCTAGGACCCTGTATAGGGAGACCAAACCCCAAGATGAGGACTGCAATATCCCCAATTTCCTAAGTACTATAGGGGGTCACCAATTTTGACTAATTTTTGGTATTAGCAAGCATTTTGGGGGTTCGACTTAGGAGGGAGGAAAAAATTTAAGTTTTGGTGAATTGTGGGGCCACACACAAAGGAATACACACCCCTTAACGAACACGCACGTGGGTAAGAGAGAAATTGGAGGGAAATTTAGACTAATGGAGTTTGGGCCCCACCAAGGGGAAATGAGGCAGCAAGGTTAAATAGAAGGTGAGGGCCATCGTTTGGAGCTTTTGAACATTTTCCTTCTGAACTTAAATGTTTGCTTCAATTGTTCATCTAGGTGAACAAGTGCTGCTTAGCACCAGAGATTCCAAGTGGAAATCTCAGCTCTTGCTTTGGTGGACCTAGAGTGCCACCCTAGGGGAGTCAATTGCCAATTTGGGGGCTTTTCTAGAACAGGGAATTGGAGGCTTTTCTCACTACTGCGCATACAGGACGTTGGAGGAGAAATTCGTGCCACTTGTGGGATGCACATATGAGCAGCTTCCTTGTTGGGTATTTTGGAACTGATTTGGTACATCAATTGCAGGCATTTTTCGGTGGTTTGGTGGGCCAAATTGAGGGAGTTAATGGGGAAAGTTTTTGAGATTCTAGGGCCTGCGCAGTTCCTAGGCAAAGGCATTTCGTGGGAATTTGACGAAGCACTGTTTGGTGGGTTGTTGGCTGGAGAATTTTGGAGTGGAATTGTGAGAAATTACAGGCATATTTGGGAGTTCCTGTTAGCTCTGCTTTGTACTTGTGCATTTGGAGGACCAAAATACTAGCATGGCCGTGTGTTTTTGCAAGAAGGGAGCTTACAATAGTCTATTTCATTCCCCCCCCTTTATTTGCCTTATACCCTCATAACCACACTACCTCCGTTCTTTCCTCCAAAACTCCTTGGTAGCCCTGTTTTGTAAAGCCCCTAGCCGCTAAGCTTTAAAATCACATAACTGCGCGCTTTTACAAGAACCCTAACCTGTCATGTCCCTGTCACATTAGTTAAAAACGTGCGCATTTAAGCCTTGCTGTCCAATCATTCGCTGTAAGATCCGACGACATTCGCACCTTCTGACCCCGCGAATCACCCGCGCGTTAACTCGCGAGGAAAGCGGTTTATTCCCTGTCACATCCGCCACGCGTCGGTCGATTATTCGCATCGCTCGCCTGCGTACGAATGCCGCCGCAACTCCAAAGGCGATGCGATAATTACTGCTCACCGCCAAAACCGCCCTTCCCGCTCATTATCTCTCGCGCAGCTTCCGCCCCCGATCACCGTTGGATCTTCCCATGTTTAATCCAATGACCCTCGTTCGTCCCGCTCTCATGTCTCCCGATAGCGCCTCCGAATCGATCTCCGTCGTTCGTCTGTTCTATCCAACGACCAGTATTGCCCTCCTGACCAGATCATCCGTCCACCGTGCAGTCTTCATGTCCTCGACCTGTATCATGCTCTCGAAGGACAGGAGCGGCCATCTATCAGTGTTTCGCACATTTACTCTTCAACCACTGCATTCAAGAGATAGAATGGCCAAGAAGAAAAAAGGACAGCCTCGAGCAGATTACAACATTTACCAATTATGGAACTTATTTCATATGCAATTCCACCTGCTCGAGAAGGACAACAGAGTATCTCAAAAGGCCAATTTTGTTCATTAAAGCACACAGTTTGCAGCAGAGGCCCATTTTAGATAGTTAATGTGGTTGGTGGTCCATTATGACCCCTCCACGCATAGAATAGCAGAGTATTTTTGTAATCAACCTCTATATATACCCAGAAACAAGATGTAATGAGGGTTGATGGTTGTTATTTTGATGTAAGGTTCAACTTCTGGAGACTGTAACTACTATGATACTTGCAGCGTCTGGTCTTCATTTTCAGCTAATACAAGCTTCTTTTGCTGTTAATTGCTCACTTTCCACTTCTATTCTGTTCTAGGATGTGCCTGTTATGCATTTGTTCATGTGCTCTTGATATTTAGCATTATAGGGGCTATCATCCCACCTCTGTGTTAGAATCTAGTATGTATCATTGAATGTGTTATGCAGGTTTCTGTTTACTTAGTGCCAGAGAGCTGTCATCCTGTCTGTGCATTAGGAAATAGATTTGCAGACATTTTTACTGGTTGCAGCCGGCCATCACATGGTCTTGTGCATCTGCTGGGGTGGTCAGTATTCTCCATGTTCACCTAATCCTCAAACTGTGAGTAATTGGTGGTTTAAAGCCTTGTAGTCTGGGGGTGTTCACCCATGTCTGGAGTTAAGCATAGTAGAAGTGGTTATCTAGCTTGGACAAGCATCATTCCTTCCACTCATCCATTTCCAACATTTTTGTTGAGTTTGTAATGTTCACGAGCATCTTCGAGATACAACCTAGGAGAGTTTCTTGGGGTGATAACATTAATTGGCGCTGTTGCCGGGGAGAGGAGATTGAAACTCAGCTTCCCTGGGAGAACGACATAGTTCCAAATTTTGATGATAGATAAAGTCTGGGCACATTTCTGGTTGTAATCATCTATCTGGCGACTCTACTAGAGAACCTACCTGGTGGCGACTCCACGTTTCAGTTCTGGCTCAGTTTGTGAGGCATACTCGGAGAAATCCTCAGAAATCACCAGCTGATCCAGTGCCTGACCCTGAGAAGATTGCTAAGCAGAAGAAAACATCACAGAAAGGAGCATTAGGATCAGGTAAGCCTAAGAAAACTTATGCATCTTTGAAAGATAAGGTTATATCTGAGGATATTCTGTTTGAAGATTTATAGCCCAGCACTGTTAGTAAAGAAATTCTTTCAGAGATTAATACAGCTCCTTGTTCAGTTAGTTCCCCTTTGGATCTCAGTCCAAAGAAATTCTCCCATACAGTCCATCAATTTCCCTCATTTCTGTCATCTATTCCATTACTTCCTATTTTTCAATCTACCAGTATCCTTCCACATATCCCAGTCATGGCAGGTCAGCAAGCTCCCACGAAGATGGAAAGAATCATAGCTGCTAGGTATGGGCCTTTAGTCTTGCCTGTTCCTTTGAATGCCATGCCTGCAGGAGAGTATCAAAAATATATTCCTAAATTCACTGGTACAGAGGGGGTAACAGCTGAAGAACACCTTGAATCTTTTTATAGCTATGATGATAACTTAGATATCAGTGAATATGATGTGTGGATGAGAGTTTTTGTCCAAAGCCTTGATGGTGAGGCTAGGAAGTGGTTCAGAGAATTACCCCATGGGTCCATAACAGGCATTGAAGCATTGGATGATGCATTTTTGAAGCAATGGGGAGATAGAAAGGATTTGCTGTATTACCATATAGAGTTTGGTAACCTGAAGAGGGAAAATGGGGAATCATTGCCTGATTTTAATAAAAGATTTAACCGCATGATAGTAAGATACCAGCTAAGGTAAAGCCTACCCCCACCTCTGCCAAACTCACTTATGCCAATGCTTTTGCCTCGGATTTCTGTCTGCTTTTGAGAGAAAGAAGATGTGCCACTCTAGCTGACATGCAAGATGTAGCACTAGAGGTGGAATCCAATATTATGGCTGCAGAAAAGCTAAAATGTCATGCTGATAGAAGGAGGCAAAGAGGTGAGGCTTCTTCTTCCTCTGCTTCATCTTCAGAACCCAAATTAGACAAAATGACTAAGATGATAGAGTCATTAGCTGCTGAAATATCTAAGCTGAAGGTGGAGCATAATTCAGGAAAGACAAGGCAGCAGAACACATTTGCTCCAAGAAACCCAAATCCTTTCAGAAGAGCAAATGAGCAATTACAAATCATTCAGAAGGGAAAAGAACCAAATGAAGAACAGAAATTTAAAGCTCCTTTTCAAAACGTAGTCATGGAGGAGGAGTAGATTGATGATGAAGATGAAAATCACTGCATGGAATATAAAGGCAGTGCTGCATTGGCTGCATATGAAGAATCATTGCTGCAGGAATGAGACAGTCAAGAGTGGGATAGAGAGGTTGTTCTGCAGACTGGTGACCAGCAAAGATATAATCTGAGGTCAAATGCAAAAAATGTCAAGGAGAATCCTGCCCAAAGAGCTGCTGTCCAAACAGAGTCACAGAATATCAGGCAGAGAAGACCAGCAGCTGATCCAGTCATCCTCAAAGCTCCAGTTCAAGAGGTAAGAGGTTCTGACAAGCTACCTTCCTCTTTCAGCTTTGAGTCAGAAGTTCAGAAGTTAAAAATATTTGTGCCTCTGGTAGAGTTGGTAAAGAGTGAAGTGTTTAGAAAGCCCATCCTTGAAGCTCTTGAGCTGGAAACTACACAAACCTCCACTGAGAGAAGGGTTCACTACAATGTTGAGTTGCAGGCAGGTATCTGATATAAGGACATGTTGGAGGGGTTGTCCAATTATAGTCAATGAAAGGAAAGGATCAAGTTGATATTGCACATCAATGGGACCTGGGATTTTGCCGAGAAAGAGATCAAGAAGCCAATCAAGCCTAAGGAGTTGGAAATATGGGAAGATTTGGATGCAAGGACAAGATTGATCATCCTTGATGGTGTGAATAAGATTGATCATCCTTGATCACACATGAGATGTGGGTAGTAAATAAGTGTTGAATTTCTGAAGTATTACAGCTGATATAACATTGGCTTGTCTTGAGTTGAATTTGAGAATTTTTTAACTTGACACATAGTCACTCAAGCATAAATTTTATAATCGTGTCTAAAGTTGTTTAAGAAATTGTAGTTATAAGCATTGGTTGAATCCAATTGAGCATCTTTCGATAGTTAGCATTGAATAATAAGATCACGAAATATTTTGTTGAGAATCATATTTGGTAATTGCGGTTGACATCTTGTAACCATTGGTTAATTGATAATTGGATAAATTGCTCTAAGTTCTTATCACAAATTGGTTAAGCATCTTGTGGATTAATCTATAGTTGAAAGCTTGCACTTGTATCCTTAAGCATTTATCTTGTTTAAGATTGTCATATCATTATTGTTAAGTACTCTTGCTATAAGATAATTTACATTAAGTACTTAAAGAGCCCAAACAAATCTTAACTCAAGATAATTTCACTCATCATCATTGCACAAATATTCTAGGAACTAGTTGCATTGAAACTTATCTACAAGTACAAGCTTGGTTGATAGAAACATAGGGCCTCCTTTCTCACCTAACTTGAGGAGCTTAGCAACTCTTCAGTGTTTAATATGGTGACCTTGTAGTCGTCAGAGCCACAGCCTCTACAGTGCCAGAGGAATCGAGTGATAGGAGCCTAATAAAAGGTATCGTTAGACAAGCCTTTTCCTGCTTTTTGTTGGCCTCCTTTCCACAACCTACATTGGAGCCTAGATTCAAAACAGTTAAGGGAAGGTTACATCTAGACTAGGCATATAATTAAAATTAACCAAAATCCTTGCATCACACCTAGATCTTAGGATTTGCATAAGCATATAGGTTAGCTAATCACACAAGCAACAGTTTTCCATCTGATTACATGGTCATAATTTATAATAAGCAAGAACTCTTGACTCCATAAGGCACTGGTCTCAAACTCTAAATCTAATCAAATCATTAGTCTTGCTAAATATTTACCAAGTGGTTAATGTTGAAGAATCTAGGGCATAGTAGTGTAGTGTGATTCTTCGTTACTTGATAACAATTTGTGGAGTTTTTACTTTTCTTGTTAGCTTATTCTTCTTCTTCTTATTATTAGTTCATATGTGTGTGCTTCATCAAACTGCTACCAAAACATAAAAACAAGAACACAAGATGTTGGCTCTCTGCCAGGGCCAAAACCTCTCTACTCTTGAGAGGAAAACCCTTTAGTGAATTTCTCTTATTGAAGCTTCTATTGATCAATGCCAAACCCTAGACACCTGACAAAGAGATCCTCCAAGCACAAGTCAAGTCTTCACTCATTTCTGCACCTTATACCTCGACACTTCTTTCGGCACTTTGTCTTCCAACAATTCGTCTTCCAATTAGAGTCCCTTCACCTTAGAGAGATGGGCTCCTTTGCTAGGCTTGGGAGTCCTTGGAGACTTGATCTCTTACCCAAACAAAGGACTGTGAGCTGCCATCATACCCTTACTGCACCTCACACATGTGACTGTTTCTAGCCCTAGAAACCGTCCTTCATACTTCGGCTTTCTGCTTCCTTACTTTGCTTGAGAGTTCTTCTTCCATGCTAGAGTAGGAAGCCTTTGTAGGCCTAGTTACTAGCCCAAACCATAAAGAATATACCAATGCAATTTCACTACTGATCTAGCCGCAGACTGTCCCTCATTCCTTTGCACATGTGACTGTTTTCTGCCCTAGAAAACAATCCTGCTCCTTCTCTTCCCTTCCTTCTTTCTTCACTGCCCTAATAGACCTTTGATCTCGGCTTCCTTTTATCTTCTTGTCTTCTCTTTTCTTGCAGATTTCAGAGCTCAAGTTTTTCTTTGTATGAGAAGTGCACAACCTCTATAAATAGAGGTTTGTCCCTCCTCTTTAGGCCGATTTGTCTGGCTACTTGTAGGCCGACTTGTAGAGTGGACTTCGGATGGTTATTTGGTGGAGTTGTGAGCTTGAATGAGCTTCTTGATGGTGCCATTGCTAGGAGGATATTTGTGACTTTTCTTGGAGGTGTTCTCTTAACCATAATACATACACAGTGTTGACCACTACGTGTCAACTTCCCATAGCAGTACCCCCCATTTTCTTCGCAAAAGGGATAGCGCTTGATTGACGTGTCCGTGCCATTCGATAGTCATCGTCGACTTGATCAATTTATGTTGTAAACCCAGTCTGCATGTCTGAATTGTAAATAATCTTACCAGAGTTGAGTCATGTATGTAAATTGCCTAGGTGGACCTAATTTTCTAGTGATAATCTACATTCCGGAAGGTTTTTTGTCTCACCGATCCATGATCAGCAGAGTTTTCCTTCAGCCTAACCCCAAAGCCGGAATGAATTTTGTCATTAGAATCTTAGAGGAATCCTAGTGTGTTGATCTGCTAGATTATATTTGGTCGCAGAACTGGGTGGTCTATGAGGGTCTATGTCAAATGGGTATTCCCCTTTGAGATGTAAAATTGTAAAAGTCATGATGTAAAGTGTCTTGAGGGTTAGAAATTTTTTTAGTCCCCTCATAAGTCCTAAGTCCTAGGTCCTAGGTGATTTTTCCAAAGGCTAAGTTTGAGAATCCAAAAATAAAATAATAATAAAATTTAAAAAATAAAAATAAAATAAAATAATAATAAAATTTAAAAAATAAAAATAAAATAAAATTTAAAAAAATTTAAAAAAAATAAAATATATATATATATATATATATATAAAATAATAAAATAATAAAAAGTCAAATTTTTTAGTAAATAAATGCAGAATTTTAATTTTTTAATATATTAAAATGCATTTAAAAATTCGACGGATGAGATTAAAAGAAATCTTGATCCTCATCGACGGTCGAGATTAGTTTGACATGGATCACTCGAACTAGCTGTTGGGAATTTTTCTTTTAAATAGGATGCTAGGGGTCATTTGAGATCAGATTGGATCTGAGAGTCTGGTGCTAAAGAAAGCTCTCTTGTAGTCAGTTTTTTTTTTGTGCAATAAAGAAAGACTTTGGGGTTAAAAATCTTGCTGGTGTTACTCTTTTGAAAATGTTGTAAGATGATTTATTTTTCTGCATAATTTTATTTTCAGCCATTGATGATAGCTTAATGAAGATTGATCTAGGCACAGGTATCTTGTCTGATCTTTGGGGTTTGAATGATAGTTTAGATTCTGAAATATAGTGGCAGGTATCTCCATTTGATCTGGGTTTCACTATTGTTTTCTCCCTCTATGTTAATGGTTGATTTTAAGCTGTGCAGGAAATCCTTTTTTTCAAATTACCGGGCGTTAGGGGAAGTTCTCGGCTGAACCAGCCGACTCCCGGATTGTGTTTTCTGAAAGAGCCCAACCAGTTCTTGATCCGGGCTTATCATTTGAAATTTTTTATTAATGCATGCAGGGTTTTCTGAAGTACCTCACATTAAGTTTGAAATTCTGAAAATATAACTGTGGATTATTGACAAATCTGGCTGCTAAAGGGCCTTAGATCTGTAAATACTGTAAATTCGTAGCTGGTTTGTAGGGTTTTATTTTTAATCCTTGCAAATATTATTTTTGGGTGTTTGTCTTTCCATTACAGGTACAGGTTTTGAAAAAATATTTCAGGGTTTCATCAGAAAATCTGAAACAGCTTGCAGCCCGGGGCTTTCATTGTAGATTTGATGGAGCAAGAGTTTCTAGCCTTCACAGCTAGGGTGGTCTGGGCCATTTTTTCTCCATAAATTCTTGAGGAAGAGTTCGTCATTTGTTACCTCTGGTTCATTTCAAAAGAAAAAAATCAAAATAAAAAAATTCTAAGCCTTTTCTCAGCTAGCCGAAAGCATTTTTGAGGGCTGACTCTTTATCCTAAATCGACTTTTTTGCTGCCTGTCAAGCAGATCCTCCATTACGTTGAGTTCCCTAAGCCTGCATGCTTTCATTCCTCTGATCCGCAGCTCCCAAACTTCCGCTGGCCATTTACTGCAATCCAAAACGCTCAAGCATTCGACCTGCACTCGTGGTTCCCCTCACACGCTCTGCAACTGCTTCCTTCCACACATTTCTTCTCTCCACCGCTGCACCTGCGAACAAACAAACAAAAAGAAAGAAGTCCACGCAGTTCTGGCCTGACCTGCCTCCAAACTTCTCCACGTACATCGCTGCTCCACTTCTCTCGACTGTCTATCGCCTACACACAGCGTCTTGAAGACCTTAAGGGCAGGTTATACCGTGTGTTTTTGATATTTGTACTTATTCAAGAAAATAAATATTATTTTTATAATACATGTCAATGAGTTCCTTGCTCATTGAAATAGGTCTAGCACTATTTAAAGTGCTATAGGTGAGTCAAGAGGGAAAAAGAGTAAATACAATGAATCGTTGGGCCCTTGAAGATGCCTAGTGGAGTCCAAAGTGTGCCAATGTGAGAGAATAGGCTCCAAACATAGTGACCAAGGGGGTGACCCCTTGATATCCAAGCAAATCAAAAGTGGTGTCCCCAATTGGGTGTGGGGGCACAATGACATCCTCATGGATCTCCAAGTGGATCGATAATGCTTGTATACCATATGTCTCCCATGGAGAAACACATCCTCATCTGGACCCTGGAACATCTGCCAAGTGTGTGGTGCAAGTGTGAAGCCGGCTAGGCATGTTGGTCCAAGTGCATCATCCTCGTCCAAAAGGTGGAACACAAGCAATCAACAAATGTTGACGGATCCATGAAGTGGCAATCTGCTCTCTATTATGGTGGAGGCGCATGGCTCTCAACACTCACCCTACAAGAGCCAATATGACCCTCTAAGGGCTAGGACCCTGTATAGGGAGACCAAACCCCAAGACGAGGACTGCAATATCCCCAATTTCCTAAGTACTATAGGGGGTCACCAATTTGTATTAATTTTTGGTATTAGCAAGCATTTTGGGGGTTCGACTTAGGAGGGAGGAAAAAATTTAAGTTTTGGTGAATTGTGGGGCCACACACAAAGGAATACACACCCCTTAATGAACACGCACGTGGGTAAGAGAGAAATTGGAGGGAAATTTAGACTAATGGAGTTTGGGCCCCACCAAGGGGAAATGAGGCAGCAAGGTTAAATAGAAGGTGAGGGCCATCGTTTGGAGATTTTTGAACATTTTCCTTCTGAACTTAAATGTTTGCTTCAATTGTTCATCTAGGTGAACAAGTGCTGCTTAGCACCAGAGATTCCAAGTGGAAATCTCAGCTCTTGCTTTGGTGGACCTAGAGTGCCACCCTAGGGGAGTCAATTTCCATTTTGGGGGCTTTTCTAGAACGGGGAATTGGAGGCTTCTCTCACTACTATGCAGTACAGGACGTTGGAGGAGAAATTCGTGCCACTTGTGGGATGCACATATGAGCAGCTTCCTTGTTGGGTATTTTGGAACTGATTTGGTACATCAATTGCAGGCATTTTTCGGTGGTTTGGTGGGCCAAATTGAGGGAGTTAATGGGGAAAGTTTTTGAGATTCTAGGGCCTGCGCAGTTCCTAGGCAAAGGCATTTCGTGGGAATTTGACGAAGCACTGTTTGGTGGGTTGTTGGCTGGAGAATTTTGGAGTGGAATTGTGAGAAATTACAGGCATATTTGGGAGTTCCTGTTAGCTCTGCTTTGTACTTGTGCATTTGGAGGACCAAAATACTAGCATGGCCGTGTGTTTTTGCAAGAAGGGAGCTTACAATAGTCTATTTCATTCCCCCCCCTTTATTTGCCTTATACCCTCATAACCACACTACCTCCGTTCTTTCCTCCAAAACTCCTTGGTAGCCCTGTTTTGTAAAGCCCCTAGCCGCTAAGCTTTAAAATCACATAACTGCGCGCTTTTACAAGAACCCTAACCTGTCATGTCCCTGTCACATTAGTTAAAAACGTGCGCATTTAAGCCTTGCTGTCCGATCATCCGCTGTAAGATCCGACGACATTCGCACCTTCTGACCCCGCGAATCGCCCGCGCGTTAACTCGCGAGGAAAGCGGTTTATTCCCTGTCACATCCGCCACGCGTCGGTCGATTATTCGCATCGCTCGCCTGCGTACGAATGTCGCCGCAACTCCAAAGGCGATGCGATAATTACCGCTCACCGCCAAACCGCCCTTCCCGCTCATTATCTCTCGCACAGCTTCCGCCCCCGATCACCGTTGGATCTTCCCATGTTTAATCCAACGACCCTCGTTCGTCCCGCTCTCATGTCTCCCGATAGCGCCTCCGAATCGATCTCCGTCGTTCGTCTGTTCTATCCAACGACCAGTATTGCCCTCCTGACCAGATCATCCGTCCACCGTGCAGTCTTCATGTCCTCGACCTGTATCATGCTCTCGAAGGACAGGAGCGGCCATCTATCAGTGTTTCGCACATTTACTCTTCAACCACTGCATTCAAGAGATAGAATGGCCAAGAAGAAAAAAGGGCAGCCTCGAGCAGATTACAACATTTACCAATTATGGAACTTCTTTCATACGCAATTCCACCTGCTCGAGAAGGACAGCAGAGTATCTCAAAAGGCCAATTTTGTTCATTAAAGCACACAGTTTGCAGCAGAGGCCCATTTTAGATAGTTGATGTGGTTGGTGGTCCATTATGACCCCTCCACGCATAGAATAGCAGAGTGTTTTTGTAATCAACCTCTATATATACCCAGAAACAAGATGTAATGAGGGTTGATGGTTTTTATTTTGATGTAAGGTTCAACTTCTGGAGACTGTAACTACTATGATACTTGCAGCGTCTGGTCTTCATTTTCAGCTAATACAAGCTTCTTTTGTTGTTAATTGCTCACTTTCCACTTCTATTCTGTTCTAGGCTGTGCCTGTTATGCATTTGTTCATGTGCTCTTGATATTTAGCATTAGAGGGGCTGTCATCCCACCTCTGTGTTAGAATCTAGTATGTATCATTGAATGTGTTATGCAGGTTTCTGTTTACTTAGTGCCAGAGAGCTGTCATCCTGTCTGTGCATTAGGAAATAGATTTGTAGACATTTGTACTGGTTGCAGCCGGCCATCACATGGTCTTGTGCATCTGCTGGTGTGGTCAGTATTCTCCATGTTCACCTAATCCTCAAACTGTGAGTAATTGGTGGTTTAAAGCCTTGTAGTCTGGGGGTGTTCACCCATGTCTGGAGTTAAGCATAGTAGAAGTGGTTATCTAGCTTGGACAAGCATCATTCCTTCCACTCATCCATTTCCAACATTTTTGTTGAGTTTGTAATGTTCCCGAGCATCTTCGAGATACAACCTAGGAGAGTTTCTTGGGGTGATAACATTAATTGGCGCTGTTGCCGGGGAGAGGAGATTGAAACTCAGCTTCCCTGGGAGAACGACACAGTTCCAAATTTTGATGATAGATAAATTCTGGGCACATTTCTGGTTGTAATCATCTATCTGGCGACTCTACTAGAGAACCTACCTGGTGGCGACTCCACGTTTCAGTTCTGGCTCAGTTTGTGAGGCATACACGGAGAAATCCTCAGAAATCACCAGCTGATCCAGTGCCTGACCCTGAGAAGATTGCTAAGCAGAAGAAAACATCACAGAAAGGAGCATTAGGATCAGGTAAGCCTAAGAAAACTTATGCATCTCTGAAAGATAAGGTTATAGCTGAGGATATACAGTTTGAAGATTTAGAGCCCAGCACTGTTAGTAAAGAAATTCTTTCAGAGATTAATACAGCTCCTTGTTCAGTTAGTTCCCCTTTGGATCTCAGTCCAAAGAAATTCTCCCATACAGTCCATCAATTTCCCTCATTTCTGTCATCTATTCCATTACTTCCTATTTTTCAATCTGCCAGTATCCTTCCACATGTCCCAGTCATGGCAGGCCAGCAAGCTCCCACGAAGATGGAAAGAATCATAGCTGCTAGGTATGGGCCTTTAGTCTTGCCTGTTCCTTTGAATGCCATGCCTGCAGGAGAGTATCAAAAATATATTCCTAAATTCACTGGTACAGAGGGGGTAACAGCTGAAGAACACCTTGAATCTTTTTATAGCTATGATGATAACTTAGATATCAGTGAAGATGATGTGTGGATAAGAGTTTTTGTCCAAAGCCTTGATGGTGAGGCTAGGAAGTGGTTCAGAGAATTACCCCATGGGTCCATAACAGGCATTGAAGCATTGGATGATGCATTTTTGAAGCAATGGGGAGATAGAAAGGATTTGCTGTATTACCATATAGAGTTTGGTAACCTGAAGAGGGAAAATGGGGAATCATTGCCTGATTTTAATAAAAGATTTAACCGCATGATAGTAAGATACCAGCTAAGGTAAAGCCTACCCCCACCTCTTCCAAACTCACTTATGCCAATGCTTTTGCCTCGGATTTCTGTCTGTTTTTGAGAGAAAGAAGATGTGCCACTCTAGCTGACATGCAAGATGTAGCACTAGAGGTGGAATCCAATATTATGGCTGCAGAAAAGCTAAAATGTCATGCTGATAGAAGGAGGCAAAGAGGTGAGGCTTCTTCTTCCTCTGCTTCATCTTCGGAACCCAAATTAGACAAAATGACTAAGATGATAGAGTCATTAGCTGCTGAAATATCTAAGCTGAAGGTGGAGCATAATTCAGGAAAGACAAGGCAGCAGAACACATTTGCTCCAAGAAACCCAAATCCTTTCAGAAGAGCAAATGAGCAATTACAAATCATTCAAAAGGGAAAAGAACCAAATGAAGAACAGAAATTTAAAGCTCCTTTTCAAAACGTAGTCATGGAGGAGGAGCAGATTGAAGATGAAGATGAAAATCACTGCATGGAAGATAAAGGCAGTGATGCATTGGCTGCATATGAAGAATCATTGCTGCAGGAATGAGACAGTCAAGAGTGGGATAGAGAGGCTGTTCTGCAGACTGGTGACCAGCAAAGATATAATCTGAGGTCAAATGCAAAAAATGTCAAGGAGAATCCTGCCCAAAGAGTTGCTGTCCAAACAGAGTCACAGAATATCAGGTAGAGAAGACCAGCAGCTGATCCAGTCATCCTCAAAGCTCCAGTTCAAGAGGTAAGAGTTTCTGACAAGCTACCTTCCTCTTTTAGCTTTGAGTCAGAAGTTCAGAAGTTAAAAATATCTGTGCCTCTGGTAGAGTTGGTAAAGATTGAAGTGTTTAGAAAGCCCATCCTTGAAGCTCTTGAGCTGGAAACTACACAAACCTCCACTGACTTTGTCAATTCGCAAGATGACAAGCCTGCTGTTGTGCTTAGCCCCATGATTGAACCCGCTGATAATAATTCTCCATCGTTTTATGTCTCCTTGACCATTCATGACAAAATCCTCCACAATTGCCTGCTAGATACAGGGGCCAGCCACAATTTGATGCCTAAAGCTGTCATAGAAGAGTTAGGCCTTGACATCACCAGACCATATCATGATTTATTCTCATTTGATTCAAGAAAGGTGAAATTCCTAGGATTACCCTAACTCAGCTGCCCATGAAGAGTATGATGATGGATATTGTGGTAGCAGATGTCCCTCCCAAGTTTGGCATGTTGTTGTCTAGGGGATGGATTAAGAGATTAGGTGGGACATTACAGAATGATCTATCTTATGCCACTGCCCCAGTTTTTGGATGAGAAAGCAGGATATTGTACAGAGAAGCGCAACTGGCATACATCATCAGCGATGAGAAGAATCCTACTAATCATCCCATATATGCTGTGGACACTGATTTTGGAGCATGTATTCTCCAAATAGAGGAATCCCAGAAGGCCTCAATGCAACTCAGGAAACAAGCAGTTCAGGCCGAGGAAGAGCAAGGAAGTCAGGTTTGGGAGATGTTCTTTGATGGAGCATGTTCCAGGGAGACTGCAGGAGCAGGGGTGGTGCTGGTATCTCCAAAACAAAAAAGCATGCAGCTGTCTTTTAAGTTGGCTTTTCAAGTCACTGATAATATAGAAGAATATGGGGCTCTGTTGTTGGGCCTTAACACAGCTAAAGATAGAGGAATCAGGAATCTAAAGGTGTTTGGAGATGCTGATTTAATCATTCAGCAAGTAAACAGAACATTTCAAGAAAAGCACCCAAGGCTGAAAGCATACAGAGATGAGGTATGGAGATTCAAAGATTCTTTTGATAATTTTTGTATCTCATATATTCCTAGAGACCAAAATCAGCTTGCTAATTCCCTTGCTAGCATGTTTATTCCTCCCATGACTCCCAAACTAGTTTATGAAGTCCAAATGAAATATAGGCCATCCTTGCCTGATAATGATGAGTTGAATAGGTTTCTGCAAGTCATTGATGAATTTTCTGAAATGCAAATTGACCAAGAAAATGAAGCCTTGGAAGAAAACCCCCAATCCCAACTTAGAAATAAAATTGGCAGAGATAGCATTGTCCAGCTTCCCAGCAATCATATTCCTAAGGGTTTAATTCCTTTAGAAATATTGTTTGACCAAAATGATGTTCCTTATAAAGCTGCCCAAAAAGAAGATCAATCTGCAGTCTGTAAGCATGATATAGGGAGTCCAGGTCAGCCTAGGTACATAAATCTGTGTTCCCATCTGTCTGTTGACCAAAGTTCTGAATATTGCAATTTAATGAAGCAATTTGTTGATATCTTTGCCTGGGAGTATAGTGACCTGAAAACCTATGATAAAAAGACCATTCAGCATAAAATCCCTCTGGAGAAAGATACCATCCCTTTCAAGCAGAAGCTGAGACCGATAAATCCTTTGCTCCTTCCTCTGATTGAAAAGGAAATCAAAAAACTGTTGGCTGCCAAAATCATAGTCCCTCTTAGATATTCAAAATGGGTAGCCAATTTGGTTGTGGTGAGGAAGAAAAGTAGAGAAATCAGACTCTGTGTTGATTTCAGAAACTTAAACAAGTGCTCCAAAAAAGACAATTATCCCCTACCCAAAATGGCGCATTTGCTACAGAAGATCTTAGGAGCCAAGGTAATGTCTTTCTTGGATGGATTTTCAAGGTTTAATCAGATTGTTGTGCATCCAGATGACCAAGAGAAGACTGCATTCACCACTCCTTGGGGCACTTCTATGTATGCCAAGATGCCTTTTGGGTTGATGAATGCTGGAGCTACTTTTCAGAGAGCTATGGACATAGCATTTGTGGGAGAAAAGGATAGATTTGTCCTTATCTACCTTGATGATATAACAGTATACTCCAGGAGCCATCAAGATCATCTGCAACATTTAAAGAAGGTATTCCTGAAGTGCAAAAGGTTTGGGATTTCAGTCAATCCTAAGAAGTCACAGTTTGCTTTAGAAGAAGGCAAGCTGTTAGGACATGTTGTTTCTGCTGCAGGTGTCCGAATTGACCAAGAAAGAGTAAAAGCAATACATAATTTGTCTATGCCGAGATCAAAGAAAGATATCCAGTCCTTTCTGGGCAAGATTAATTTTGTAAGGAGGTTTATACCAAATTTTGCAGAACTGGTGAAGCATATTACCTCCATGTTGAAAAAGGGGTCAGAAATCAAATGGATTGATTCGACAATAAAATCCTTTGAGTCCATTAAGAAGGCTATTATGGAGGCTCCCACTCTAATAAGTCTAGATTATAGCAAGCAGTTCCATATATTTTCTTTTGCCTCTAATGACACCCTTGCAGCAGTGTTATTGCAAGCAGATGAAGAAGGTTCAGAGCATCCAGTGGCATTTTTCCGCAAAAACTTAAGGGATGTCGAACTGAAGTATGATATTATTGAGAAACAAGCATATGCCCTTATCAAATCTTTGAAAGCTTTCAGAGTTTACATTCTGCATTCCAAGATAATTGCATATGTACCCTTTGCTGCAATAAAAGATGTCTTAACACAACCTGATGCTGATGGAAGAAGGGCTAAATGGATTGCAAAATTGATTGAATTTAATATGGAATTAAAGCCCACCAAACTTGTTAGAGGTCAGGGTCTTGCCAGATTGTTGGCTGAAGAAAATAGCAGATCATTGGATATTGATTTTCTATACACAATTGCAGAAATTGGTCAGACAGATGAAGAAGAGGAAGTAGCTGAACTAGAGAGAAAGCAGTCAGTGGCCCAAAATCTAGTTTCTTGTGATTGGTATTCTGCAATAGTTAAATTCTTGCTGAAGCTAGAAATCCCTTCAAGCCTTACTCAAAGTCAAGCCAGAACTATTAAGCTTAGGGCAACTAAATACTGCATTAACGAAAATCTGCTCTATTGGAGGGACCCATCTAGATTGCTTTTGAGGTGTCTGGACAAAGAACAATCAATAGAAGTTATGCAGCAATTTCATTCCAGAATGTGTGGAGGGCACCATTATTGGAAGACTACAACCCATAAGATCCTCAGAGCTGGGTACTATTGGCCCAATTTTTTTCTGATGTATTTTCATTTGTTAAATCTTGTGACAGGTGCCAAATATTTGAAGGAAAGCAGCAGTTGAAGTCCCTGCCTTTAAAACCAATACATGCAAAATGACCTTTTCAGCAGTGGGGCTTGGATTTCATTGGAGAGATCAATCCACATTCCAATGGCCAGCACAGATGGATATTAGTATCCATTGATTATTTTACTAAGTGGATTGAAGCAATCCCTACCAGGAAGGCTGATCATAATGTGGTCATCAAGTTTTTAACAGAGAACATCTTTACCAGGTTTGATTGTCCACATAAATTAGTCACAGACAATGCAGCAGCCTTCAGGGCAAAAGAGTTGGTGGAAATGTGTGACTCAATGGGTATTAAACTGGTTCATTCCACCTCATACGATCCTCAAGGTAATGGTCTAGCAAAATCCTCTAACAAAAGCCTGATAAGGATAATCAAAAAGCTATTGGAGGACAACAAAAAGAATTGGGATTCTAAGCTCAAGTATGCACTGTGGGCTGACAGAGTGACCATTAAGAAATCCACAGGGAATTCTCCATTCAAATTGGTATATGGCACTGAAGCTGTATTCCCAATTCAGTTAACCCTCCCTGTGGCAAAATTCTTTCAAGAAGAGCATAACGAGGAAGAAGACATGGTAAAAAGGATCACTGATTTGGCAGAGGTACATCAAATCAGAGAACAACTAGTTGAAAAGGCTACAGCACATCAGAAAAAAATCAAGGAAGCTTTTGACAAAGGGACAAAAGCAGATAATTTTCAGGTTGGAGACTTGGTTTTGAAGTGGGATGCATTGAAAGAAAAGAAAGGCAACCATGGGAAGTTTGATGCTTTCTGGACAGGCCCTTTTATTATTTCACAGATCCAAAGGAACAACACCTTCATACTGAAAAGTATGGGAGGAGAGGCAGTTTTTGATGGCCCAGTTAATGGGCGCTTTCTGAAGATTTATGTGATTTAAGGTCTTTGGGCCTTAAAGTTGTAAATATTTTATTTCATCAGTCTTAATGTAGGTTCAGGCAGACTCCATGCCCAATGGAACACTAGGAATTTTGGCTAATTTGTTTTCATCGGAAAGACATTTATTTGCAGGTTCTTGAGACCTCACAGGGAGGATCTCATTCCCAAAAGGAGCCAGTGTTAGCTCTGCTATGTACTTATGCGTTTGGAGGACCAAAATACTAGCATGGCCGTGTGTTTTTGCAAGAAGGGAGCTTACAGTAGTCTATTTCATTCCCCCCCCTATATTTGCCTTATACCCTCATAACCCCACTACCTCCGTTCTTTCCTCCAAAACTCCTTGGTAGCCCTGTTTTGTAAAGCCCCTAGGCGCTAAGCTTTAAACTCACATAACCGTGCGCTTTTACAAGAACCCTAACCTGTCGTGTCCCTGTCACATTAGTTAAAAACGTGCGCATTTAAGCCCTACCGTCTGATCATCCGCTGTAAGATCCGACGACATTCGCACCTCCCGACCCCGCGAACCTCCTGCGCGTTAACTCGCGGGGAAAGCGGTTTATTCCCTGTCACATTTGCCACGCATCGGTCGATTATTTGCATCGCTCGCCCGTGTACAAATACCGCCGCAGCTCCAAAGGCGGTGCGATAATTACCGCTCACTGCCAAAACCGCCCTTCCCGCTCATTATCTCCCACACAACTTCCGCCCTCGATCACCGTTGGATCTTCCCATGTTTAATCCAACGACCCTTGTTCGTCCCGCTCTCATGTCTCCCGATAGCGCCTCCAAATCGATCTCCGTCGTTCGTCTGTTCTATCCAACGGCCAGTATTGCCCTCCTGACCAGATCATCCGTCCGTCGTGCAGTCTTCGTGTCCTCGACCTGTACCATGCTCCCGAAGGACAGAAGCGGCCATCTATTAGTGTTTGGCGCATTTACTCTTCAACCACTGCATTCAAAAGATAGAATGGCCAAAAAGAAAAAGGGACAGCCTCGAGCAGATTACAACATTTACCAGTTATGGAACTTCTTCCATACGACATTCTACCTGCTCGAGAAGGACAACAGAGTATCTCAAAAGGCCAATTTTGTTCATTAAAGCACACAGTTTGCAGCAGACGCCCATTTTAGATAGTTAATGTGGTCGGTGGTCCATTATGACCCCTCCACGCATAGAATAGCAGTGTTTTTGTAATCAACTTCTATATATACCCAGAAACAAGATGTAATGAAGGTTGATGGTTGTTATTTTGATGTAAGGTTCAACTTCTGGAGACTGTAACTACTGTGATACTTGCATCGTCTGGTTTTCATTTTTCAGCTAATACAAGCTTCTTTTGTTGTTAGTTGCTCACTTTCCACTTCTATTCTGTTCTAGGTTGTGCCTGTTATGCATTTGTTCATGTGCTCTTGATATTTAACATTAGAGGGGCTGTCATCCCACCTCTGTGTTAGAATCTAGTATGTATCATTGAGTGTGTTATGTAGGTTTCTGTTTACTTAGTGCCAGAGAGCTATCATCCTGTCTGTGCATTAGGAAATAGATTTGCAGACCTTTTTACTGGTTGCAGCCAGCCATCACATGGTCTTGTGCATCTGCTGGTGTGGTCAGTATTCTCCATGTTCACCTAATCTTCAAACTGTGAGTAATTAGTGGTCTAAAGCCTTGTAGTCTAGGGGTGTTCACCCATGTCTGGAGTTAAGCATAGTAGAAGTGGTTATCTGGCTTGGACAAGCTTCATTCCTTCCACTCATCCATTTCCAACATTTTTGTTGAGTTTGTAATGTTCCCGAGCATCTTCGAGATACAACCTAGGAGAGTTTCTTGGGGTGATAACAGTTCCCTTAAAGTGTTGGAGGAGTTACAACTGTGAAATTACAAGCAGTGCGTTGAGCCAGTTGGGCAGGAATTTCACACTTTTTCTGGGTTTCTCAGTGGGGAGGTTTGGGACCAATTTCTAGGTCCTGTGGGGAAAATTAAGAGGAGGATACAGTAGCAATTTCAAGCCATTCCAACACTTTAGTGGAAGATTTGAGCCATTCTCTGATAGCAGCAATTGCCTAATTTCTGGTTCAGCGTGAAAGCAATTTGGGGGTTGAAGTTCTACTCATTGGGGGTATCTCTCTCACCTGGGTTTGTTTCAGCTTTCTTATGCAATCCCGGGTGCACTTATTCCTTGCTATTGTACTCCAATATATTCCGTATTTTTAATAAAATGGCTCAGCTGCTATTCGGAAATTTTGTTGGGTGTTTTGTGCCTTGTATTGTTTATAATTTCTCTGCTATTGTCTAGTGCATGTTTCTGTTATTCACTACATAATTCCATTAGGAATATTATAGTGGTATCAGAGCATGTTCTTGGCCAGTGTGGGGAGATTGGAGTAGGTGATGCCACCTACGTACCAAGGAATTGCTTTTTAGAGGGGTCGTGGAAGAGGAAGAGGTAGAGGTCGAGGTAGAGAGGGAGCACAAGACCCATTTTTAGATACAGAGTTGGAGAACTTCAGAGGGGGCATGGAGAACCAGGAGAACCTAGAGGGCACTGAACAACCCAGACAGGGAGGAAAAAACCATATCCTAGAGGAACTGTTGAGGACAAACTAGTAGATGTTGAGGTAGGGTCAGCTTATGATGGATAGGATGTAGCAGGTGATGGGATTGTAGGTGAATGGGAGGCCAGAGGCAGAACCCCAAGGTGATGGGGGTTCTAGAGAAGGGGGAGGAAATCGTACATTTCAGCCATCACACACTCCTCTGCGTGGCCAGACAGACCATCCTACGATGCCTCACTTTGTGGATGAGCCAGAGTAGGAGAGGGATCATGACCTGGTTGCAGATATAGTGAACTCAGTTGCCTCGGGTTTTGATGAGTATGAGGGACTAGACCCCAAGAACATGAGGCTAATGTCCTTTGGGGAGTACCTTCACCTCAAGGAGAGGCATGCCACTGGAGCTGGGGCTCATTATTGGGGAGGGAAATCTAGTCAGTAGGTACAAAAGATAGTAGGGAAGGTTACACTCCCGAATTATGATGGGTCAACTAAGAGTTTAGCCAGAGCTTGGGTTAAGAAGCTAGATACTTACTTCCACCTGAATCCCATGGGAGAGTCGAACGCGATTGTTGAAGAATCTAGGGTAAAGTAGAGTTATGATGATTCTTCGTTACTTGATAACAATGTGGAGTCTTTTTACTTTTCTTGTTAGCTTATGCTTCTTCTTCTTTTTATTAGTGCATATGTGTGTACTTCATCAAACTGCTACCAAAACAAAACAACAAGAACACAAAGTTTGACTCTCTATCAGGGACAAAACCTCTCCACTCTTGAGAGGAAAACCCTTGGTAAGTTTTCTCTTATTGAAGCTTCTTATTTGAACAACTGCCAAACCCTAGACCCTTGACTAAGATATCCTCCAAGCACAAGTCAAATCCTTCATTTTTCTGCACTTTAACTTCTGGCACATGGACCTTTGACTTTCGACACATTGTTCCTTAGTAGTTCGTCCTCCTTCCAACTTGTTAGTGCCTGTTGACCACTGTAGTGGCACCTAATGATTACAGGAAGACTCCATGCCCAAGGATGATCCAAAGGACACTTGTACCATCAGATATCGTCAGTCAACAAAGTTTTTTAACTCTACTTCTATCTTCTCATCATCTTTCTTGTACCCAAATTCCACATCCTACGGGGAATTGTAATAAGTGATATTAGTAATGATGAGTTTTGAGTTTGTAACAGGCCTAGGATGTTGGGACTCGATCAGCAAACGAGTACACCTTGGAGTGTTTTTTTTTATCTGGTTAATTATCCTTTATTTTTCAGAGGCGGATAATTTTCTAGGTTTTTCACTCATGTTTTACCCCAAAGTCGGGGTGACGGTTTGAAGGTTGAGCCCCTGACACATCTTAGTGTCTAGAGTCGATGTATATTACCATACTAGATCACACAAAAAATTTCGTAGAACTTGGTTAGGTCTAGGTAGTCATTTTTTTAATTTTTTAGATTTCCCACAGGTCAAAAATTGCAAATAAAATTGTATTTAAATTGTAATAAGTGTAGTCTAGAGAAGTTGTATGGGGTATGAGTAATCAAAATTACACCTCTCGCCCTCAACTTTCTACTATGACACACTTTGAGGGGTTAATAATGTGTTTTTGACCCTCAAAACCCACTTTTCCTAAGTTTAGTGGGAAATCTGGCAATTAATTAAGCCAGAAATTAAATAAATGGAGAAAAATAAATATACACACATGCTAAATGTTGTGGAAATGAGTGGAAAATTATGGGGGAGTTAAAGTAAGTCCCAAGGTGATGTGGACTCCTAAAATCAAGGAAACGACATGTGCTCAAATAAAATCGAATTTCTAGCATTAAATGGAAAAGCTGCTTGGAAATTCGAATTTGTGAAGTTAATGCACATTTGGGAGGATTTGGGAGAATATTTGGTGGAGATTTTTGTGGGAAATTGTCCCCACATGGGTTACCACCCATATGCACTTGTCATTTCACTATAAAATTTGAATTTGGCACATAAGGGAAAAAGAAAATGATGTCCACTTGCCAGAATTTGATTTTACACTTGGCATTGGAGCTCCATTCAACAAATTCGAATTTCTCTTTGGGATTGTCACCTCATGCCACTTGCTTAATCACTTCTACATTAGGATTGGCTCCAATGCCATTTGTCATTGTCATTCTTCATTGGGATTTGCTCCCACTCTCTATATAATAAAGCCATGGGCTCTCACTTTATATAATATTGTTACTAGCTATTGTGCTTACAAAAGCGCTTCTGCTTTGTACATTTTCAAAATATCAATAAATATTATGGGGTTTCATTCGTGAGGTGTTCCTCCTTTTCGAGTGTGACGAATTGTTGAGTATTGATATAATTCCTTTTACTCATGCTTTGATCTAATTTGCTTCCATATGCTCTTGTAGATTTTTTAATGTAGATAAGATAAGATAAGATAAGATAATTTTATTAATGTCCAACAAATGACCATAATAGGTCAAAGGGACTGTCGGTTACAATGATTACATCATGTCAAGCCGGTGGACCAAATGGTCCCCTTTAAACATTTATTTTAAAAAGCAGAAAACACATGTAAATGTAAATGTAAATATAGAAGCTAGAAGCTCTTGGCTTCGAAACAAAGCACTGCGATGAAGCAGAGAAGGAGAAGAAGAAGAAGGAAAAAGGGGGGGGAAGGAGTCCCCTGTCTAGTTCCTACTAACATCCGAGGCCGAGAGAAGAAAACTGAGAGAAGCTTGTCAAACTCTGTTGTCCTGTGGGCATACTGGGCTGTCGCCGCTGTCGCCTGGAGGTTCTAGGCCACCTGCCAGGGGTGGATCCAATCCTGGAGCACTAGTGCAGTTTGGTGGGTCAGCCCCCTCGGGACCGCACTGATCTGGTATCAGTGCCTTTGGGTCGGTCAATGGTTCTTTTGGTGCCCCGCACTGATGGTAGCGCCCTAAAGAAGTCTGTGATCTTCTGTGTGGTGTTCGATCTGGTCAGGGGCTGAAGAAAACGGGCCGGAAATCTTAAGGCCTCCTAGAGATAAAGTGCAAGGCATCTCAGATCAACATATTTGAGGAAGCTAGTCAAAGTCTGAGAAGACCTGAAGAGACAATGGAAACGACCTCGAATCTCGTAGTAAGCAGGGCATCCGAAGATGAAGTGTCTCTGTCTCTATCTCCTATAAGTGACAGAGCTGGCAAATCCTATCTGCCCTATCGATGTGGTGACCTATCTCCACCCAGAGTCTATGAGAACTATCTTGCATTGACATTTGATTTAGAAGTATGCCCTAGGTATAGAATGTTCTAGTTGGTTTTAAATAAATATCTAGAGTTTCTTATCATTGTTTATTGCTAAATCTATATGGAACTAATTCTTGATTGAAGTTTTGTAGAGGGAACATCTTGTTGGGATTACAGAATCAAACGTGAGGGGAAGTCTTTGGAGAGACCTATTGACCACTACGTGTCAACTACCCATAGCAATACACCCCCCTTTTTGCAAAAGGGATAGCCCTTGATCGACGTGTCTGTGTCATTCGACTGTCATCACCAGCTCGATCATGTTATGTTGTAAACCCAGTCTGCATGTGTAAATTGTAAATAATCTTAGCAGATCTGTGTCATGTATGTATTTGCCTAGGTAAACCTAATCTTCTAGTGATGATCTACGTTTCGGAAGGTTTTTTGTCTCACCGATCCATGATCGGCAGAGTTTTCCTTCAACCTAACCCTAAAGCCAGAATGGATTTTATCATTAGAATCTTAGAGGAATCCTAGTGTGCTAGGTCGAGTCTATGTAAAAGTAATTTGGAAATAATCCTAACTATGTGGTTAGGTTATTACAAATTGCTTGATCTGCTAGATTATATTTGTGTCGCAGAACTGGGTGGTCTATGAGGGTCTATGTCAAATGGGTTTTCCCCCCTTGAAATGTAAAAATGTAAAAATCATGATGTAAAGTGTCTTGAGGGTTAGAAAATGTTTTATCCCCTCATAGGTCTTAGGTCCTAGGTGTTTTTTCCGAAAGGCTAAGTTCGAGGGTCCAATAAAAATAATTAAAAATAAAATAAAATAAAATAAATAAATAATTTTTTAAAAAATAAAATAAAATAATAATAAGTCAAAGTTTTGAGGAAATAAATGCAAAATTTTAATCTTTAATATATTAAAATGCATTTAAAATTTCGACAGATGAGATTAAAAGAGATTTTGATCCTCATCGACGGTCGAAATCACTTTGACATGGATCACTCGAACTAGCCATTGGGAAGTTTTCCTTTAAATAGGGTGTCAGGGGTCATTTGAGAGGATAGGATCTGAGAGTCATGTGCTAAAGAAAGCTCTCTTGTAGTCATTTTTCATGTGTAATAAAGAAAGACTTTGGGGTTGAAATCTTGCTGGTGTTACTCTTCTGGAAATGTTGTAAGATGTTTTATTTTTCTGCATAAATTTATTTTCAGCCATTGATGATAACTTGATGAAGAGTGATTTTAAACACAGGTATCTTGTTTAGTCGCTAAGGTTTGAATGGTAGTTAAATTTCTGAATATGATGGCAGGTATCTCCATTAGATCTGGATTTTAGTATCGTTTTCTCCCTCTTCGTTAATGGTTGAATTAAGCTGTGCAGGAAATCTTTTTTTTTTTGAGATTACGGGGCGTTCGGGGAAGTTTTCGGTTGAACCAGCCAACTCCCGAATTGCATTTTTTGAAGAGCCCAACTAGTTTTGATCCCGGGCTTATCATTTGAAATTTTCTGGTGAATGCATGAAGGGTTTTCTGAAGCACGTCATCCTATATTCAAAATCTAAAAAAAAATATTTTTGTGGCACATTGACAAATCTGTCTATTTAAGAGCCTGTAGCCTGTGAATGTTGTAATTTTTTAGCTAGGTTTTTTTTTTAAGGTTTCGTTATTATTTTGTTTCTGGACATTTTGCTTTTATCATTGCAGGTACAGATTTTGAAAATTTTTTAGGGTTTCCATCAGGCAATCTGAAGCAGGAAGGGTTTAAAACTTTAATTAAGTTTCTGAACTACGGTTTCAGTTTCTATGCTACCCAAGGTCGATTTTTATTTTCTGACAGAAAATCTTAAATTTTTGTTATGCTGTCCGGATCTGCAAACCCTTTCGTTGCTCCTGCATGCGTCTATTCCTCTGCCTGCGTAGTCTGCCAACCTCTCTTCGTTGTCCCTTCTGCGTTGCCATCCTTACCCATCTCACTGCCCCATTTCCCTTCACCGTCCAGCTCCACACACTGTGGCTCCACCTGCAAATACCCACATTTTCCTATCCCTACGCAGCCCCTTCACCATTCCACGCAGCTCTACGGTGTTTCTCCTCTGCGTACTAGCCAAACCCTCCATCGACCCACGTCCTCATCACCTAAACGCTGCCATCCTCTGTCAGTTCCAATCAACAAATCTGTTGTCCATTCTACGCATATCACGCAGCCTCCTTTGCTACTCCTTCAGCTCCTCATCATCCGTCCAATTTGATGCCAGCCTCAACGTATTTCCCTGCTCCTTATTCATCACACCCTCTCGCCTCATCCATTTCCTCACCCCGCAGCATCCATATCAGCTGGCCATCCCACGTTCCACGCAGTACGTTGCCCCAGTCCAGCTCTCTTGCCAGCAAACGCAGCTTCATACCTGCGTCCTTCCATGCTGCTCCAACACCTGCAAACAAAAGAAAAAACCCACGATACTACCATTTCCACTGCAGTAACTTCAGCGCTCATGCAGACATGCAATCAAATATCGATTTCATTTTTTTATTAGCTTGTATACGTATGGTAAGTTTGGATTTTGGTAAGTTTGATTTAGGTTTAAATCTGAGTTTATTTAGGATTTAGTTTTTTTTTTAATTTTTCATTAGATGTTAGTTTTAATTAGATTTCTTTATTATTTACCTTTTGATTTTATTTAGCCTGGGTTTTAGGCTTAGCGTTAGATTCATTTTATTTATTGATTTAAGTTAGGTTTAGTTTTAGAACTAGACTTTTCCCTTTTTAAATTCACGCTTTTCATTTTTTGTGATTTTGAAAAAAAATAAAAAATAAAAAATAAAATAAAATAAATAAAAAAGGGCATAAAAAAGTTTCTTTTTTAGGTTTTAGATTTGAGTTTTTAGAATTTAGATTTTATAAATTTTCCTTTTTTTATTTATATATGATAAAGTGTTAGCTTTAGATTTAGATTTAGATTTCTTTTAGTTAGGTTTAGTAGTACTTTTTGCTTATTTTCTATTTCATTTAGACTTAGATTTTTGTCTTTTTCTTAACTATAATACAAAATTTTAAAAAAAATTCATTAAAAATAAAAAAATAAAAAATAAAAAAATCCCAAAAGCATAAAATGTTAATCCTTAGGCTTTTATTTAGAATTTTGTTTTATAGTTTAGATTTTTATTTTCATTTAGATTTAAATTTTATTTATTTAGATTTTAGTTTTGTTTTATTTTAAACTTAGAATTTTATAAAAATATAAAAATTAATTTTTTTTGAAAAGATTAGCTAAAAATTGAAAATTCATTTTGGTGTCTTTTGTGGTATTTATGTTCCACTTCTCTATAGTTAAATGCGCTTAAATGTTTATTTAAAGATTAGCTACTGAAAAGTGGTGAATCATTTTGTGAGCTGGTTAGCATTTGAAATTTCGTGGTTTCTTGAAAGTATTTGATCTTTTGAAATTTATTTGCTAGAACATTGCGCATCTATTGAATATTTTGCATCTGGTGAAATTAATCACTGCTTGGATTATATAATGCTCGTGACATGTTTGATATTTTGTAAATATTTTCAAGCAATCATTAAATTACTTCATAAGCAGTAGTAGTAAATTAATTACTTGGTTTTCATTAACCCCATAAGGCACTGGTCTTAAACATTTAAAGATCTAATCAAATTCTAAAATCGATCAAGTGCTTGTTTCCCCCTGTTGTGTCTCCCAACCCAGCTAGTTCCCAGTTGGTCTTCCTTTATCTCATAGGGTCTACCCCCCTTAGCTTGCTATAGGGAGACAACTTAAATAGAGAGATCAGGGATCAGGGTGACAACCCCCGATCTGAGCGTTGTCGCGCTGCCTGGACAATCTGTGTGACAACAAGACCAACCCACTCTTGATACATTCTTAAAGGAGCTCTGATTTGTTCTTTGAACCTTCGTAGTATTATCTTACAAAGTGGTATTGCAGGGATTTCGGCACATAGCTTGTACACAAGCTAAGAACTTCTAAATTTAAATCTCTTTTAAAAAAGCATTGAACTTCATTTCTTTCATTTGCTATCTAAAAGCTTGAAGATGGCTAAGCAAAGACAAGAGTTTACTCTCACTCTTTAGCTTATCCTTTTGTAAATTATAATTGTACATATACATTTTATCTTGCTGATTTTTCCATTAATACTTAACTTATTTTGCAGCCGTTGTTTGGATTGTTTGCTAACTCTTGTATGGCAGATTTTGAAGAGCAACTTCCCGCAACATCTAACAAGTATTTGCAGGACCTTTGGCAAGTGTTGGGGGTTCGATTTCCAAAGATGTCGTGAGCCCTTTTGAGGCTTATTTTGGCCAAGTCGAGTTCACTAGAGGGCTGCCCATTTTCCTCTTTAAGCCGTGGGCATTTGGAGGAAACTCACACCTTGTTTCCCTTGCATAAGTTTTGTGAGATCTTGTCAATACTTTCTCAAGAAAGGAGGTCTAGTGTCCAAGTTTCAAACAATTATTGTGAGGACTCTCCTTGAAGTATAGTTGAGAATTTTGAAGGGCCCTCTTCTCATTGTAATATTAATACGTTTGAATGACTTACTTAACGCAGTTGAATCCCAAAAATGATATCTAATATAATGCACTGCGTAAATCCCCCATACTTAAACTCAAATTTTGTCGATAAAATTCGACATATAGAAATTCGAAAAAAAAAAGTATATTAAAGATAGATATATCATATGCATATGAGAAATGGTATGGAGTGAATTTTATCATGATTATCCTTATAATCAGACTATTAAATGCTTAATATCAAATTTTATATCAGAATAGATCAATTTTTCAATAGCTGCACTCACCAATTGTTAGCTCAAAACCAAATATCAGACCTTTATGACTGCTGCAACCACAGTTTGTTAGCCCACATACACATGCCAATAACAGATCAGCCTTATAGAGAAATAACTAGCAGAGCTAGGGAATGAAAATTTGGAGATTTGACCACAAAAAAGTGATGTTTAATGCTTGATACTTGGTGACCAACCCTTGCAAGGTCTGAAAAACGCCGAATTTCCCTTGAAAAACGCCGAATATGTTCGTTTTCCCTTGAAAAACGCCGAATTTCGAATTTAATGCTTCAAATTCGGCGTATCTGGTGACTAAGACTGTAGCTGCTTTAGAAATTTCCTCCTTACCTTCGTTGTTGATTTGGATTTAAACAGGAACGCAACAAATTACAGAGATAACCATAAACACAGAGATGCAGCGGAAATAATACTTCATTTCATTAATGTAAAATACTGAAATATGCTTACAAACAGAGTTGGAAATAAACCAGCTAGGGCGATGGTAGCTTATCTCTGAGAAGAGATGTGGCGGCTACATGCCTCTGAACTGTGTTACAATGAGGCTCGAAGGCCTATTTATTGTTGAGAAACAATGGAAAACCCTTAACATCCCAAAACCTAACCCTAGAAGATGAAACGCCAAATTGTGGGCCCCGTTTGGGTAAATTGGTACATCAATTTCCCGGGGTCATAACTTTGGCATACGATCTTCGTTTGACGCGTACAATAGCTCGTTAGAAAGATCTATCCGAGCACTACCACTTTTGGAAGGGAAACATTGGTCCATGGACCCATGTTGCCCCTAGATTTCACAAAAAACGTCGTTTAGGGCCTAGGACCCGAAAAACTGCTAAAAATAGTAAATTGTGCTACAATTTAAGAAACTGAAAAAACTGAAAAAGACAGTTGTGGGGGTCCAAATGGGATAGGTGGGTGGCCACCAACATCCACCTGGATCATTCCTCCCCCCTTAGGAAGCAATGGTCCCCATTGCGTTGAGTTCCTCCATTTGCTGAACTTGGTCCCTAGTGAGCTGTTCTGCAATCTCGGATGTGTCCAGTGATGGTGGGAAGCAAGGTTGAGGGCGATACACATTGAACACTTGGCGCAAACGAAGGAATGGAGGAATGTTGTACTCCAAAGCATTATTTCCCATAGCCTTAGTAATGGTGTAAGGACCATGTCGGCTTGGTCGGAGCTTCTGATGGGCTCTTGTAAGGCGTTCTTTTTGCAGATGCAACCATAATTTGTTGCCCACCTGAAGCTTGTGTGGTACCCCTGTGGGTGAGGAGAAGTTGTTCTTGTGTTCTGTCATGACCGTATTCCTTTGCTGCTGTTGCTGCGTGGAGGAACCCTTCGCGGGGGTCATGGATGTGGTGACGATCTTCTCCTTACTTTGGGAGCAAATCAGACAGAAAATGAATTTCCTAGTCTGGGAGATGAGCTTGCTGCCTTTCTTAGCAATGATCAAAGAGGTGGCAGTAGGTGGGGGCTACCTCCGGTATCCTATATAATGAATTATCCAAAGAAATAATGACAGCGCGCGGCCTTGACTCATACACAGCATGTCGCCTCCACAAGTATGGCTGGCCTAATAGTACATCACAAACATCTAGAGGTGTAACATCACACAATACCTCGTCTGTGAAGGGCTTGATGCTGTAGGGAAGGCGGCATTGCTGGCGAACTTTGAGATCTCGTCCTTCATGAAGCCACCCGATATTGTACGGCTGCGGGTGTGGTGTAGTTGGTAGGCCCAACCGCTTCATGACCTCTGCTAAAATGAGGTTCTTTTGGCTGCCACTGTCGACAATGAATTGCAGCGGCGAACCCTTCACCCACATCTATGAGTGGAAAAGACGTTCCCCCTCCTCTGGATCTTCGGGTTCATTCTTCTAGATCTTAGTGGTGGTAACAATAGCGTTGGGCTCCGCATCAATGATCTACTTCCTTTTGCCATTCCCCTTGTTGGGCTCTTGCTCAAGGTCAGAACATGCATCTGATTCGGAAGCCTTCAACTCGGCCACCAGCGACTGCTTGGTCCGACACTCACTTGTGTTATGAGTGGGACTCTTGTGGAACTCACACCACTTTCCTGTGTCCTTCTTTGGCTTCGTGGTGTTGTTCTTTTCTTGCGGCTTCGACGGGTTGTCTTGGGTCACCCCGCCTTGGCTTTGTTCTTTGGGCTTCGGATTTGTAGATCCAAAGTCTCGCTTCTTCTGTTTGAACTTTTGCTCGATTTTGATAGCGTATCGGTACACTGTGCCAAGTGAGGAGATGTTCAAGAACTCCATTTCTTCCTGGATGTATCTGTGTAGGCAGCCATGGTATTTGAGTACCAGATGCAGCTCAGAATCTTTGATACCCAACTGTGTGCGAAGGGTATGAAAAATGTTTGCGAACTCCGGCACATCTTGGTCTCATCCCTGCCGTAGTGTGGTCCATTTGATGTATTTTTCCTCATAGCTTTTGAAAGGGTAGTACTGCTCCTTGATGGCATCCTGGAAGTCATTCCAAGTGGGTGCGACTGAAAATAGTGAGCCTGTACTTTCATCCTTCTGTTCCCAATAGGTTTCCCACCAGTCCTTGACGTGGGGGGCTGCTTTGAGAAGAGCGAAAACAATCTTTTCCCGACTTGAAAATTCATGAACAGAAAAATACCCATCTAGCAGATTTAACCATTTATCTACGACATCTGCGTCTATCTGACCCTCGAATATGGGGATTTCAAAATTAACTTGTACCTTAAACGGTGTGGCATTTCCAGAGTAGCTGTTGGAAGCCAATGCGTTGCCCCTGGGTAGCCGCTGAAGGATCTGGGCGAAGTTTTCCATCATCGCGTTCCTTTGTCGCTCGAGGGAGTCTTCAAGCAAGATTTTAATAAGATCTCCTGCGCCCTCATCTTTCTTTTCATCCGCCATGGGAGGCCATCGGGATTTGCGACGCTGGTCTTGCAAAGGTTCCACTAGTTCAAGCCCTAACTCCTTATATCCCGACCTCGTTGGGGACATGCAAAGAAAAACAGAGAAAAAGCAGACCGCTCTGATACCACTGATCCGGATTTAAACAAGAACACAACAAATTACAGAGATAACCATAAACACAGAGATGCAACGGAAATGATACTTCATTTCATTAATGTAAAATATTGAAATATGCTTACAAACAGAGTTGGAAATAAACCAGCTAGGGCGATGGTAGCTTATCTCTGAGAAGAGATGTGGCAGCTACATGCCTTTGAACTGTGTTACAATGAGGCTTGAAGGCCTATTTGTTGTTGAGAAACATTGGAAAACCCTTAACATCCCAAAACCTAACCCTAGAAGATGAAACGCCAAATTGTGGGCCCTGTTTGGGTAAATTAGTACATCAATTTCCTGGGGTCGTAACTTTGGCATACGATCTTCGTTTGATGCGTACAATGGCTCATTAGAAAGATCTATCTGAGCACTACCACTTTGGGAATGGCAACATTGGTCCATGGATCCATGTTGCCCCCAGATTTCCCAAAAAACGTCGTTTAGGGCCTAGGACCCGAAAAACTGCTAAAAATAGTAAATTGTGCTACAATTTAGGAAACTGAAAAAACTGAAAGAGACAGTTGTGGGAGTCCAAATGGGATAGTTGGGTGGCCACCAACGTCCACCTGGATCAGTTGTTCTGTCTTCTTATTACGCTGCCCTTGTAACCCTTTTCCTTGGCTTGTTTTCATCCTTATTCGTCCTCTTTATTGCTTGCATATTTCAAAGTGAGTTCATTGTCCTTTTGAGGAGTGGATAACCTCTATGAATAGAGGTCTGTCCCTCCTCTTCAAGCTGACATCACTGTCCATTAGGCCGACTTACAGTTTGCACTATAATTCAACTTTTATTAATTGTTTTGCTGCTTGGAGACTTCGTTGATGCTAGGAGAGGATTTGACTATGCTTGGAGGTATTCCCATGACCTTGAATGATGACATACATGATGTAACATGCCCTCAAAGTGTCTTATCATAATTACATTTTGACTTTGACTTTCTAGAAGCACTTTAAAATGTGCTTGACCTATTTTCAATGAGCAAGAAACTCATTGACAAATACCATAAAAATAATTTCTCTTTTTCTTGAATAAATACAAATATCAAAATTACATTTAGGAAGACCGAACCTAGTTACATTTCCTTCAACAATGATCTGGTTTGCTGCACTACATCTAGAGGGAGATGCACAGGAGTGGTGGTACCATGACCTAATTACACTAGGGCACATCCACATTACCTCTTACACTGAGTTTACCAAGCAGTTAATTGAGAGGTTTGACAGGAAGGACCTAGAGTTACACTTCAGGGAGTTGGCCTACTTGAGACAGACGGGCAGTGCTAAGGTCTATATTCAAAGTTCCAGAGGATCGTTGTGATGGTGTCGGAGATTTGATAGCCCTGGTTGGTTATGATGTTTGTGGAGGGGCTAACCAAGCCATTGCATGGTTCTGTGAGGGCCTACAAGCCCACCTCATTGATGGACGTTATTTCTAGGGCCCGGGACATGATTGACGCAGTCCCGAAGACCAAGGCCTTTATACACGCTAGACCTACTACTCCCCAGGGGAGCCAAGATATTCGTCAGCCTCAGAGGGAGACTGGGCATGGCCAGTTGGATGATGAGACAAGGAGGGAACTCAGGAGGAGGAAGTTATTCTTCACATGCTAGGAGCCTAGGGCACCCATGCACAAGTGCACCAAGCGCAAGGCCTATTTCATTGAGGTGTACTTAGATAGTGAGCCTAAGGAGGAGATTGAGCTGGAGGTAGGCCAAGGAGATGAGTAACTATAGTCTTTCGTAGGAGCACCACCACCACCTCAAGGAGGGGGACCATTCGCTCCATTTGGGGGCGTGTTAGCTTCAATTCGGGGAGTTCCGAAATACCTAACACTTCGGATCAGAGGCACAATGCAGGGGTAGCGCATATCAATGCTAGTATACAATGGGGATACCCACAATTTATTGATGCCTAGATGGTGGAATGGAGGGGTATACGGACAAAGACATTTGAGGGATTCTTAGTATTGGTACCGAGAGACAAGACGATGCAGTGTACGAAATATGTTCCCATCCTGACTCTAACTATGGGAAACTACTCCGTCACTAACCACTTCTTTGTAGTTGATGTATCGAACACTAATGTAGTGATGGGTGTCCAATGGTTGTACTCGCTGCGACGGGTTACCACTGACTAGCAGAAGCTAGAGATGGAGTTCATAGGTCTAGATGGGAAGTTGGTGGTGCTGAGGGGTATGCACTCCTACCCACCTCAGATAGTATCTATTCACCAGATGGAGGCAGATTTGTGGGATGGAGATATAGAGTGGGCAGTGGAGCTTAGGATTTCTGAGACAGGGACATAGGCATGGCTGGTGCATCCAGGCATATTGGTTCTCGTTGGAGAGGTCTAAGGAGGTTTTTGGGGAGATCCCACCAGGTAGGCCACCAAATAGGGGGTTTGAGCAGACCATCGAGTTGGAGGAGGGGGTTAACACAGTTATCACTACTCTGTACAAGCACCCCAAGGTCTACAAAGGCGAGATTGAGAGTGCCATCTAGGATCTGTTGGTATTGTGGCACATTAGACTGAGTACTAGCCCTTTTGCTTCATCAATGGTTTTGGTGAAGAAAAATGATGGGTCTCTCCATATGTGCATTGAGTACCGAGCATTGAACAATAGGATGCTGAAGAACCGGTACCTCATACCTTGGATTGACGAGTTGATGGATGAGTTTAGAGGAGCCAAGTACTTCTCTAAGATAGACTTACGCTTGGGGTACCACCGGATTAGGGTGCGTGAGCAAGACATTCCGAAGACGACATTCGGATGTCATTATGGACACTTTGAGTTCCTGGTGATGCCTTTTGGACTCACCAACGCTCCTGCCACATTTAAGTCTTGCATGAACCACGTGTTCCACAAGTACCTGTGCATATTTTACTTTGTGTTCTTCAACGATACACTCATTTAAAGTCGGACCCGGAGGAGGACCTGTTACACTTGGAGCAGGGCTTTAGCATCTTGGAGGAGTAATAGTTTTATGCCAAAATGTCCAAGTGCGAGTTTGGGTTGACTGAGATGTTATACTTGGGGCATGTGATAGGGGAGGACGGAGTCAGGGTCCACCAAGAGAAGATCCGAGCTATCCTTGATTTGTCCACACCTAGGAACATTACAGAGTTGAGGGGGTTCTTGGACATATTACATGAACCCTTGATGAAGAACTATCTCAAGCCTATCATCCTCAAGGTAAGAAGGAACGAATGACTCAAACACATTTCGGATGATATTATTTTGGCTATTGGAAAAATAAGAGGTGGAACCATCATTGTATTTTGGGAAAAACCATGATTGCTTGTTTTTTATAAGGGAAACCAAATCTTCATCAAAACTAGGGGAATTAACCTCATCACAAGCATCTATATCTGGGCGAGGGGAGGGATGCTCAAACATGAAGAAAAACCCTTTATCGATGGCATGGCTAAGCAAAGCATCTTCCTTAATCTCTTTTCACTAGAGTAATTGGAATTATCCATAAGGTTGGAAGACTCTTCTTTGATCGAGTTATTATTGTCTTGGAACATAAAGAAGAGACCCTTCCAATCATTAGGGAGGGCATCACAAGGACCAATATTGTTAATCGAAAGGGGTAGATCATTTTCTTCTTCCTTGAGCTCATTCTAATGGATTTGAGATACTATGGGGTCTTCATACCTAATTCCCCAATCAACAGTCCAAAAATCACTCATAGATTCTTCATCCACATGATGATGATGGTCTCCCTCAGAATCATCCCATCCTTCACTATGTGTTTGATGTTGGCTAAGCTGCAATTCATTCTCTTCTTTGTTAGGCAGGGAGGACTCTTCCTCTTTCATCTTTTCTCGAAGAATGCAATCTAAGGTCTTCAAGCATACCTCAAGGAGAAGGGCATCAGTAGGGTTCTTGTTATATTCACATTTCATAATATAGAGTCTTTCTGACTATTCATATATGTGGGAGAAAACATCTTTGCAGTTATTTGTAGCCATAACTTGCTTGCAAATTTTTTTATATTCCATCATCCTTTCTTGCAACACCTGGAGGCTCTTGGGGTCCAAATCTTCTTCATCATCCTCGAAGGACATGCTTTCCAATTCATGAGTCTCTTTTTTGGCACAACCTTCGAGGTATGCATCAATAACTTGATCTTGGTGGTTTGGAGAAGGATCAGGATACTCTTCCTCGAACATATAAGCATATTCAATAACTTCCTCCTCTTGAAGAGCAATGTCCAACATTTGGCATATGTCTTCATGAGTTTGCAAACCCAACCCTTTATGCAAAAGGAAGTGCAAAACCAACATCGACAAAGAAGAAATACTTTTAGTTTCACATAACTCAAGCCAATCGGTAGTTGGGGAATGAATAGGACAAACAATTCCATTTGATCACAAGGTTGAGTTATATTTTTCCTTGAAACATACCTTATGAATCTTACAACGTGATTGGCTGTAGAATGTGGATCCACATCGAACATTGGCAGATTCTTCATGCACTTTGATGTGGGATACTGCGGGGTCCCTGTCATGTCTAGGGCAGGAATATATGAGGCCAACATGTTGCTAGGCCTTTAATGACATGGGAGTTGCTAGGGTGAATGAAATTGACTTAACAAATGCTTGCTTCACCCTGGAAACATTGACCTTAAAGTTCAATGAAGAACTAGGGCCTCGTTCTTCTAATGGAGTCGCAAAGAATGATATACCAATATTGTTGTAAGGGAAAGAAGACACATGTCTCGTTTCCTCGGCAATGGCACCAAAAATGTTACTTCTCAAACTAGTAGGGTATCATATCCCCATTTTTATTTTCCTCCATAGTACAACCAGGGTGGATTTCCAAGGCACGAGATGGTGATCATGGGAGCAGGTTTATGTCATCAGGGGTTCCGAGGGAGTTTTGAGGAGTTTTTATGGGATTTGATGCCATTCGCTTAGCATATTCCATCACCCGCATAGTTTGTCTTTCGTTCCATTGCATTCTGAGAACTTTCAAAAATTTGCATTAATATGGGGCCTAACTTAATTAATTATACTCGAAGTGGCATTCCGGGAGGATTAATTGATGGAACACCTCAGTGTAGTAGCTTGTTGGAACCGGAATGAGAAGATCTACATGATGGAATGCTAAGAAGTGGCTTTCAGTGGTTGGAGAGAGTATGGTGGCCAATTTACTATTTTCCCACATTAAAAAGAATATTGCAATTGAAATAAAAAGAGGGAAAAGTGTTCCATGATTAAAATAATAATAAAATAGGAGGTTCTAGAGGGGTTCATCAAAGTTATAAAATGAGGAGGAGACCATCAGGGGACATCTTGGATTTGTATTTTCTTCTTGTGGAGAGGTTTGAGAACTCGGTTCTCTACTTCAGCGGTAGCCCCACGACGGAAACCCTCGGGTGATTTTGGTGAGAGTGGATGAAAACCCACCTCATCTCCTTTGTGGATTCAGCCAGAATTCACAAGCGCAGTGATTGATTTCAGTTCAATTTTGAAAGCACTGGTTTAAGCATTGGAACAGATCAATTTTGGAGACCAGATTATCGATCTCAACGATTTCAGTTATATCATCATGTACACTTTTTCAGTGATATTATAACGAAAACTGAGATTATTGTTGCTCATTGTTTTATTGAATTGTATGCACTCCACTTGTTATATTTTACATGACAATCCTCTATCTACTCATTGTGTTATTGAATTGTATGCACTCCACTTGTTATATTTTACATGACAATCTTCTGTTAATTGAATATTAATTTTATCAAAATTAAATTTCTTCAAAATTAGTCAAATATCACGTTTGGGATATTATAGTGGTATCAGAGCTTTGTTCTTGGCTCAGGCTGTGGAGTTTTCAATTTTCAATTACAATTATTATTGTTAGAGAGTTTTTGCCGGAAAAGCCGAAAACCCAGTTCCTGCAACAAAATGAGAATTCATTAAAAGAGCTCGACAATTTTTTTTAAAGGGCCAAGTCCATTTCGTCTTGTTGAGTTGCATTCCCCTCGTGCCAAACAAAATTGTAAACGAAATTCCTAGGCCAAGTTATAGGCCAAATAAGTTTTGGAAAAAAAAGAGGAGTAAGGCCAAATATTCATGCCAAGGGGCCCACACAAATTTTCTGGGCAGCCAAGACCGGGTTGAATGAGGGTTGACCTGAGCAAAAATTAGAAATCGAGCCTACTGTGATCTAATCTGGGTAGGTCATTCCTCAGATCTGTGGCGTATATAGTAAAGGGCGCAAGGCGAAGCAACTGTCATAAATTCGTGGAAGGAGACAAATACGTTCAACATTAAGCATTTGCGTTGTCGAGTCAGCTGGCACCTAGGTACTTTCACAAAGACCACAAATTGATACACGTTGAAGTCAACCATTCCGGTTGTTGTTGTAGAGAATGATTTGTGGTTTAGAGGCAGAGTACGCATGCTTAAAGCCACTAAGCGTTTGAATGAAAGAGGTGAACAAGATTCATGTAGCAGCTAGGAAAATTCATGAGTGAAGGGAAATGAACGCAGTCAGCTAAATTTTTGCAGAGGATGTTCCAATTGCCACGTTGAATCTTCAAATCGCATCCCTCTCTCTTTAGAGAAGGGCCAAACATGGTATTATATTTTAGGCGGCGGTTGTAATTAAAATCAGAACGACTATCTAGCTCCCACGTCAAGACGGCTCTGACACTTTTGGAATCGACCCGAGTTTTCCAACGATAAGTTGGGTTGTGATTTATTACCAGGAACGAGGCCGAATTTTCCTTAATCAAGGCACAAAGGCCGAATTTCCTATTTGCTACGAAACTAGTCACCGTAACATGACGTAATTTGTTGGTAGTGTTTGGAATCAAGCCAATCACAACAATCTGTGAATCAACAAAAGACCGACACCAAAATTTGGCAAAGACCAAAGTCCGTGGTCAAATTCATTGTTCAACTGAGGCCGAGCGCGCCTATGTTGAGGACGAATTTCGTTGTGATAGCCCACGGAATCAATCAACTCTAGTCCAAATATCAGTGTGAGATTGGATGATCGATCAATAATTAAATAGATACAAAGCTTGGTGAACAACTCGCAATAGATCGCTTTGTAATTGTTTACTCCTGAGTAAATCCTGAAGTGTTGGATATGAATGAGCATTTAAGGTAATGCGGAGATCACCTGTAGACATGCGCAACACCAATCGAGACCGCTAAATGCAAACTGCGTAGTGATTGGACTGCATCGATTGGAGGTTACGTCCAGTGCAGGAGTTCGAACTATAAATCTTGGAGGAGGCAGAATTGTTTTGTGAACAAAAGGAAACTGCATTTCAGGGAGACAAATTGATTGCCATGTTCAGATTTGAAGCATCATTCCCTATTCCTATAGTTGATCCCAACCGACTGCATCTACACATTCTTGTGACAACGTATTTTCCCACACAAAAATCAGGTTCTATCTCTTAGTTTGCATTATCTAGAGATTGTTAACGGTGGACAGTCATAAAATTTCTGGGTTGCAATGTAATAGATTTGATGCCTATGTACTAGCCCGTTTTGCTTATACAAATGTTATCAGTAAATACTTGCCGTTCCTGAGTTTAATACATAATGTTGTAACCAGCATGAAGTCTGGTTTTATTTCTCCCGCCACTGTGCATCATATTTGAGATAGTGATCACAGATTGAGTCAAAGTACATGTTTGCTAGGGTATTGGGTCAGAATATTCTTGTGGCTTGCTAAAGTAGCCCTGTATTGTCTTCAGTATGTGGAGTTTCTTGTGGTCTGCCAGGGTTTGTAGCAAAATTGTGTCATAAGAGTGCTCATGTTTATGTTGTTAGTTAGAGTAATGTATAAAACAACTTTATGTACTTGTCATTCTTCAGCTAAAACATGGATCAAACCTTCATTAACTCCCTTAATAAACTAGCAGCAACAATCAACAAATCTTTTTCCAAGGGAATACTTACTTTTCTGTAGCAAGAGCAACCACAAAAAGAGCATGAGTTGGGATACAAAATCTATGCACTTGGGACAAATTTGAAATGCATGGGGGTTACAACAAAATCCCTTCTGAAACTAGAAGAACTGGCTTCACTCCTCTCCAAGGTGCATCAATCCGATGGGAAGGGCTTGAGTTGGGTTCTCAAACTAGATATGCTTTCCCTAATACAAAGCAAGCTCTTGGAGTACCCTTGTGAAGGGGTCACACTTCTAGTTGCGTCCTGTCTCAGCAGTATCATAATGTTGACCACATCTATACCTCCTTATAGTGATGACATAATGAGGAGAGTTTTCAGACTGATAGCAGAGACCTTTCAGGATTTGGATAACAGTGAAGGTCCTACTTTTGGGAAAAAGCTTGAGATTCTAGAAGCCATGGCCCTGGTTAGATCTTATGACATCGTGCTTGATTGGGAGTGTGATGACCTTATCCTACAGATATTCCAATGCTTCTTTAGCATTAGGAAACATCATCCTGACACAGTCATAGCACACATGCAGTCCATTTTGTTCTCATGTATGGGAGGCCATGATGCCATTTGTAGAAGAGATTGTTGGCCATTTGGAGGAGAGAACAACTTGTCTCACCTGCTGCTTATGAACTAGCCGAAAGGTTGGTTGAGCAGAACATTAGGTTGTTCAAAATGTGAAAATTCGGTGATCCCGAATCCCACTGCAGTAACCTTCCACTATCCACCAACAACTGCGCTAACTCTAATTCATCTACTAAAGACTGTAGCTAAACCATGTTTTGCATTTGTGTTGCTGCTGACACTGCACAGTACAATCTGTACTGCTATTGTTAATTTTAGGTATGTTCTATGCTTAAAGCAATTTATTTATATTTTCACAGTTAGCTCAATATCTTTTCCAGATTAGCAATCACATCAGCATTAAAGTAAATTGTAGATAGGACATAAACATAGATCACAGAAGACAAGCCAAGACAAGAGGACACAAGATGTGGCGCTAGCCAGGGACAAACCCCAATGTGGGGAAACCCTTGATCAATTCTTCTTATATGTTCTTCAATAGTTCAGCAAAGAGAGAGAGATAGTACATTTACAACAGAAGTCAACACTTTGACTTATCTAAATAAGAGCACAGGGCATCTCTAAGTAGATGATACATGAGGTAGCTGAACTTAGTTGAAGACATGTTGCTTTAACTGATTCTCCTAGGTGACTCTATCACCATGCGACAACTATCATTGTGCTGCTCCTCATCATCAAGCTGCACCTCATCGTGCTGCACCATGCTACACCCATCATTACTATGCTCAACTCATCATGCTTTAACAATCATGACTGTACTCATCACTGTACTGCATCATGTACCATTGTTGTCCCAATGTGCTTGCTGCACCTTGCTTACCATACTGCTGTCCCAATGTGCTTACCACACCATGCTTTCCATGTTGTCCCATTGTATTTGCAGCACTATACTTGGTGCTATCCCACTGTAGCATTGTTGTACCATGTTGCTGTCCCAATGTGTTTGCAGCACCATGTACTTGCTACACCAAGTACCATTGCTGCTATCATGCTGCCCATGCATCTTGCTGCACTATCACTATGTCTATTAGTATGCATTCAAACTTCATGGGTCACCTTGCTGTCACATCTTATCATGGACTGTATTGGTTCATAGTTTAGGATCTCTGTTTGCTATGTAGGATGGAAGATGGGACAACCTTCATCATAGGCCATCAAGACAGATCTAACATCCCTCATACATAGGCAGCAACATCCATGCTTGTCCAACCTTGTTTGTTGTTGACTGTTAGTGACAGACTGGTTAGGGCACATACCTGTGGCCTTAATCTTCTCCAAGCTGCCCCAAACAAACCTTGGAAGACTGCGGCTTGCTGAAGGTGAACTCCTCCCTTACTAGGTTGCTGCCTTAGGGCATATGACAGCAAAACAACCCACACTATTTCTTTGTTGTGGTGGTATGGCCTGTGGCCTACCACACAGCCTTGTTGTAGCATACGGCCTCCTCCAAATGTGCCCAAACAGCCAGCGTTTTACTCCTCTTCTACTCGGCCTAGCAGCCTATCCTTTCGGCCCTAGTTTCAGCCTTAAGACTCACCAAACTCAGCCTCCTGTAGCAGCCCTCTTCCACGCTGTTCCTTGACCCTTTCTGTTTGCGGTTAGGGCTTGTATTTGGCCTCCTCCTTGACTGCGTCTAGGGCATAGCTTGTGGCACTTGTTGGACTGCGGCTAGGGCTTGTGGAGACCTTCTCTAGACAACGTATAGGTTTTCCTTAGACAGCCTATAGAAGGCTTCTCCTAGTAGCGTAGATAAACCCTCCTTCCAGCACTCGGTCACTTGGAGCTGACCTCCAACGTCCTTCAAACCCTCGCTGGCCTATCTTCCTTGCTGCGGCTAGGGCAACCTCCTTTCCTCCAACGTCTAGGGCTTCCTCTCCTAGATTTCTCTTCCACTAAAACCCAAAGTGAGTGGAGAGAAATCAAGAGAGAAGTGTGTGTGAAATGACTCTCAAGTCATCTCCTTTTATACTAAAACGTTGAGCACATGTGGGGGTTATTTGGTTGCTGGCCGACTTTGACAAATTGTCTTATAACACAAATAAATTCATAACTTCATGAATACTTATCGGAATCAGATGATCTTTAGATCAATCCTACACCTCTCGATGAGAGGGATTCAAGAAAAATATTAGTTGCCATAAGTAAGATGACCCACATGGAGTTTTGGCCCTAGTTTCCAATTTTAACAACTATTAACTTTGCATCTGCATTGCAACCCAACTAACACTCCCTCTCAACAGTTGTTGTTTCTACTGCAACTGAGAAGCATCCAAAATACTGAACCAACTGTGTTTCAATGTTGCAACTGTCTCCTGCATCTCTGACTGCTACTAGCCTCTGCACTATCGATTGGGAAATCTGCGCTGCTGCTGACTCTGCTACTGAACCTCATGCTCTGTTGTCAACACTGCTCTGTGCTCCTCAGCATCTGACTGCCACTAGTTTGCAACTGTCACTCTAGAATCTAACTGCATCAATTGACATTGAACCTCCTACTACTAAATGTTGTGGGCCCCTGTAGCAAAGGTAATGATCCATGAGGAAACACCATCTAATTCTCACCTCAATGGACCCTGCCCAAATATCTACGTAACTTTGGGACTAAAGCTCCATATCGCCCTACCTCACTCCTAGAGGTATAGTTGCATACATGACAAATTGTTCCTCCAACTAGAAGGACACCTAGTCTGTCTCTGTAGATGTTGCCGCCTGATCCTGCTTCTCTTTCTTGCCCTTCTTCCTTTGAGGACACTGAGTACTATAGTGGCCAAACTTGCCACACATGAAGCACTTGATCTTAGATAGATCCTTTTTCTTCTTCTTCTCTCCCTGTGAGCCTTGTCCCTAATTAGGACCTTTTGCTTTCCATTTTGATGCAAGGGCCACATCGTCTTCCTCCTTCACACTTTTCGATCCCTTACTGTTGTTGCTGCTGTTGATGGAGCTCTTTACTAGAGATCGCCTCATCTCCTCCTATTATAGGTTTGACCACATCCGGTGCCACCTTGGTAATGTATCTCATCCCAAAATTCCTTGGACGAAGACTTCCCATTCCTCTAAGACACTGTTCAAGTCCAAATTCACAAGCTCTGTAGCTTGAGGCGCTTCTCTTACAGCTGCACGTTGATCCTGGATATCCTGAATTCTGGTGAGAAAGGGATCTATGCCTTCACCCTTCTGCATCCTAGTATTCCGCAACTTCTCTTTCAAAAACATCTTCCGCTACTAGGAAGGATTCTAATATAACCCTGTGAGAGCATCCCACATCTCCTTGGTTGTATTCTTGCCAGACATGTGTGAGACTATATGGTCTCTTACTCTATCTAGGATCATTCACTTCGCTTTGGCCATCTCTTTTTTGAAAGTCGCTAACTGTTGCTGGTTTGTGGGTTCTGCCACAATGTTGCCTGCATAAGTTTTCAGACCCTGCTCATCTAGGAGAAAAGGGCATCCTAGCCTTCCAAATGATATAGTTGGAGGTGTTACCCACCATCTGTGGGTGGTATCTATAGAAGGAAATTTTCTCCCAGATGGTCCTCAGCCAGCAACCCCTTGCAGCCACTAGATAACTCGATGTGCCATTATCTCCGCTACCTGAGCCAACCATGTGGTCCCTCTCGCATCTGTTATTATTGTATGTTTGAAGGTGGGCCCTCCAACCCTGTAGGTATGGTTTTTCATTGTGTAGTTGGATATTTTGTTTACTTATCATGCACACTTTTGGGCATGGATTAGTGGGGGGATTCGGCAAAAAGAGTGGGCTAGGTCTGTACTCTTGTCTCATCTGCTCAATTTGATGGTTAACCTTGTATCCTAGTCCCATAGGATCTTCTTTATTGGCTACTAAGCTTTAGGGATGGCACTACATGGAAAAAACATATTTTGGTTGTGTGGTACCACTTTCCGACACCATATATATCACCGCCTTCCTCTCATTACAACCCCATTCATCATATTCCCATCTGGGTCCACATTTTTCCATTGGGTCCACAAGGAGTTAGCTCCCCCTCCCCTTATCCACACCTTGGGTTAGGTCTAGAATGATGCCCCGAAGGTTAATGCAACTAAAAGAAAAAGAAAAAGCATAATTTGGCCACTTTCAACAGGAAATGTACCTTAAAATGCAAAACATGGCTGAGACATACACATTTAGCACATGGGGAAAAGCCAAACATGAGCTCTACCCCTATCATTATGGCCATCACATTGGTTCCTAGGGTCCCTCATATTGACCTCTTTCATTATTAAGGAACCCATGATTGTCCCAACCCCTGATGGGTGATTAACTGCCCCACTTTAAGAGGGTAATCACTGCGATATCCTACACATCATGCTCTCATCCCCTGGAGCCTCGAAAAGTTATAAAGAAATATCAATCAAAGGAAAAACACATATGAAGAAGGGTGGAAAAATAAAGGTCAAGGTAACTCATGTACCACGATTGCTCCCTCCTACATTCATACACCCAAGTGTGGGTTTACCTTATTATAGTTACCCTTGTACTGTGGGATGTGGCTTAGAGCCTTCCCTTGATGTCTCATTCCATTCCATCATTATATCACATGCCACTTACCACTTGATGGATGTACCTTGGACATGTCACCCCCTTTAGAGGTAGAAACCACTTAATAGGGTCCTTGCTTAACCCCCTTATTAAGCTTGGGGCACCTGTACATGCTAGTGCCCACTATAGAAGAGCATGCCACTATGAAGTGTCCACTTGATTCCATGATTTGTAAGCCCTTTTACTCGATTACTCTAATGATTTGTTGTACTGGAAGGCGAGGGGACACATTAGATCTTATATAGCATTGCAAGTGGATTTCCATTTATGGTTTGGTCTCCCTATACGGGGTCCAAGCCCTCCAAAGGGTCATATTGGCACTTGTAGGGTGAGCGTTGAGAGCCATGGGCCTCCACCATAGCAGAGAGCAGATTGCCACTTCATGGATCCCTCAGCACCATTCATTGATTGCTCGTGTTCCACCTTTTGGATGAGGATGATGCACCTGGACCACCATGCCCAGTCAGCTTCACACTTGCACCACACACTTGGCAGATGTTCCAGGGCCCAGATGAGGATGTGTCTCACCATGGGAGACAAAGGGAGGGCTTATGTCATCATTCTAGCCCTTACAAATGGTATACAGGCATTATCGATCCACTTGGAGACCCTTGAAGTTGTCATTGTGCCCTTGCCCACATTGGGGGACACCACATTGGATTTGCTTAGATATCAAGGGGCCACCCCTTTGATCACTATGTTTGGAGCCTATTCTCTCGCATTGGCCCAACGACTCATTGTATTTACTATTTTTCCCACTTGAGAGGCTTTATCTTTGTATTATTGAGCTATCTCGATGGGCTTGTCACCAACTCATATCATTATTGTATATTATTTTATTATTTGGGGCATTATTAAGCTAATTAGGCTATTCGAACCCCCTTATGGATCGTATAAATTGATGAGAGATTCATTCATTTCTCTCATCACATTTTTGGATTGGAAAATCTCTTCTTGAGAATTTCATCGAGCCTCTTTGATGGATGAAATGGAGATCTAATGCATTTCGATGTTTGGAAAAGCTTAATTTCTTGTCTTGGAGCTTTGATTTCTTTGCATCTTGATGATTGGAATAATTTCACTATACTTGTGAGTACCTTTTCATGCTTATTTGTAATTTTGTCTCATAAAATTGTCTATGGAATATTTTTGTTCATGAAGCTGGTGTAGCTGCTCTTTATCTTATGTGAAGTTGTTGGGCTTGTCTTTGTGAGGGATTTTTCATATGATCATTTGAAGTATGGTGAATTATTGTCCTAGAGGTACATGAATGTTCATGAATTGCCTTGATAAGTCATCATTTGCAATATAAAGAAGTATAAATTTCCCCTTGTAACCTAGTTGCTGCTTAGGCCATACAAAGTTGTTGGGGAACGCCTTGGTTGGAATTAAGCCTACCTAAACGTTGATTTCATTTGACTTCATTCTCCCAATTGGCTAGGCACTGGTCTAGTCCAAAGGTGATCACAAAAAGAAATTTATTTTTCACTGCCTTCTTTTCTAAGCCCTAACCTAGAAGGCCATCTAGGGCATCACACGAATTCTATTGTAGCCATCAAAAATTGATGAAAATTGGTCTAGAGCTGCATTGGTGAGTCCTCTAGAGGTCCTCCAAATTTGAGGCTATTCCGACAGTGGAATCTTGAGATATCCCAAGCCCTAGCTTGAAAACCATTTCCCTAGTTTGTCTTTGGTTAGTGGCTTCATCAAGGATCATTGCATTAAACATTAAAGTCAAATCCCATCTCTTTGATCCTTCTCCCTGACTTGGTCAAGACCCATTGTTGGAAGCTTCATTCCAAAACCTTGACCTCGTTTGGGCCCAATAGGGCTTTTTTATAGTCTCGCAACTTTGTGACTCAAATTCTTCAAGGATTACATAGAAACCATTTCCCCTTTGGGATTCTTATGTCTAGGATACCTCTTGTTAAGGGATATTTTACAAACCTAGGTCTAAGTATGCTCTCACCTTTCTTAGAGAGCCAATCACCTTGCTTTCAGAGCAAGTAAATCAATTATGGGAGCCTCTCTTGTGAATAGGCTATAGGAATCACTCCACATCCTATCATTGATTTATCTATCCTTGTGATTTCTCTCGTATCGAGACTCCTCCCATTGGTAAAATCCATAAAGAGCAAGGAGCTTTAGCTGAGGTGAAGTGGGCTATTGGTCCATTGTTTCCACTTGACCTAGTGTTGCTCTATAGGATCCCCTCCCAAGATTTCTACTAGTTTGAGCGGTAACAGGAGGCACCATCCAATCTGTCTTGATCTCTAAGCCCGATTATGGCAATTTTTGTAAAAACTCGACTTATGCTGGAAATCTCCCTCTTCCTTCAACTCAGCTGCTAGCTCTGCTATTCACACTCCCTTCTCAAGTGAGAAAATCTACTGGATGCAACTAGAAATATAGGATTTTTGAACGAGAAATCCCTCTGAGAGAAATCTCCCTATGTGTGTGCACTTTCTCTTCCACCCGTCATTGGTTTCTGCTACTGCAAACTGCTACAAAACGCTCTGTGCCTAGACAAGAAATTTGCTCTACGAAAATAATGAGTTGCTACTATTCCCTTTATCTGTTGGAATCGCTATTTTGAACAAATTGAATTCTCTGCCACCTTGCAACAAAAAAATGAACCCTTGCCTAGCAATTCGCATTGCCTGGCTAGGCACTACGCAAACTCTAAAAATTTCGACCTGTTGCTCCCTCTCAACAATGAAATTTTTCCTCTTCTACCTCTGAGCTTCCTGTTCGTCAAATATGTTGTGATACCATGTGAAAATTCCTTGAAATACCACAACCAAAAATATTTCCTCTAACTGATACTGCTGAAGCAAAAATAAGAACTAAGAATTGCTAGCACACACACATAAAATTTGACACAATTATTTTTGGACAAATGTCCCCAGAAAAACCCAATGTGGGAAAATAGGTGCAACAACTGAGGGTTTTTATTATTATACAACAATGAGAAATTCTGAGTACAACTGGATGCCCAAATTGGCAATCCTCTACAAGATAAAATGACCACAAAAATTAGTGAGACAAATTATGCCTTACCCGACACTGATCCAGCTCCGAAACTGGCACCAACTAGGCTCCATGAAACCCCTGCGTCAGCCTCTGCACCAATGTTGTGCAGTCCCTCACACGCTTGGCCTAGATTCTGCTCTGATCAAACTATCTAGCCCAACTCAACCTCTGAGAATGACTCACTGGCCCCTCTAGAAATTATCCCAACCTCCAGTAACTGAATCGACCCTCTGTCTAGCCAAATTGAACTCTGCCTCTAAAGCTTTTGTGCAACCTCACTGAGGAAACTCAACCCTCCTGTAGTTGACTCTTCGGAACTACAAAACTTACTCTGGACTCACTGTCACTGCCCCTCTTTGTCTCTACGTCCCCTCTCTGACTAAACTCTTCCAACAGAATGTTGCTCTCTGGAAAATCAAACTTCCCAAGGAAACTCGCTCTCCAAGTGTATTTCTCCATCAATCCATTGACCTCTTCTTATAATCTCTAGTTGGGATTCTAACGACTAAGATTAAAACATAAACGATGGTTGAGATTATCTCCAAGTCAATTTGTGTGAGTTTCGAGAGAATTCTCACCTTTCTCAATTAATTTTTATTAATTAATCAATTTCCCTAAGTTAGACTTATGCATTTTTAATTATCGATCAATTAATTTAATTGAGTTGTTTCTATGTGGAATTTCCATAAACGATTTCTGGTTTTTGGAGAACTCTTGTGTTTTAGCCTCTCCACAAAGTTTCAAGACTAGAACACCATCTAATACTACAAAAACTAACACTCCCTCTTAGCAAGGAAGGTGTCCTCTCTCTAGCGCTGCACAATCTACCACAACACTTTCTGCAACATCCTCCATACATGTTGTCGATGTCTGACCACTGTAACTGCCTGCCACTATCCACAAACCACTATGCTAACTCTGATTCATCTACTACAGACTGTAGCTGAACCATTCTGCATCTATGCTACTGCTAACACTGAACTATACAATCTATATTGCTACCAACTTTGCATCTGCACTACAACCCAACTAACACTCCCTCTCAACTGTTGTTTCTTCTATTACAACTACTGCAACTAAGAAGCATCCAAAATACTAAACCAATTGTGTCTCTATGCTGCAACTGTCTCCTGAGTCTCTGACTGCTACTAGCCTCTGCGTTGTCCATTGGGAAATCTGTGTGAAAATTCCTTAAACCCGAGAATTCCTACTGCAACACTGATGATATTTCTCCTACTTGTTAGATTTACATGAACAAGTTATTTGCAGTTTCCTACGACAAACATCGAAATACATACACTGCAGCCTACACCAATTAAATTATATGTCAAAACAAGAGACTGAACAATAGAGAAAGATACACACAAATGACACAGTTGTTTTTGGACAAACGTCCCCGGAAAAACCCAATGCGGGAAAACCAGTGAAACAGATATGAGGGTTTTTATTATTATGCAATAGTTTTCTGACTACAACTTCTCTATGCCCTCCTGAAAATCCAATCATAGAGAAATATTACTGGCAAAAGAACTTAGTGAGATTACCTCACTCTACCCGGCAAGTCTCGGCTAATCCGGTAGCGGAACCAACGTGTCCCCAACTATTTTTGCGCTGCACCTATGTGGGCCCTGTGTCAGCCTCTAAGGCACTACGTCACCTCAGCGTTGGATCGATTTTATCTCCCGGAGCTCTCGCGTCAACCCTCCCAGCTCAAAAAGTCAAACCCTAGCAAATTTTCAAACTTCTGCTTGGAGGACTGCACTGCCTCTGCATGAGCCCTTCTGGCTCAGCGTTAACCCCTCCTGGGTATTGTGCTACCTCCTTCTGGTGTTTGTCTGCCTCTTTGTTACATATCCTTGGCTCAGGAGAAGATTCTCCAACGAAATTATCATTTCCCCTCACTGCAAAAGCTCACTATCGAAACTCTCCCTGTATGTGTTTTCCAAATGACCCTCAAGCCTCCTTAAATAATCTTCTCGTTGACATTCAATGGCCCAGATTAGAAGCTAATCAATGGCTAAGATCATTTCTTCTTGATCCTCGTCTTCTTCTAGAAGTTACATCCACAATTAGATTAATACCCATTAATTATTCTATTTTCCTAAGTTTAGACTTAGGGTCCCATTAAAAATAAATAATTATTTTAATAAAATTGTCCCTGGGTGGAATTTCCCAAAGCGCTTTCTATTCTTTGGAATACATGAGTCCAAGACTCCTTGCAAAATTTGAGATTTAGAGCACATCTGATGCCACCAAAAATCAACACTCCCTCTTAGCGAGGAATGTGCTCTAGCAATGCCTCCCACTGAAGCATCACCCCGACTTCATAACATCGTCCACTGTGTTGCTGATGTCTGACGTGATGTCTATCAACCATTGTGCAAATGCTGCATATGTACTACTGCTAACCTTGCCACTATCAACACTGCATCCGGATTCCGTACTGCAACTCCCTTTGAAATTCTGCATCCATGCTGTTGCTGGCACTGCCACTACAAACTGTTGTTGCTACTGCATCAACAACGAAAAAACATCCCAAATTTTGTTCAACATAGATGCATCTCGATGCTGAAGATTTGACTGCTTCTAGTCTCACGTTGTCCCTCTGAAGCCACTGTGCTGCTGCTGCTACTGCACTATGCCTCCCTGCACTTCTGCAACTATGCTCTACACTGCTTACACTTAGCGTTCTAGCCACTGCATTTGTCACTCCAACACTCCTCTCCACCATCTGACACATCGCCCATCCTGTTGTTCTTGATCTAGCTCCCATAGCTAGAATTGATCTGAGAGGTGGGCTCCTCAGGGATTATGCCCGTTTGTAGCTCTTTCGAACTACAGCTCCAAATCAGCCCACCTCCCTCCTGGAGGTATCTTGGTTGTCATGGAAAAGTCCTCCTCCTCGATCTTCGTGAGTGCAGCCTTCGGATCGTGCTTCTCATCTTTGTCCTTCTTCTTGAGAGGACATTGTGTTGCGTAGTGACCCATCTCACCACACTTGAAGCACTGTATCTTCGAGACATCCTTCTTCCGCCTCCGCTTCTCCTGCTGCCCCTTCGATGCAAGGGTTGCATTCTCATTCTCCTACCTGGGCTTTGACCCACTGCTACTGCTTCCATCAAGTTTACACTTGACCAAGTCTCTCCTTAGCTCCTCTTGCTTGAAAGTTGAACACATCTCATCCCAATTCGGCAAAGTCGCTCTGCTCAGGATACTTTGGACAAAGACTTGCCACTCATCCGAGAAAGAATTGAGGGCTAGCCTAACCAACCCAGAATCTTGAGGTGTAGACCCCACAATGGATAACTCATCTCGGGTCTCTTGAAGCTTCGTGAGGAATGGATCTGCACGCTCCCCCTTCCGCATCTATGCATATCTCAATTTTTGCTCTAAGTACATCTTCCACTGCTCGGAAGATCCCTGATATAGTGTAGACAACGCATCCCACATCTCCTTAGTAGTCCCTCTGCTAGCGATGTGACAAACTACATGATCCTTCACCCCGTCGAGGATCATTCTCTTTGCCTTCGCCATTTCAGCTCGATACTTCTTCAGCGGATCCTGATCTGTAGGCATAACCACCACACTGTCAACATATGCCTTGAGGGCATGCTCATCTAGAAGGAATGACATTCTCGGGTGATGCAATGAGTGCTAAGTGAACTATTCAAAAATCATGAGAAATTAGTCAGTTACAACCAATGTTTTACAAAACGGAAACGGATTCGGACTCGGCCGAGGATCGACTCGGAAACGGAAACGGAAACGGCAATGACTCGGCCGGCTCGATTTCAATGACTCGGTCGTTGTAAAAAATACATTAAATATTTATTTTTTTTATAAAAAAACATAATTTTAAATAGTTTAAACATAATTTTAAATATTTTCATTCAAGTTTCCAAACACACAACATTATAATATACATGGAAGACAACATATGATCAAAGTAGGCTCATGAACCAATCCATTATATCAAAATGGTACGGTGTACCCAATGGCAATAGTAAATACATAGTCAACTGTAGTCTCTGTCTGTCATACATGATCAAAGACTCAAGAGTCAAAACAAAATACAAATAACCAAGGAGGCTAGTAGCTACTGGCTACTGCCAGAGGAGCCAAGATCATCTCGACCAATCTCTGGATCATCATCATCAGAGGCAGAGCCAGACAAGGGGCCCCATGACTCCTCCTCATCATCATCGTCTCCAACTGCAACTGTAGAAGTGGTGCCAGTACCAGTACCACTAGGCTGTGAAGCAGATGCAAGCTGAGATAGAGTACAAATGCGGCTGCGCTTCTGTCGTGGCTGAGCAGAGGAAGGCGAAGCACCTACAACTGGAGTCCTACTAGCTGGCTGTGAGACTGAGGCTGGTGGATTGGGATCTGCATTCAACTGAACACGCTGCAGTGGATCTCCAACATCAAGTTCATCAAGATCCTCATCAGGATCAAACTCTGGTAGACGACTCTCCACTACCCAATCTGATGTTGGATCAATGTCTTCCAACACAATGGGATCTGAATCAGGTCTTTTGTTCAGCAATTGGTTCCGTTTGAGCCGAAGGTTGTATTGGACAAAAACTAGATCATTCAACCGTTTTTGCTCCAAACGGTTTCTCTTCTTTGTGTGAATCCTCTCAAAGACAGACCAATTGCGCTCACACCCAGATGCATTGCAAGTTTGACTCAAAATACGAATTGCAAACCTTTGCAATTCAGGGCAGTGGCCACCAAAGGCCTCCCACCATTGTGCTGCAAAAAACATAGGAGTGTAATGAATTATGAGTTAGATGAAGGCTGAAGCTCAAAAAAATTACAAATTATATCTAACTTGAAATTGAGAAATTGAAAATTGAAATTTTTGTTTACCTGGCTCATCTGCTTCTCTTGCAATCTTTGCTAGGTTCTTCCCAAAGGTACCTGTTGCATTGGTGAAGGATGTGACCTGCTGATGTATCAGTAGCTGATCAGACTCCGATGGGACCATGCGCTCAATGCAATCAACCAGTCCATCTCTGACCTCCCCCCTCAAAGCTCCTGACTCCTTAGCTTTATAATGATACCGTGAGTTCAAAAAATACCCAGCTGCATGTATAGGGCGATGGAGTTGATTGTTCCATCTTTCATCAATGATTGCCCAAATGGGCCCATACTTTGCCACTCTATCCTTGTATGCTGCCTTTATTTGCTCCTTTGCTTGATCCATAGCCTCATAAATGAAGCCCATAGCCAACCTTTCCCCATCCACCAACCGCAACACCTTAACTAGTGGCTCAGCAACCTTCACAATCTCTGTTGCCTTTCTCCAAAAAGTTTCATCATGGACTTTCCTTCTCAATTCTCTGCCTTCTGGTTTGTTAGACCAACTGCTATTATTCCAATCATCACTGGAAAACATCTTTTGCAAGTTTCTATGTTGGGAAAGCATAGATTGCAATGTCAAAAAATGTGTAGCAAATCGAGTGATGGCAGGCCTAATAATATCCTTGCCTCCAGTGTGTTTCCTCATGAGACTCAAAACCAGTGTATGATTGTAGATAAATTTGGTTATGCTTTTGGCATTATCTACAGTGTTTCTGACCCAATCTAATTTCCCAATATCCTCAAGCATGAGGTCTATGCAATGTGCAGCGCATGGGGTCCAAAAGATGGTCTTGTGTTTTTCCTCTAACAGTCTACCAGCAAGAACATAGTTAGAGGCATTGTCTGTGATGATTTGAACAACATTAGCCACCCCCACAACCTGAATAACCTCATACAATAGCTGAAACAACAATTGGCCATCTTTTACCTTATCAGATGCATCAACTGATTTTAAAAACATGGTTCCTTGTGGGCAGAAGACAAGAAAGTTTATGATGGTACGGTTTCTTTGATCAGTCCATCCATCTGACATGATGGTACACCCTGTTCTTGCCCATGATTCCTTGAAATCTTGCAAATACTCATTAATTGATGAAATTTCTTTCTGCAAACGAACCCCCCTTAGCTCTTGCATAGTAGGGCCTTTGAAGCCTTTTCCAGCAGCATGTATGGCCTCTAACATAGGCTCATAATATGGTGAACGAGCAGCATTAAAGGGGATATCAGCATCATACCACCATCTAGCTATGTAGTCACAAGCAGTCTCCCTCAATTCTTTCTTCCAATGGTCATCTAAAGTGGGCTGAGAAAGACCTTTACTAACTTCAGGACCATGTGCATCTGATGGAGAGGAGGCTGAGTGAGTGAAAAAACTTTTGATAGTCCCATCACCCTTCATTCTACCCTTTCCCTTATCTTGACCAGAAGCATAAGAGGGAGGAACATAACGGAAAGGGTTTGATGCATCAGTTTGAGGGATAGAGGAAGAACCCTCAAACTCATAGTGGGACTGGGGGTTGGCAGCCATCATTCTTTGTATCTCCCTCTTTCTCCCAATTTCATCCTGTATCTCTTTTTGCCTAGTCTTTTGTTCTTGAAATTTTTCAAAGCTTTCCAACAAAGTCTTTCTAATCTCCCCAATTTCCTTAGATTGACATGCAGTAATATTGCCTCTAATCCCTGCCAAGTGTTGTTTCAGCCTATGAATCCCCCCAGGACCTGACTTAATTTTCCTATGGCAAAACTTGCAACACATCTCATTATCAACCATTTCAACATATGCCCAAGCAGCATCTTTTGCTCTAGGTGCCATTTTTTGACTAGGAAAACAATCTGAAAATGAAAAAAAAAATAAAAATTGATTCAATGTTCATTTATTTGACTAAAAACACTCTCTAAGCTATCTTTATATGCACCTAAAATTTAATAAGTAAAAACAGATTTATAGAGGTGGAAAAAAATACCTCCAGGCACAAACTGCCTCCTCAAACTTGCTCCAAAAATCAGCTCCTCAATGCTGCTCCAAATGGCTGCCCAAGAAGCTCCTCACTCCAGCTACAATGCTCCTCCAAGACTCCTCACTGCTGCTCCAAAACAAGCTCAAGAACTGCTCACTAACTCTCAAAGAAGACTCTCACTCAAATGCATAAGACTGCTGTGAGTGAAATGAGAGCATTTGGCTGTCTTAAATAGAGTTTGGGAGGGGGAAATGGACCCCAAATGCATTTAACTAATCACATAAACCTTTTCAAGTCCACAAACCCTAACCAAATCAGCAAAAAATCAGCAAAAAGTTATTTTTTTTCAAGGTAAAACGCTGCCCACGGGTTTGGAAACGGTACGGCCGTTTTAAGTCGTGACCCGGCCGGGTTGACCGGGTTAGCTATGACCCGGCCGAGTCATTGGCTGACTCGGCCGGGTCATAGCTGACCCGGTCACCGAGCCGGGTCATTAGGCCGAGTTGAATTTTTTTTTATCTAACCGGATTGAAACGGCCGTTTCCGGGTTGACCCGGCCGTTTTGTAAAACAGTGGTTACAACTACCTCTCATGGAAATGGTCATACGTGAATGACTTACTTAACGTAGTTGAATCCCAAAATGATATCTAATATAATGCATTGCATAAACCCCCTAATACTTAAATTCAAAAAGAGTGAAGGGATCTCTACTTGAATGGTTCATGAGGCACAATACTTGTTAAGGCTTTGCAAATGGGGTAGTAAGCTAAGTGGGCTTGATTGTGGGGAAAACTCCACAGTTAAGCACACTTGAGCCAGAGGCAATCTGGGATGGGTGACCTCCTGGGAAGTCTTGGTTACCGGGTGCAAGCCCTGGAAGTGATGATTGACGCTATGTGATTCATTTTACTAGTTTCAATCCCACTTCTTCACCCCTGTGAGCATCACCCAATGTAATGAGTGCTAAGTGAACTATTTAAAAATCATGAGAAATTAGTTAGTTACGACTACCTCTCATGGAAATGGTCATACGTGAATGACTTACTTATCGCAATTGAATCCCAAAATGATATCTAATATACTGCATTGCTAAACCCCCTAATACTTAAATTCAAAAAGAGTGAAGGGATCTCTACTTGAATGGTTCATGAGGCACAATACTTGCTAAGGTTTTGCAAATGGGGTAGCAAGCTAAGTGGGCTTGATTGTGGGGAAAACTCTACAGTTAAGCGTGCTTGAGCCAGAGGCGATCTGGGATGGGTGACCTCCTGGGAAGTCCTGGTTACCGGGTGCAAGCCTCGAAAGTGATGATTGACGCTATGTGATTCATTTCACTAGTTTCAATCCCACTTCTTCACCCCTTTGAGCATCAATTGATGCAATGAGTGCTAAGTGAACTATTCAAAAATCATGAGAAATTAGTTAGTTACAACTACATCTCATGGAAATGGTCATACGTGAATGACTTACTTAAGGCAGTTGAATCCCAAAATGATATCTAGCATTTTTAATTATCGATCAATTAATTTAATTGAGTTGTTTCTAGGTGGAAAACCTAGAAATGATTTCTAGGTTTTGGAGAACTCTTGTGTTTTAACCTTTCCACAAAGTTTTGAGATTAGAACACCATCTGATGCTACAAAACTAACAATTCATACTAGAAACATTTTTATGTTACAAAAGCAAAATTTGGGATTACAATGATGATATTGACTCAAAAAAATTATTCCACCGTTGTATACTCTACTTCCTGGACTGTTGACATGTACATGGTCAACAAGGCCTAGCCTCATTCTAAACATCATCACTTGGATTTTGATATCTCTTCTTGAGAAATTTGGACCTGCAATTGTTGGATGAATTTGGATGATTTGGATGCATTTTGATGTATGGAAATTTTCACTATCTCCCTTGGAGCTTCATCTTGGCATTTTAATGGATGGAAATATTCTTCATTGTCTTGTAAGTGATCTTTAATGCTATATCTTGCTCTTTGATTAATGTCTAATGCATGGAATACTATCTCATGGTTTTGAATGTGCCCTAGTTAATGAATTTTTCTTTAAACATTGAAGAAATTAGGAAATCTGCATGCGTTATTCATGGATAATGAATGAATCTATGTTCCTAGAGTTTCTATTGCATTGTGCATCCTTGAAACTCCGTCATAAGTGTCAACTAAGTATAAAAATCTAGAAGTCGTTTTGTTGTTGCTTCAATAGGGCATGTGAAATTCCTTCTAGGTCTCCTTGAAGAGCGAAGTTGCAAAATCAAGATAATCTTTGATTCCAATATTCCCAATTGTTAGGCACTGGTCTTAATCCTTGGTGATCTCTTCTTAACTGATATATCATACTTCTTTCACCTCTTTTTTTCGTCCCTTTAAGGATAGTGAGGCCTCTCTAGGGCTTGGTGCGAATTCTATCTGAGGAGTGCATTTTCAATGCCACTTGGATAGATCTTTTTTTTAGTGTCCCCTCTAGTGATCCTCATATTTTGATGCAATTCCTAAGGTGGGATCTCCAGAAATTTGAAGCCCTAGCCATCACACCAAGTGGGAACGCTAGAAGCTAATCCTTCAACTTGGGGATTTCTTCAAAGCTTGTGCTTTAGTACTTGTTGAAGTATATCATTCATAGCCTTTTCTCTTATCTACCTTGACCTTGGATGAACTCATATATCATCAAATATCTCAACCCTAGGTCTCGTGTAGTCTTTCTTTCAAGGGGTTTTTCTTGGAAAGTCTTCCTAGGTTCTCCCAAATCTCGCACATTTATTGAATCTTTCCATTGAATGAACCACCTTGCCTCACTTCAAGCCTATCCTATACATATCTATCACGAGTGAGGAATATTGGGATTCCTCCCGTCAACAAAAAGCCGAGAAGGGAAGGCGACTTAGGTTGTGGTGACAATGGACCTTTGTCCCATGGTGTTGTTGTTCCCTCTAGCTTTTGCCTCTCTACAAGCCCTGCTAGTTTGTGCAGCGAAGATCCCACCAAAAATTTTCTCTCTAGCCTCGACACCACCTCTCAAACATCATTCTTCATGATAGAGGCATACTCCACCATGGAATCTCTCCACACCTGTTGAGTGGTCGCCTCTCGATAACTGGAAGGCTTGACATTCAACCACTCTGTCATAAGTTTCATATATTTGACATACCTTTGTGGTTGTCTACTCTATGAAACTGATGTATTAGGAGCACCAACTTGCTTTTGTGCCTCCTCAATCAGCTGCTCAACCCATCTCACTTTCCTTCTCCCTGTGTTGGGAGTCATTGCTTGAGTGGGATTCACTCTCTCCAATTGCGTGTCCTGCTCATCCTCATGTTGCTCGGCCTGCCCACACATAGCAGTGTTCTGAGATGGTGGTTGAGCCTCCTACTTGGGAGCCTGCTCCTCCTCCTCCTGCACTGTAATCAACTCATGCTCTAAGGACTTCTTCAAATCCCTTTCCTACTCAAACTTCACATCTCTCCTGATGACTACCTTCCTGAGTTCTAGTATATACACCCTGTACGCCTTGGATGTCTCGTTGTAGTCCATGAAGATACCCTTCTCTGTTGTGGGCTCTAGTTTCTTCCTTTTATCCTCTAGTACATGGTAGTACACCAAGTTACCAAATATCTAAAAATGTGATACATCTAGTTTCTTCTCGATGAAAACCTCCTTTGCTGTAACTCACCCCAACACTCTATGTGGGCTCCATTTCTACAAGAAAATTGATGTATTGCATGCCTCAACCCAAAGAAACTTGGGCATCCCATGGTCATACAACATGGCTTTGGCTGCTCCAACTATAGCCATGTTCTTGCCAGATCTTCCACTAGAAAAGTTTCTTCACACTGCTATTATAACCAGGTTCATATATCACTCGGAAATCATATTATAAGCTTGTATCAGTGCTCAAACTTTAAAGAATCTATTTGTATTATCACTGTTGGTGCCATTTTATATAATTATGAGTTTAATAAAAGAGAGCATTTGAGTTGAAGTGTTTTCATATGGGTAATATTTAAATGATTATTGTTCCTTCAAGTAAACTCAATGAAGATCACCTACGACAGTGTGCTCACCATATATTTGAGAATATTCTTCACTAAATAAATTTGTTAAAACTCAAAAGTTTATTCGCCAATTTTGAGATATAAATATTTCCTATTAGGGACATTACAGATACACCATACTGCCAAATCGCTCTACCCAGAAACCCTAGTGGCCAAATCAACCGGTGAATTTGCTCCCTCTGAATTGTAGAACCTACTCCTAAAGATAAAAACTATGTTTGGTCTTCAATCAAAGGCTATGCTCTGGTACCATGTTAGATTTCCTTAAAACCCAGTAACTGATTCGTAATTTTCTAAGTGTAAAACCAAAATTATAAACAACTGTTGTACTGGAAACTTAAATTGCAAATACACCGATTTTTCCAACTTAGCATGCACAATCGAAAATAAATTAGAAGACGAACACATTCAACACATAGAACACAAGATATACCCAGGATGCCCCAAATCCGGGGAAAACCCACAACTGTGTGTATTTTACTATTTTCTATTAGCTCAGCAAATAATAATCTTCAGAAATTTATAGAGCAAGGGAATTCCTCCCTTCTACATCAAACTCCACTCAATAATTGATTTGAACCAAAAGGAAGCCAACCCTTGTGCACTCATGCTAATGTGAAATTGCGCAAGTTTGCTCTTCTACTCACAGATGTGCATTGTACTTCTACACAAGTCAATCTTCCCTTATGCACAATAACTAATTGTATGGGGGCACTTGTTCTTAGCTAAGCTGAGGCTATTCAGCCCCTTCCTTTTCGCCTCTCGATGGCTAACTGCTAAAAACCCTAGCTTCCCTTGCTGAGCCAATCACACACTCTCTATGATCTTCGAATTGGCCACTTACTCTATCTCCTCTTATAATTCCGATCTAAGCCCCTACTTCAATCTCAACGCCTGAGATTAAATCTCAATGAAGGGATGAGATTAATTCATAAGTTAACTTAGGATTTTAAAAATCTTCCCAACTTCAGGAAATAGTTAAATAAATTAATGTTATGCTAAGTGGTTGTCTTGTGGGCCCCTCTACTAGCCTTAGCACTTAGGCAAGTAGAACCTTTACTACTCTACTCTAATCAACACTTTTCGGCTATTTGTGCACACATAGACCTTATTTACACATGCAAGAAAAAAGAGTGAAAAGCACTCTCCTAAATTTGCATTTTTGAGCCTATTTCCATCATTTATGAGATCCAATCTACACTTAACAACCTTACGACAACCATGGGGTACTTTGGATGACATGGCGTTCTCACTTAAGTGACTTGTGATGAGCCAACCACACACTGTCTATTCTTTGCGAATTGGCCACTTACTCACTCTATCTACTCTTATAATTCCGATCTAAGCCCCTACTTCAATCTCAATGCCTGATATTAAATCTCGATGAAGGGATGAGATTAATTCATAAGTTAACTTAGGATTTTAAAAATTTTCCCAACTTTAGGAAATAGTTAAATAAATTAATGTTATGCTAAGTGGTTGTCTTGTGGGCCCCTCTACTAGCCTTAGCACTTAGGCAAGTAGAACCCTTACTACTCTACTCTAATCAACACTTTTCGGCTATTTGTGCACACATAGACCTTGTTTACACATGGAAGAAAGAAGAGTGAAAAGCACTCTCCTAAATTTGCATTTTTGAGCCTATTTCCATCATTTATGAGATCCAATCTACACTTAACAACCTTACGACAACCATGGGGTACTTTGGATGACATGGAGTTCTCACTTAAGTGACTTGTGATGATGTGGCATTCGCTTTAGGTGGTTGTTAGGATTTGAGCTTGAGTTGATATAACAAAAAGACTTGTGAGATGAATTTGAAGGCTGACCCCATGGCATTTGGATGTCAATATGGTTGTTCAGGGGTTTCATGGCTAATTTTTTGACTTGTAAAGCAATCTTAGGAGGATCAATTTACACCTTGGAGAGGTTCATGGATCATCTACACATGTTGGAGAACCTTTGGAGGCTATATGGGCATCATGCACCATTCTTCGGGGGAGAGAACCCTTCCTTGGGGCTTTGCCTCATCTCATTCATTGTACATGTAGCTTGACAACTTTTATTTTATTGTTTTTTAAGAATTAGTTAGTTAAATTTACTTTTCTTGGACTAGATATAAGGAATCACATGAGATGATATTATTTTATTGTAAAGGAAGTTTTGCATCATCTATATAAACAGATGCACTTTCTCATTCGAACTCTTGGTTGGTTCCTTGGGAGCTCTTTCTTTTGGAGCCTAATTGATATATATATTTCTTGGAGCTTTTAGGGTGTTCAGGGTTCTTTCGTTGTGGAGGAATGTTCTCAACTCTTAAAGCATTTCCTTCTTGGTTTTATTTTGGTGTATGAGTATTAATGGAGGAATGTTCAAGCTATCTACAAACCTTTCAAATCGATCCATTGAGGGATAGGCATTATCATGTGTAAAGAAGAAGCTTAGTGTTTGTCATCATTCTTCGTTTAATAATTTCATGAGTACTTGATCCCTTGCCATGTTCTTCCTCAAGTTATAGTTGATCCTTGCCATGTAAGTGTTAAGTAAGTTCATCAAGTTATAGTTGATTTTGGATGGTGAAGGTTATCTTCCATTAAAGCCTCTTCTTATAGAGCTTGAATTCATTATTGATATTATTTGGGTGAGGGATTACTCTACCTTTTGGTGCTAGTCTCAAACGCTAATATTTGACGGAAATAAGCAAACTCCCTCAAGGGTTTTTATCAATGAAGCATGACCCGTATTAGACCCGCGGGTCTTGGTGGGTTCTATACTGAGCCGGGTCACTCACATAGAACCCGTGTTTAAGACCTGGACCAGTGTTGTACGAAGCGCCCCCCCCCGGTTCCAAGCCCCGAAGCGCGTCCCGTACGGAAGCGCCTAGGAAGCTTGGCCGGAAGCGCGCTTCCGGCTTTTTTAGACGCTTCCTGGAAATTTGGAAGCGCTGGCGCTTCCGAAGCTCCGAAGCGCGCTTCGTACGGCGCTTCCCAGACGCTTCCCAGATGCTTCTGTACGCTTCCAGAAAAGCTTCCGGAAAAGCATTTAAAAAATCGTTTTTTTTTTAATTTTAGGTGAGTTTGCTTGTTGGGGGTGGGTCCACCTTGGGTTAGGGTGACAAATGAAAGCAAAAAAAAATATAAATATAGCAGATGCTCCCTCATGGTAATGTTAAATTCTTAAAGTAAAAGTGACATTCTCCTTTATTTTTCATTTTCATCCTTTTACTTAAATTTTTAACATTACCATGAAATGACTCAGAATGTTTGAGAGTGGTTTCAGCCTCATTGGACTTCATATGGAGAAAATAGAATTTCATATCCTATTCAAAATTCAGCAGACTTAACAGTTTTCAGGTATTCAGGATCAATGGGATTGTGGCATTTCATTAGATTATATCAAGTATGAAGGTATGCGATTAGCATTTAATCAAGAGCACCAAGCCCTATATGTACCCTGGTGTTGGTGGTGTTAATTGTTGAACTCCTTTGTCACGCGGCACGCCCTTAGCAAAAAATTACCTTTCAATCAAGTCAAAATCATCGATCAAACATGTTAAGCTTTTTCTACCATATTTTAAGTCTTGAATTAGGTAGTTTGATCAAAATTGGGCAATGTTGACTAATATCCCTAGACAATCGAGGTAGAGGCAAAGGCTAGACAAGAGGAGAAGAATCTAGATTCTAGATCATTAATGTACAATGGATGTTATATCTATCTTGATTGATGCAAAAATATGCATGTTTTCATGTCTTCTACAATTAATTTGGTATTTGGGATGTTTGTTTTGAGTATAAATGCAAAAAAATATAAAATATATATATATATAGCAGACGCTTCTGCGGACGCTTCGCTTCCTAGATTTTTGGAAAATGACGCTTCAGCGTCCCCACTTCCAAAAAACGCTTCCGCTTCGCTCCCGCTTCGTGCAACATTGACCTGGACTCGATAGGTATCTTATAGAACCCGTCTACCTGTATATGACCCGCGAGTATTCTATAGGTCCCGTATTAGACCCATATAGAACCCTTCGAGCCTCAAAAGGCACAAAATGTTCAGTTTTTTTATTTTTTGATTTTTAATTTTTTATCCTTTTTTGGAAATGAGGTGTAGGGAAAGGGAAATTGGAGGGAAGAAAATGCTTTATAAGCACCTCTCTCCCTTCCATTTATCATTCACTTTTCATTTGAGTGTTTGGCTAATTTGTATGAGTGTTAGAGTGACTCCATTGCACAGTGAAGGAGCTCTTGGAAGAGGCTAAAGGAGGCTAAAGGAGGCTTCATATCAGACCTAGCTTCAGGTAGGCTTCATGAACCTTGTTTGAATGTTTTCCATGTAACGTTTTTTGTATTCAATATATATTTTTTTTGTTTTGAATTTTTTTTTTTTTTTTTATTTTTTTTTTATGTTTGCAATTTTTTTTTAATGTTTGGGCCTATGGTTGAGTTTCTCAGCCACACAGGGCCGTTGTGTGGTTGAGTAACTCAGCCACAGGGCCTGCGAGCTTAGGAGGATTATGACATATGACATATGTATTTGAATTTTGAACTTGCTTACATTTTTTATCTTAATTATGGAATCATGAGTCCTTTTCTTATTCAGTATCTAAATGTTTTGCTTACAAAAATCGAATATGTTATGTTGTACTTTTATAGAGATGAGAGATGATGTTATGAATTATTGCATTTATTGTGGTTTTTATAACTTATAAGGATTGAAATTGTCATTAGTTTCTTTTTTGTGCTTAATATTTATCATAATTTAATGTTTTTTTGTATTTTGACGAGTCTTATAAGGGTCATTCCCAAGTCTTATACAAGTCAACGGGTTAATGCCGTGATGAGTCTTATACGAGTACGAGTCGTGCAACATTGGTTTTTATCTTGACCTCATTTTCCATTTGATTCACCTTGAATCCTTTGCCCTAGTTGGATTTAGCATTGATCTTGATGTCCTTAAATCACTTATTCTAAAAACATAAAAACTCCAAACCCCATTTTACTAATGCTACTCTCAACAACACCTTGTGCTTTATTGCTTGGTCATGGTAATCCTATTAGGGATCCCCCCACGGAGTAGGAGGAGAGCCAACCTAAAGTGTAAAGAACAAGTTGTTGAGGTGACAATGGTGACCTTCCTAGAGGTTGCCCCCTGCATTGAACCTTGTGGATTAGGGCTTTCATCATTACATACAATTTGGGCAGTAATATTTTTGGCCCTATTGTCAAGGATAAAGCCTATTCTCCTGCAAAAGAAGATGATACATTTGTGAGTGTGCATTTATGTTGTAGGAAAATGTCCTCAACCCCTTGCTTATCATCCATGTTTCTGTATTGAAATGTTCAAACACTACTAAAAGGTGTTTCCCTTTATCTTTCCTTTTGATCCTTCTAATAAAAAATTTAACATTACCATTAATTGTTTCAAGATGTTTGAGAGTGGTTGAAACCACATCAGACTTCATATGGAGAATGTAAAATTTCATATTCCATTCAAAATTCAACAAACTTAACAACTTTTAGGATTTCAGGATTGGTAGGATTGTAGCATTTTCATTAGTTTCTATCATGTATGAGGGTATGGAATTCACAGTGAATCAAAAGCACCAAGCCCTTTATGTACTTCAATGTTAGTGATATTTCTTGTTAGACTCGTTTGTTGTGTCCTAAGCAAACATTTACCCTTCACTCAAGCCAAAATCGCTAATCGGGCATGCTCAGCCTTTTGTACCATATTTTAAAACTTGGATTAGGTAGTTTCACCAAAATTGGGTGGTGTCGATTGATGTCCCTTGAGGATTGAGGTAGAGGCAAAAGGTGATACTAATGATGAAGATCCCAATATAGGTGATGGTGGAACATTGCCTGTCATTTGAATGTTCTTGCTTATTTGGGTGTCACATCTCCAGTAAATTTTTGTTTCAAAAAGTGCATACTTGTTTCCCTGTATCATGCAACTTAGGTGTGCATTATTAAAGATCACCTTCTCACATGGCAAATCCATGAAGGGAGAAAGCCCTTTCCTTTTACATATTTTGAGGATGTTGGATGTAGAGGTGAGCACATCCACCATTTGCGAAGGCTCTTTGAAGAAAGCTCTTCTTGGAAACTCAACTTTGGCATTGGCATTGTGTAAGGTATGATCCTTATTTCATTCCACAATTTTCATTTTCAGCCTTATATTGATATTTAGAAGAAAAGGGAGATGGAATTGCCCACACGGTTAGCACAATGGTCTCCTCTAGTTGATTTCTAAAAAGCTAGAGGTTTCCTCATGAGCATCCCTATGTAGATCTAAACAAAATTCCAAGATTTTGTGGATATGGTGACTTAGATGTGCAACGTCTGTACACATTAGGACTATAGCTCTAAACTATGGTTTCCCATTTTTCAAGAGATCAGAAAATTTCATAGGCACATAGGTTCATTGAAGAAGGCCCTGGACCTTGTAATAAAAATAATGAAATCAGTCAAGAAGAAGATATTTCCACCTTTCATTTGGACAGGATAAAACAATCTTTGAAGAAGAGAGTCCAGATTCACAAAAATAGCAGTTTCCATAAATGATTTATGGGTTTTGGAGAACTCCTTTGTTTTAGCCTCTCCACAAAGTTTTGAGATTAGAACACCATTCGATGCTACAAAAACTAACAATTCATACTAGAAATGTTTTTACACTACCAAAGCAAAATTTGGGATTACAATGATGATATTGAGTCAAAAGAAGTATTCCACTGTTATATACTCTGCTTCTTGGACTATTGACATGTACATGGTCAACAAGGCCTAGCCTCATTCTAGAATCTAAACATCATCACTTGGATTTTGATATTTCTTCTTGAGAATTTTGGACCTGCAATTGTTGGACGAATTTGGATGATTTGGATTCATTTTGATGTGTGGAAATTTTCGCTATCTCCCTTGGAGCTTCATTTTGCCATTTTAATGGATGGATATATTCTTCATTGTCTTGTAAGTGATCTTTAATGCTATATCTTGATCTTTGATTAATGTCTAACGCATGGAATACTATCTCATGGTTTTGAATGTGCCCTAGTTAATGAAATTTTCTTTAAACATTGAAGAAACTAGGAAATCTGCATGCATTATTCATGGATAATGAATGAATGTATGTTCCTAGAGGTTCTATTGCATTCTACATCCTTGAAACTCCATTGTAAGTGTCATCTAAGTATAAAAATCTAGAAGTCGTTTTGTTGTTGCTTCATTAGGGCATGTGAAATTCCTTCTAGTTCTCCTTGAAGAGCGAAGTTGCGAAATCAAGATAACCTTTGACTCCAATTCTCCCAATTGTTAGTCACTGGTCTTAGTCCTTGGTGATCTCTTCTTAATTGATATATCATACTTCTTTCATCCCTTTAAGGATAGGGAGGCCTCTCTAGTGTTTGGTGTGAATTCCATTTGAGGGGTGCATTTTCAATTCCACTTGGATAGATCTTTTCTTTAGTGTCTCCTCTAGTGATCCTCATATTTTGATGTAATTCCTATGGTGGATCTACAGAAATTTGATGCCCTAGCCATCACACCAAGTGGGAACCCTAGAAGCTAATCCTTCAACTTGGGGATTTCTTCAAGGCTCGTGTTTTAATAATTGTTGAAGTATATTATTCATAGCCTTTTCACTTATCTAGCCTGACCTTGGATGAACTCATACATCACCAAATATCTCAACCCTAGTTCTTGTGTAGTCTTTCCTTAAGGGGTTTTTCTTGGAAAGTCTTCCTAGCCTCTCCCAAATCTCACACATTTATTGAATCTTTCCATTGAATGAGCCACCTTGCCTCACTTCAAGCCTATCCTAGACATATCTATCAAGAGTGAGAAATACTGGAATTCCTCCCGTCAATGAGAATCCGAGAAGAGAAGGGGACTTAGGTTGTGGTGACAATGGACCTCTGTCCCATGGTGTTGTTGTGCCCTCTAGCGTTTGCCTCTCTACAAGCCCTTCTAGTTTGTACAACAAAAATCTTAGCATAAATTTTCCCTCTAGCCTTGACACCACCTCTCAAACATCATTCTTCATGATAGAGGCATACTCCTCCATGGCATCTCTCCGCACCTGTTGAGTGGTCGCCTCGTGATAATTGGAAGGCTTGACGTTCAACCACTCTATCATAAGTTTCATATATTTGATGTACCTTTGTGGTTGTCTACTCTCTGTCAAACTGATGTACTAGGAACACCAACTTGCTTTTGTGCCTCCTGGATCAGCTACTTTGCCCATCTCACTTTCATTCTCCATGTGTTGGGAGTTGTTACCACTCAAACCAACAAGGGACCTAAAAGGGGTTCCTAGGAGGACAACTGCTATGTTAAAAGCAACAGTGGAGGCTTAGCCCACTGTCACCACAGCTAAGTCTCCTTGCTCTTTACGGACTTTCACCGATGGGAGGAGTCTCGGTAGTGTAGGGATCACTTATTAAGTATATGTCAATGGATAGGTGGAAAGTGACCCTGGAAACCCTTTTCCAAGGATGGTGTGAAGAATGGAACTTGCTTGCTCTTTAAACAAGCGACTTGGTCCTCCAGGGGTAAGGGGTGAGGATTCAAGGGTTGAGGGAGAAAGAATAGGCTTATAGACGAGGTTCTCAATCCCTATAATCCTTGGGAAACTTGGATCCCCAAATGGTCCTTGACAAATAATCTTTATTGAGAAGTGGGACCACACGAGGCCAAGTGGACCCAACTCAGGTTCGGGGATGAAATGCAGCAACCAATGATGTTCCTATCCTGGACAAGGTGAAGGGAAAGGACCAAACAAGAATATTTACTTCAAAATGTTGAATTGATCCTGTTGAGGTCTAGGCTTGGGGATGGCTAGCCAAAATTCGATCCTAGAGCTAGGGCTTGGGATTCCCATAGATTCCACCTTTAGAATTGCCTCAAATTTGGAGGAGAGGGAGGGGACCCACCAACGTAATAGCCTATAGGAGATTGATGTTTTTCCTTTGGTCAATTCCCAGGAAATTGATGCCCTAGGTGACCTTAGAGGGCTAGACCTAGGGAAAAGTGGTGAAAGGTGAAAAAGGTGAAGGAGATGACCAATCTTTTTAGGGATCATTGCCTAATTCACTTGGGGATATGTAGTCAATGCTGATAATGAGTAAGAACTTGGTTTCATGATCAAGGAGGCCCGAAAAGTCAACTTCATCCAATGTTGAGAGAAAGAAAAGAAAAGTGACCTTCAAGCATTTACACTTCAAAGAAAATGATGCAAGCTTATCGAGACAAATAATCTCTAAGACATTTCATTCATATAACATTGGCCCATACATTAAATTAGCTAAAACATGCTTAATTCCACATTTCAATTATGCAGCAACTAGCCCTAATTTTAGCAGTATGTAGCAACAAGAATAACAACGTTAAAATTTAATTACAACGTTATAGAGTACATCCAACCAGCATTTCGTTTGCAAGACAAAGCTCCAAGGCAAGAAAAAGAGCCCAAATCCATACATCAAAATTCATCCATCTCCAAAAATATCCTCCAAGGAAAAAATTGTGAAGTTCTTTATGATTAGAGAGATCCCAAGTCAAGTGATGATGAGAAATGATCTCACCTCACTTGTATTTATACACATCTAAGGAGTTCGAATTAGCCTCCTTGGCCTACATAAGCCCAAAAATAAAATAATGTGCTAATAATACAACCTTTTGGTGACAAGCCCACCAAACTAGCTCACAAATGAAAAAGTAAGCCTCTCAAGAGGTCAAATAATAATCTATGCATGTCGTAGGGCCCTCTAAGAGGCCTAATGAGGTCCATGGGTGCCACAATGAAGAATAGGACCCTCAAAAGCAGTGGACAAGGGGTTGGCCCCTTGTAATAACCTGTGGTGCTCCAAATGACTGTGGGGGCACACAAGTGTCCTCATGGGTCTCCAAACAAATCGAAGATGCCTGTAGGTTGCCCTCAAGGGCTAGGATGATAATGTAGGAGATGCCACATCATCGTAGAAGTCCTGGATCATCTGCCAAGTGTATGGTGTAGATCTGGGGCTAACTGGGCATGATGGATCAGGTGCATCCTCCTTGTCCAATAAGTGAACCACGAGAAATCTCTGAATGGCTGTGGGGATCCATGAAGTGCAATCTACTATTGTGGAGGCCCATGGCTCTCAACGCTCACCCTATATGTGCCAATGTATCCCTCTGGAGGATTAGGACCCCGTATAGGGAGACCAAACCCCAAATGGAAACCATCTGCAATCCTACATAAGATCCAATGCATCCCCTAGGCTTCCAGTACAACAAGTCATTAGAGAAATCGAGTAAATGAGCTTACCTAATCATGGACCACAGGTGGGGACTTCATAATGGCCTGCCCTTCCATAATGGGCTTCGGGATGTGCCAATGTCTCCTAAACTCCTAATGGGGTTAACCAAGTACCATATTAGGTGGTTTTGCTTCTAAAGGGGATAATATAGTCAAGGTACATCCATCAAAAGGTGGTGGTATGTGGCAAATAGGTGAATGGATTAGGGAATGAGAAGGGGCAACCCTGGGTCACATGCTGTGGTACAAGGGTAGCTCACAAGAGGGAAGCCCACACTTGGGTTTATAATGTGTAGGAGGGAGAAATTGTGGTACATGAGGTGCCTTGACCTTGATTTTTCCACCCTTCTTTATATACCTTTTTCCATTTTATGATTTTCTTTGATTAACTGCTCGGGGCTCAAGGGGTTAGAGCATGATGTATAAGATATAGTAGTGAATTCCCCCCTTTAAAGTGGAGCGGTTCATCGCACACTAGGGGTTGGGACAATCATGGGTTCCTATATGATGAAGAAGGCCCATAGAACCTGATGGAACCAGCGTGATGGCCATGATGATGGGGTAGAGCTCATGTATTGGTTTTTGCCCACGTGCTAATGTTTTTGTCCTGACCATCTTTTGCATTTTGTGGTGCTTTCCCTGTTGAATGTGGCCATATATGCTTTTAACTTTCTTTGTAGCTGCATCAACCTCTGGGCTTCATTCCAAGCCATGACCCAAGGTGTGGGCAAGGGGAAGGTGCGAGCTGACCCTTTGTGGACTTGACGGAAGAATGTGGACCCAAGTGGGAGAAATGATGGATGGGGTAATAATGAGTGGAAAGAGGGTAATATAAGCGGATAAGGGAGTGGGACCACACAACCAACATCGGGGTTTCCCGTGAAGTACCATCTTTACAAACAAAATGGTCAGTAAAAGAGATCCCACGAGACTAGAATCCAAGATTAATTCCTAAAAGGGGTCTAGGGGACAAAAGCACAGACCTAGCCCATTCTTTCTGCCGAATCCCCCTATTAATTCATGCCCATAAGTGTCCATAATAAGCAAACTACAATACTCAATTCCCAAATGAAGGAATAACTTTAGATTCAGGAGGCCAACCTTCAAACATATGATCATGGCAGATGGGCGAGGGACCACATGGTCGGCTTAGGTGGTGGAGAAAATGGACAATGAGTTCGCTGGTGGCTGCAAAGGGCTGCTGGTTGCTGGCTGAGGACCATCTTGGAGAAAAAAATTCTCCTAGGGATATTACCCATAAAGTGGTGGGTAACAAAAGTCACTACTTGAGTGGGATTTACTCTCTCCAATTGCATGTCCTGCTCATCCTCATGTTGCTCGACCTGCCCACGCATAGAAGTATTCTGAGATGCTGGCTGAGCCTCCTACTTGGGAGCCTGCTGCTCCTCCTCCTACACTGTAATCAACTCATGCTCTAAGGACTTCTTCAAATCCCTTTCCTACTCAAACTTCACATTTCTCCTGATGATTGCCTTCCTGAGTTCTAGTATATACACCATGTACGCCTTGGATGTCTCGTTGTAGTCCATGAAGATGCCCTTCTCTGTTGTGGGCTTTAATTTCTTCCTTTTATCCTCGGGTACATGGTAGTACACCAAGCTACCAAATATCTGAAAATGTGATACATCCAGTTTCTTCTCGATGAAAGTCTCCTCTTATGTAACTCACCCCAAAACTCTATGTGGGCTTCACTTTTGCAAGAAAATTGATGTATTGCATGCCTCATCCCAAAGAAACTTGGGCGGCCCCTAGTCACACAACATGGCTTTGGCTGCTCCAACTATAACCATGTTCTTGCTCTCTGCCACCCCATTCTATTGAGGATTATATGGTGTATTCATCTCCCTACGGATTCCCTCCTTGGCACACAACTCCTTGAATGCATCTGAGGTGTACTCCCTATCATTATTAGAACTCAACGCTTTGATTTTATTTCCATTTTGGTTTTCAACCAAGGCCTTGTACTCTAGAAACTTCGAGAAGACCTCATCCTTGTTTTTCATGAAAAATATTTGGGTCGTCCTTAAACAATCATCTATGAAGGTGACATAATACTTGCACCCACTGAGAGATACTGTAGAGAAAGGAACACAAACATCTGAATGAACAAGGTCAAAGATACCCTTGGCCTTGTTATCTTTGTTGGGAAAAGATATTTTGACATACTTTCTAAGTGTGCACCCCTTGCACACCTCATGTTAGTCCATGCTGCACTGTGGCAGGCCTGTCGCTATCTCCTTGAAAGTCTTCAATGCACTATGTGCAGATGCCCCATGCACCTATGCCACAACTCCCCAAGCTCTCTACTTGAGTCATAGATCCCTTGTTGGTCAAAGTTATGGCTATCTCAAACTACAATTTGTACAGGCTCTTATGCCTAACCCCAATCTGCTTATCCATTTTGAAGTCTGAAGGTTTTATAAAAACCATACCATGTTTGAAGGTCACCTCATACCCCTTATCCTCTAATGCTAAAACTAAAACAAGGTTCTTTTTGAGCCCAAGTATGTAAAGGACATCTCTGAGATATAGAAGGTTTCCAAACTCCCTCTCAAATTTGATCATACCAGTACCCTCAACTTGGTACTTCCTATCATCTCCCATCTTAATGTCAAATTGCCTGTCCTTTTCTAACAATTTGCTAAAATATTTCTTGTTTCCCGTCATATGATAGGACACACCGATGTCTACATACCATAGACTGGTATCCATTGAGCTTGTGATGCAAGCAATGAGTGAAAACTCCTCAAAATGAGAAAAGAACTCATCTATCTTTGCAGAGGTTGCTACTTGGTCTTTCTTGGACCCTTTCTTCCTATTAGGGAATTTAGTAGCATAATGCCCAAACTGGTGGCACGAAAAACACTTGATCTTGTTGAGATCCTTTTTCTTCTTCTCGCCCTTTCAGCTCGGATTTCCACCGCCATTGCTCTTTTTGCCCTTGGATCTGCCCCCTTTGTTGGCTAGGGCAATGTTTCCTTCATCTTCTTTGGTCTTAACATGAGATCCCGATTGAGCTTGTATGCAAATCTCTTCTTGGACATAGTCACCCATAAATGCTCCCAATTTGGAGGCTTTTCTCAGGAACAAATCCCATCCCTGAAGGCCTGCCACGATTTGGTGAAACCCAACCAGGAAAAATTTACAAGATCCCACACCAACCATCTCTTCCCTCACTTGGGTAAACTTGGTGAGGTAAGACACAACAAAATCATACTTGGACATTTTGATAGTCCTCAATTTATATTTCAACACAAGTTTCCTGGCCTTGCTCAAACCATGAGAGAGGCCAATGATGGCAGTCCACATAGTTTTGGTTGTCTTCTTCCTGGTCAAGTGAGGAATAATGTGGTCTTTGACTCCCTCCAAGATGATTCCCCTTGCCTTGGCATTCTTCTTGTTATGTTGAACCAATTGTTGCGGGTCAGTGGGTGCAACTAGGAAATTATCAAAAAACTCCACACCTCTTTCAAGCCATGAAAACAAGTTGGACACACCGTCCAATCTATCCTCCAAACTAAAACCCTAATACTGTGATGTTCCCAAGATTTGTGCATACAAAAATCACTCAAGTGTTTTGCAAAATTTTGGAAATATTAAAAAGGAAAAATATTATTTTGTGAGAGAAGGGAGAAATTATTAATTTAATGGGATGGCGGAAAAATAATATTTTATTGGAGGAGGAAGGTAAATCAGTATTTTAATGGAATGATGGCAAAACAATATTTTATTGGAGAAGGGAGGAAAATTATTATTTTATTGGAATGGCGGAAAATTGTTATTTTATTTAAATGGTGGCAAAAAGTGGAAAATGGCCCCAAGGAAAAAGGGAGAATCTAGAAGCTAGAGGGAGGCTCCATGAAGAATTATAAAAGGAGGAAGCACTCAATTGCAAATTCATTCTATTCTGTCTATCTCATTGACAATTGAAAGGAGCTCAAGCGAGTTCAAGAGTTTCGAGCAAAACTTAAGCCAATTTCGGTGGATTTCGAGTGCCAAGTTAGCTATTGGGGGAAGATTATCTCATATCTTCCATTGGTGCTCAATTGGTTTTGTAGTTTGATTCAATTCTGAAAATCTGTCAAGTTTGCTGCAGGCAATTTTTGGCATTGCGATTTATTTTGTAGGGTTAACCATTCCTCCACCAAGAGGCCGAGTTAATTATTGCTTCCTAGGAGCACCAAGTACCAATTCTGGAAATTGTCTTCTGTGCTATGATCCAATCACTCTAGGCCGAAATTCATTCCCAAGTAAAAGACGAATTATATTGCAGTGAGTAATGCAGAAATTGTCTGTGCATTATGAGGCCAGATTTCAGCTTCACATAGGAGGGTCGTATTGGCTGAGTTCCTCCAGAATTATTAACCAGAAGGCCGCACTATTTTCGTTGAAGAAGACATTTTATTTTGGAGAATTTATTGTTACATTCTTTCTTATCTGTCTTTAAGGGAAGGATCGAACCACTGAACTATTAGTGTCATAAAATACCCCAACACTTGATTGACAAGGAGATCGATTTTCTTGTTTGGGCCGTGGCTTACTGTCATATCTTCAGCTATTGTTGGGCGTGGTTAGCATCTCAGAAGGCAGTCCGAATACTATTTCTTGGTGAGGATCTTTACTCACATCAGCAGCCTCAAATTTTCCATTAGATAGAAATTTGTCACCTGTAGCAGCTTATTTCAAGGAGCCTGAATTGCCATCATACCTGTAGCAGCTTGTTTGGGAGAGAAATAATTGTTATTTTGCCTGTCGCAGCCTTTCTAGAGAGGCCGAATTGGTGTCCAGACCCTCCCAAATCAAGTTTTGTGGGTGAATGCATGTTCCAGGTGTAATTTCCACAGTCGCTTTCTTGATTGGTTCATCACACATATTTCCATTGGGCAGAAATTTATTCCTATAGCAGCTGTTGTAAATGTTCATGTACATCTTCAGATTTGATAGCACTTCCAGGTGTTTCTCTCCCAATTGTACTCTCTGGAAATTGTTTCAATAGAGATCAGCATTTGCCTCTTCAGATTTGTGCCAGATTATTTGACAAATTGGTGTGTGTTTCCTTGAAGTGTATTTCCATATTTTCACACTAATTGTTTGTAAAAATGTGTCAAAGGAATTTGCTGATATTTTTGTTAGAAGAAAATTTGAATATTGCACCTCTGTTTGTGGGCTTCAAGAGGGCAGATTGTGCAAATTCTAAGGCCAGATCTTCCACTAGAAAAGTCTCTTCAAACTGCTATTATAACCAGGTTCATATATCACTCTGAAATCATATTATAAGTTTGTATCAGTCCTCAAACTTTAAAGTATCTCTGTATTGTTACTGTTGGTGCCATTTTATAAAATTATGAGTTTAATAAAAGAGAGCAGCTGAGTTGAAATGTTTTCATATGGGTACTATTTAAATGATGATTGTTCCTTCAAGTAAACTCAATAAAGATCACCTACGGCAGTATGCTCACCATATATTTGACAATATTCTTCACTAAATAAATTTGTTAAAACTCAGAAGTTTATTGGCCAATTTTGAGATATAAATATTTCCTATTAGGATCATTACAGATACACAATACTACCAAATCGCTCTACCCAAACACCCTGGTGGCCAAATCAACTGGTGAATTTGCTCCCTCTGAATTGTAGAACCTACTCCTAAAGATAAAAACTATGTTTGGCCTTCAATCAGAGGCTATGCTCTGGTACCATGTTAGATTTCCAACCCAGTAACTGATTTGTAATTTTCTAAGTGTAAAACCAAAATTATAAACAACTGTTGTACTGGAAACTTAAATTGCAAATACACTGAGTTTTCCAACTTAGCATGCACAATAGAAAATAAATTAGAAGACAAACACATTCAACACATAGAACACAAGATATACCCAGGAAACCCCAAATCCAGGGAAAATGTGCCACTGCGTGTATTTTCTATTAGCTCAGCAAATATTAATGTTCAGAAATTTATATAGCAAGGGAATTCCTCCCTTCTACATCAAACTCCACTCAATAATTGATTTGAACCAAAAGCAAGACAACCCTTGTGCACTCGTGCTAATGTGCAACTGCGCAAGTTTGCTCTCTATGCTCTTTGAACTGGCCACTTGCTCACTCTATCTCCTCTTATAATTCTGTTCTAAGCCCCTCCTTCACTCTCAACAGCTGAGATTAAATCTCGATGAAGGGATGAGATTAATTCATAAGTTAACTTAGGATTTTTAAATTTTTCCTAACTTTAGGAAATAGTTAAATAAATTAATGTTATGTTAAGTGGTTGTCTTGTGGGCCCCTTTGCTAGCCTTAGCACTTAGGCAAGCAGAACTAATGATACTAATGAGAGGTAGAGGCAAAAGGTGATACTAATGATGAAGATCCCAATATAGGTGATGGTGGAACATTGCCTGTCATTTGAATGTTCTCGCTTATTTGGGTGTCACATCTCCAGTGAATTTTTGTTTCAAAAAGTGCATACTTGTTTCCCTGTATCATGCAACTTAGGTGTGCATTATTAAAGATCACCTTCTCACATGGCAAATCCATAAAGGGAGAAAGCCCTTTCCTTTTACATATTTTGAGGATGTTGGATGTAGAGGTGAGCACATCCACCATTTGCGAAGGCTCTTTGAAGAAAGCTCTTCTTGGAAACTCAACTTTGGCATTGGCATTGTGTAAGGTATGATCCTTATTTCATTCCACAATTTTCATTTTCAGCCTTATATTGATATTTAGAAGAAAAGGGAGATGGAATTGTTGATTTTTGGTAGCATCAGATGTGCTCTAGCCTTGAAATTTGGAGGAGAGGCTAAGGCACATGAGATCTCCAAGACCCAGAAATCATTTTGAGAAATTCCACCCAGATGAAGAGTTATTAAAATAATTAATATTTTCAATGGGTTCCTAAGTCTAAACTTAGGAAAGTAAAAATATTAATGTGTATTAATAAAGATAAGGGTGAGAAGCTTCTAAGAGACGAGGATCAAGTCCGTTTTAATCTTAGTTGTTGATTAGAGACTTAATCTCGGCCGAAGATTCATCAACAGGAAAAGTATAAGAGAAGACTTGAGGATCATTTGGAGACACACCGGCAGATACTTAGTATCTTTAGGAAAATCGATTCTCAAGTAAAGGAGATCGATTTCAGAGGGAGAGTTGCAGGGTGGAGGAAGAGGAGGGCATCAACAGCAGGCAATGACAGAGGAGGAGGTGATGCAGGGACAATGGGAGACAACGCAAAGAGAGACGCAGTCCAGAGGAGAGACACAACCCTCATGCAGGCTAACGCAGAGGGATGCAGAGCCACTCAGAGCCACGTTGAGCCACGCAAAGTGACATAGAGGTGACGCAGGAGTGGGAGCAGGGTCTCCAAAGTGTCAAAAAGTCTCAAAGGGAAAGTCTCAGGTGTTTTCTTTCAGTTTCTCTATAAAATCATTCCTTGTAAAAGCAATTGTTGCTGAAGATTAATAAAGCCCTCATCTGTTGCACCGGTTTTCTCGCATTGGGTTTTTCCAGGGACAATTGTCCAAAAAACAATTTTGTTGATGTGATTGGTTCTTGTGCATATATTTTTTTCTGGGTAATTGTGTGATAATTGCAGTAGAATTTTATTTTAATATTTGCTTAAGGGATTTCATAAATAACTTATTGTGAATAATAGGTAGGTCAAATAAATCAGTTGCTGAAGTAGAATTCAGTTTAGAAATTTTCACATGGTATCAGAGCAGAGATCCAACAACAGGAGAGGAAAATCAACTATGGGTCAAGAGCATGATGCAGAGGCATCCACTCAAGGGGACTCACGCAAATTTCCAGAAGAATGCACAAGGGACATGAATTACGATTATTCTATGTTAGCTTCCAGATTGGAAGAAGAAGTCGCTTGCTTAGCAAGCTCTACCTCCTCTGAGGTTTGGTATATAGACAGTGGAGCTTCCTGGCATATGACAGGAATCCGAGAATGTTTTTCAGATTATCAGGAAGAAAGAATGAATTTTCAGATCACCATGGGAAATAAGGCAAAGTGTACTCCAGTAGGAAGAGGTATTGTGGTCTTTCAAACCAAAGCAGGAGAGCGGCTTCGAGCAACCAATGTGCTGCATGTGCCAGGATTGGGGATGAACTTACTCTCCATATCTCAACTTCAAAACAAGGGCTATGACGTTTTCTTCATTAAGGAGAAAGTATATGTCAAACACTTGAGTTGGAAAAAGAAGGCCCAAATTGGAATCAGAAGTAACAGGTTGTACAGGTTGTAGCTAGAATCACCAATGGCACTAATAGGCAGTAATGGAGACAAAGATTTGAATGAACTATGGCACAAGAGGATGGGACACTTACACCATGGGGCTCTGAGAATTCTCAGGAAAACAGTATCAGGAGTTCCAAAACTAAGTACCGAATGAGATGATGTATGCAGAGGGTGCGCTCTAGGCAAGTATGCCAAAGCAGCGTTTTCCAGAAGTAACAATAGGGCTAAGAGTGTGCTAGGATTGATACACTCAGATATCTATGGACCGATGTCCACAAAATCTCTTAGTGGTGCCGAATACTTCGTCACCTTCATCGATGACCATTCCAGAAAGACTTGGATCTACTTTCTAAAAACCAAGGATGAGGTTTTTGGTCGATTCAAAGAGTTCAAGGCTCTAGTGGAGAATCTGACAGGAAAGAAGATAAAAGTGTTGTGCTCAGACAATGGTGGAGAGTATGTTGACAAGGACTTCACTGATTTTTGCGCTAAGGAAGGCATTAGAAGGGAGTGGACAACTCCTTACAACCCAGAGCAAAATGGAGTAGCAGAAAGGAAAAATAGGACTATTGTGGAAGAAGCTAGGGCAATGTTGTATGATCAGGATATGCCTAAATTTTTGTGGGCAGAAGCATGCAACACGACAATTTATGTCTAGAATAGGACTCCACATAGGGCATTGGGAAAAATCACTCCAGAGAAGGTCTTCACAGGGAAGACACTTGAAGTCAGTTATTTTAGGATATTTGGGAGTTTAGCATATTTCCATATACCCGAAGAAAAGAGAAAGAAATTAGATCAAACTGCTGAGAAAGGATATCTTGTGGCATATAGCGGGAATGCTAAGGCATATAGAGTTTATCTTCCAGGGAGTAGGAAGGTAGTAGTTCGGAGGGATGTAAATTTCATGGAGGACAAAGCTTTCAGGAAATCCCAAGAAATGTCTTCCGAGGAACAGTCGAAAGACGAGCCGTTGGTTAAACCACTTCGACCAGCAGAAAATAGTACCAGAAATTCTCTTGAAGACAAAGCTTCAGAACAGGAGGAATCTTAGGAAGAGGAAGAGCTGATAGATGTGCATACTACCAATGGAAGAACGAGTCGGGAACTCCAACAAATTCTACGGGATGCAGGGGACTTCATTGGTGCACCCAGGAATTCCTTAGTAGCTAAGGTTGGGGAACCTTCTAGTTTTTAGGAGGTCGTTCAACATCAAGCATGGGTAGATGCTATGGTGGAGGAATACAACTCTATAATGGTCAATGATGTTTGGAAAGTGGTACCTAGGCCTCAGGATAGATCAGTGGTAGGTTCGAGATAGATCTACAAGGTCAAACATGCTGCAGACAACAATGTGGACAAGTACAAAGCTAGGTTTTTGGCTAAGGGGTATGCTCAGAAGGAAGGAATAGACTACAAAGAAACCTTTGCCCCAGTAGCCAGGTATACTTCAATTAGAACTGTGATATCTCTTGCAACACAGAAGGGTGGGAGATTCATCAGATCGATGTCAAGATGACATTTTTGAATGGGGTAACATAAGAGGAAGTATACATTGAACAACTAGAAGGTTTTGAGACACATGAGAAGAAATCTCATGTATGCAGATTAAAGAAAGCCTTGTATGGGCTTAAATAGGCACCTAGAGCATGGTACGGTCAAATTGATGGCTACCTGCAAAAGATGGGGTTCGTTAAGAGTGACGCAGACCCTAATCTCTACTATCTTGTCGTAGAGAATGAGCTGCTAATCCTAGTGTTATATGTGGATGATCTCTTCCTAACAGGATCATCCAAGCTCATCAAAGACTGCAAGAAGAACCTAGCCACAGAATTCGACATGAAGGATTTGGGACAGATGCATTATTTCCTGGGGTTGGAATTTTGGCAGCAGAAGGGTGAGATCTTCCTTGGACAAGGGAGATATGTTACAGTGACCTTGAAGAGATTTAAGATGCAGGACTGTAGACCTATGGCTACTCCAATGATCACCAACTGGAAGAAGATTGATGCATCAGAAGATAAAGACATTGATCCCACCTTGTACAGGCAGCTTATAGGGTCCCTGATGTATCTGGTCAATACCAGGCCAAACATTTGTTACGCTGTCAACACCCTCAGTCAGTTCATTGGGGAACCTAAGAGCGCGCACTGGTGTAGTAGGAAACAGAAATCTGTGGCTCTGAGCTCAGATGAAGCAGAATATATGGAAGCTAGCACAACTTCGTGCGAAGCCATATGGCTTAGGAAATTGCTTGTGAATCTATTCAAGAGAAGGATGGAAGCGACCAGGATCATGTGTGATAATTAGAGTTGCATCAAGCTCTCTAAGAATCCAGTATTTCATGATTGGTCGAAGCACATTGATATCAGGTGTCACTTTGTCAGAGACTGTGTCCAATTAGTAGTACAGTTGAGGTACACTCCTACAGGAGAACAAGTGGCAAACATCCTCACCAAGCCTCTAGGAAGAAAAAAGTTTGTTTATTTCATGGAGAAGATGGGGATGGTAAAAAATCCATTTCAATAACTAAAATTGATAAGTGCCAGGAGTTGCAGTGCAACAGTTAGCAGTGGCAGTGCTATGGGCAGCATGATGCAACATGTTGAGAGGGAGCTACGGTACAAATGCAGCAGTGGCAGTGGCAGTGTCATGGGCAGTAGTACAGGAAGCAGTAGTGTAGGGGATGTGAGGCAGCAGGCCAAGCATCAGCATAGGTACCGAAGCGGAAGATCAGTGTGATGTTTCTGTAGTGAAGCATTGCTAGAGCACATTCCTCACTAAGAGGGAGTGTTGATTTTTGGTAGCATCGGATGTGCTCTAGCCTTGAAATTTCGAGGAGAGGCTAAGGCACATGAGATCTCCAAGACCCCTAAATCGTTTTGAGAAATTCCACCTGGATGAAGAGTTATTAAAATAATTAATATTTTTAATGGGTTCCTAATTCTAAACTTAGGAAAATAAAAATATTAATGGGTATTAATAAAGATAAGGGTGAGAAGCTTCTAAGAGACGAGGATCAAGTTTGTTTTAATCTTAGTCTTTGATTAAAGACTTAATCTCGACCGTTGATTCATCAACAGGAAAAGTATAAGAGAAGACTTGAGGATCATTTGGAGACACACTGACAGATACTCGATATCTCTAGGAAAATCGATCTCAAGTAAAGGAGATTGAATTTAGAGGGAGAGTTGCAGGGTGGAGGAAGAGGAGGGCATCAGCAGCAGGCAGTGACTGAGAAGGAGGTGACGCAGGGACAGTGGGAGACAATGCAGAGAGAGGCATAGTCCAGAGGAGAGACACAACCCTCATGCAGGTTGACGCAAAGGGACGCAGAGCCACGCTGAGTGACGTAGAGTGACGCAGAGGTGACGCTGGAGTGGGAGCAGGGTCTCCAAAGTGTAAAATCTTTCAGTTTCTCTGTAAAATCATTCCTTGTAAAAGAAATTGTTGCTAAAGATTAATAAAGCCCTCATCTGCTACATTGGTTTTCCCGCATTGGGTTTTTCTGGGGACAATTGTCCAAAAACAACTGTGCTGATATGATTGGTTCTTATGCATGTATTTTTCTCTGGGTGATTGTGTGATAATTGCAGTAGAACTTATTTTAATATTTTCTGAAGGGATTTCGTAAATAATATATTGTGAATAATAAGTAGGTGAAATAAATTAGCTATTTCAATGGAATTTCAATTTAGAAATTTTCACATGAATTACCCACATGTTATCACAATGGTATCCTCTAATTGATTTCTAAAAAGTTAGAGGTTTCCCCATGAGCATCCCTATGTAGATCTAAACACAATTCCAAGATTCTATGGATATGGTGACTCAGTTGTGCAACATCTGTACATATTGGGACTATAGCTCTAAACTATGGTTTCCCATTTTTCAAGAGATCAAAAAATTTCATGACGCACATATGTTCATTGGATAAGGCCTTGGACCTTGTAATAAAAATAACGAAATCAGTCAAGAAGAAGATATTTCCACCTTTCATTTGGACAGGATAAAGCAACCTTTGAAGAAGAGAGTCCAAATTCACAAAAATAGAAATTTCCAATTGGTGATTCCATCCTGGACAGGGGCAGAGAATTTCCTAAGGAACTTGTGGCTATTCCAACAATACAAAGACCATCATTTTTACCTAGAACAAACACGACAGGGACCTGGTTGGTGATTTGTAGCTTAAAGATGGTGTTATTAACTTATTACTAAATAAAATGTTCCATATCCAATAGATAAATAGTTTTGTTCTTTTGGCACAGACTTCAATCCTTTTGGAGATATCATGCCTGTTGTTCTACATATGGATCAAGGCAAACTCAGTCCAGAAAAGAAGGGGTTTGTTTCATGGATTTAGAATTTTGTGATAATGGTTTTATCATATGATATCTATGTCCCAACAGATCAAGCAGTAGGCCAAAGGATTCGGTATGGTAGGATCCCAAATGTCGAATGTGACAACAACATTTATATGGAAGCCATCTCAGACTTGCAAAACAAAGATCAATCCTCTAAACTTCATTTTGATGATCCCTCTATTATTGATGATCCCTTTGTATGTGAGCATAATAGGATAGCATTCCTTGCAGATTTCTCTTAGGATGCAAACTCCATCCTGGTAAGAACAACAGTCGCAACGCCCCTTAGGCTTGAGATCAATTGCAGAATGGAATCTAAAGAATCTCTTGGAGAATTTTTATCTTTATGAGGTTGTTGATTACAAAGTATTGAGGTAAAGTCTAGACAGCTACATGAGGAGAAAAGGGAAACACAGCAGTATGATGAAACATGTCTTGAATCTCCATTAGAAATGGAAGAGTCTCTGAAAGCCAAAGAATTATACATTACGCATTTTAAAGGACCCCGACTCTGATGTTTATAAAAAAAGAGCAACAAGCCAATCCTGTCACAAGAAAGGAAGAAATATGGTGAGAGCATGGTTACATTTCCGGAAATCAATGAGAATTTGAGCGCGGTTTGACACACATCGCACGACATCGATTTGAGTGGATGCAAGTCGACGTGGGTGGAACAATGAGTGTGGACAAATGTCGGCTATGAAATTCCCTTATACAATTTGGGGTTTGGGGTTATGAATTTATGTTAGGTTGTTGTTGACATATCCATAAAACAAAGTGATTTAGCGTAATAATCTTTTGTTGAAAAACTTATCAAAGTGTTTGAGATGCATATCAAGCCGAGCAGCGTTACCTACAACAAGCAGCGGGGATAGCAGACAACAAGCGGAGAAAACAACTACCTACAGCTGACAGCGAGCGGGAAAACGGAGAGCACTCAAGCTATGAAGTAATTTTGGTCTACTTTTGAAAGGGGACAAGGATCTACAGCCACAGGTAAGGGTTTATGTTTTGTTTGACTGAAAGTGTGTTTGTGGGACCGCAACACAGAATTGCGGGAATAGGTCTGCCTCATTTTCCTCTGTCTTTTTTTTAAATAAGAATTTTAACTTTTACAGCATGTTGGGGTTGAAGAAGTAATTTTGAGCTACAAATAGAGGGATTAGACAACATCAATGTTCCATGTAAAGTCATTTCCATGCCTGAAGTGGGTCAAGGCAATATTAAAACATGAGATCCTATTTTTGCTACTATTAAAAACCAAATTTTAGTGGAAAGTATTGTGAAAATTTATGAATCTAACACATCAGAAATACCTACTGCAATTACTGGTTTACAATCTCCTATTTGTTCTTTACATTAACAAGTTATTTAATTGCATAAACATCGAAGTAAACACTATTGCAGCCTTCACAAATATACAAATCATGCACTGAAATAAATTGAGACAATAACTTATTTTTGGAGAATCGTCCCCGGAAAAACCCAATTCGGGAAAATCGGTGCAACATATAGAGGGTTTGTATTATTAAGCAGATTCGTGAATACAACTAGGGTGTCAAAAATGGCTCACCCAACATAGAATATCCTTGGCAGTATTACCTCTATCCGGAGACAGATATTCTGGCAAATCTAGCAGCTGGATGATCAAACCCCATAGCGACTCCAACAGTTCCCTGTGCTGGATAGCGATGGCTGCTCCAAGCACTGCGCTGGACTTGTGTCACTCTAGGAGTTGCGTCACCCCGACTGTGAGCCTCCCTTGCTCAGAAATTCGCTTTTGTTGATCTGCTCCCAGTCTGCCCCACGAAATCTCCCTAGCACTGCCTTTGAGGCCCAACGTCAGCCTCTACAGCTTCTATGTCACTTGTGTTAGCCCTCTATGTCCTCTACGTTAGCTTCTTCGGCCTCTGCGTTAGCCCTTGTAGGGCCTGCGTTGTCTCTCCCGGCACTACGCTGCCTCTCTGTTATGTATTCTTCAGCCTCAGATGAAAATCCCTTGCCGAATTGCCCCTCACTACAACTGATCACTTGCTCGATTTCCTCAGCAAACCTTGCCCAAAAAAATCGAACTGAGTGATCTCTCTTGGCATATCTCCAACTGACCCTCAAGCCTCCTCTTATACCTTTCCTATTGACGATTCAACGACCGAGATTAAGTCCCTAATCAACGGCTAAGATTAGAACTAGCTTGATCCTCGTCACTTAGAACTTTCTCACCCATATTTTATTAATACACATTAATATTTTTATTTTCCTAAGTTTAGACTTAAGAACCCATTAAAAATATTAATTATTTTAATAACTCTCCATCCGGGTGGAATTTCTCCAAACGATTTCTGGGTCTTGGAGATCTCATGTGCCTTAGCCTCTCCACCAAATTTCATGGCTAGAGCACATCCAATGCTACCCAAAATCAACACTCCCTCTTAGCGAGGAATGTGCTCTAGCAATGCTTCACCATAGAAGCATCACACTGATCCTCTGCATCGGTCCTCTGTGCTGATGCTTGGCCTACTGCCCCACATCCACTGCACTGTTACTTCCTGTACTGCTGCCCATGACACTGCCACTGCCACTGCTACATTTGTACTGCAGCTCCCTCTCAAAATGTTGCCTCATGCTGCCATAGCACTGCCACTGCTAACTACTGCACTGCAACTCAGTTACCGAGAAGTAAATAATTGAATTCACCCAAACACTGACATCCTGGTTAGTTTGGAAGCCTCGTGATGTTAATCTACCTTTGCTCCCTCTGCTGCCACTGCGTGCCTCTCGCACTGTTGCAACCTCAACTGCGTTGCTACAGAATTTGACACTCTAGCACTGCCACTGTTGCTCCATCACACCTTGCTCCACCCGACACCTATCATCATGCTACTGTCTTTAAGGGCTCTCGTAGCCGAATGTGATCCAAGAGTTTGGGCACCTCAAGGATCCTGCCCATTCTGTATTCCTCCCGACTACAGCTCCGTGTCTCCCCACCTCTTCTCTAGAGGTGCATGAGCACTCATGGCACAATCATCATCAGTCTCGACATCCTTCTCCACCTTTGCTGGAGCCGCCTTTGAGTCGGAAGCCTCTCCCATGCCTTTCTTCCTAGGGCACTAAGAGACATAATGTTCTAGCTCCCCACAGTTGAAGCACTTGACTTTGGAGATGTCTTTCTTCTTCCTCTTCTGTAGCCCCTATTGTCCCGCTGATGCGAGAGTTGCATCCTCCTCCTCCTTCTTGATTCGAACTCCCTTACCGCTACTCCCCGCCTTGGTCAATCTCTTGAGCGCTTCTTGTCGAAGAGCTTCCCACATCTCCTCCCAATTGGGGAGAGTTGCTCTGCCCAAAATGCTTTGGACAAATGTCTCCCACTCCTCGAATACTGCATTCAGGGCAGTCCTGACTAAGAACTCTGGATCTGGAGTAGACCCCACAGAAGTAAGCTGGTCGTGAATCCCTTGCAACCTGAGAAGGAAGGGATCTATCTCCTCCCCTTTTTGCATCTGATATGACTTCAGCTGATTCTCCAATAACATCTTTTGTTGCACGGAAGAGCCCTGGTATAAGTTGGTCAGGGTGTCCCACATCTCCTTTGTTGTTGTCTTCTTAGCAATATGTGGTATGACATGATCCTTGACCCCATCTAGGATCATGCATTTCGCCTTCGCCTAGGCCTCCTCATACTTCTCAGTTGCATTAGCGTCAATTGGGACAGCTACTACTTTCAAGGCATAGTCCTAGATGCGATGTTTATATAGGATTGCCAGGATTATGGCCTTCCAGATGACAAAATTGAAAGCTCCGTCCAATCTGTCCTGATCCCTCAATCCATTCACTGCCATCTCTGCTCCTCTTCTCTAGACTGCCTCTGGGTCTTGATTTCCCTCTCTGAAATCCTCCGGCCAAGTGTCGAATCACTCCTCTCCAATCCTCCTTTGCTGCTGCAACTCAGATCTAGATTTCTTGGCTAGAAATCCATCAAGGTAGTGATTCCCTCTACCTTGGTTCAATCTCCTTAGACACTGTTTTGCACCAACAGAAACAACGTCCCACCAACTCCTCAAATCAAAATCTGCACAACTCCCTTAGCCCCAACAACTCGAAGAATCTGAGCCCTTCAAGCTCTGTGCAATCTCTGCGCCGGTTGAATTTGCTCCTCCCGGCTAACTGCATCAATCCTTCCTGGCTCAGAAAGATGACGTAGCTCTGTGTGAGCCTGATCTGCCTTCTTCTGCCTCTGTGTTGGCCCTTCTCCTGGCTCAGAGTGCTAACGCAGGCACTGCGTGAGCCTCTACGTCACCCTCTCTGCACTACATCACTCCTCCTCTTGCCTCTTCAGCTTTGGAACAACGCTGTCACTCGGGAAAACTGTTTCTCTGCTGCAATTTCTCGGATTTCTCGACTGGTGTCTCCAGTCACCTATGATTTGCAATCGCTCTGATAGCATGTGAAAATTTATGAATCTAACACATCAGAAACCCCTACTACAATTATTGGTTTACAATCTCCTACTTGTTCTTTACATTAACAAGTTATTTAATTGCATAAACATCGAAGTAAACACTATTGTAGCCTTCACAAATATACAGATCATGCACTAAAATAAACTGAGACAATAACACATGGGACATCGTTATTTTTGGACAATCGTCCCCAGAAAAACCCAATTTGGGAAAACCGGTGCAACATATAGAGGGTTTGTACTATTAAGCAGTTTCGTGAATACAACTAAGGTGCCAAAAATGGATTCACAACTAAGGTGCCAGAAATGGCTCACCCAACAGAGAATATCCTTGGCAGTAGTACCTCTATCCAGAGAAAGATATTTGGACAAATCTCGCAGCTGGATGATCAAACCCCACAGCGACTCCAGCAGTTCCCTGTGCTGGACAATGATGGCTGCTCCAAGCACTACGCTGGACTTGCGTCACTTCTCTAGGAGCTGTGTCACCCCGACTATGAGCCTCCCTTGCTCATAAAGTCACTTATGTTGATATGCTCCCAGTCTGCCCCACAAAATCTCCCCAGCGCTGCATCTTAGGCCCAATTTCAATCTCTACGGCTTCTGCGTCAGCACTCTGCGTCAACTTCTTCAGCCTCTACGTCAGCCCTTCTAGGGCTTGCGCTGTCCCTCCCGGCACTGCACTGCCTCTCTGTTATGTATTCTTCGGCCTCGAATGAAAATCCCTTGCCAAATTGCCCCACTGCAACTGATCACTTGCTCAATTTCCTCAGCAAACCTCTCCCTAGAAAATCGAATTGACTGATCTCTCTTGACGTATCTCCAACTGACCCTCAAGCCTCCTCTTATACTTTTCCTGTTGATGTTTCAATGGCCGAGATTAAGTCCCTAATCAATGGATAAGATTAGAATTGGCTTGATCCTCGTCACTTAGAACTTTTTCACCCATATTTTATTAATATACATTAATAATTTTATTTTCCTAAGTTTAGACTTAGGAACCCATTAAAAATATTAATTATTTTAATAACTATCCATCTGGGTGGAATTTCTCCAAACAATTTCTGGGTCTTGGAGATCTCATGTGCCTTAGCCTCTCCACCAAATTTCATGGCTAGAGCACATCCGATGCTACCCAAAATCATCAAGTATATGCTCTCACTGTCTTGGATTAGTAAAATTGACTCCAAGCTGTTGCGAGACAATGAAAATGCCTATAGAGACATATCATGAATCAAAATGGAAACCCTTTTTACCAGAGTCTTAGCTGGTTAACACAAACAACTTAACCGATAAGTAGATCTTTGTAAATGAGAAGAAATATTTGGGGATATTAAAGTGCAAACAAGTCAGGAAAAGGAAACAATTGCAGGAAAAAAGACTCATCATGATCTTACCAAAAGTAACAAAAAACAACTATGTGGCAGTGTGAAAGTTTTATCACTGCAACAACTGATTTACTTTACCTACTTATTTTCCAATAAGTTATTTATGAAATTCCTTCAATAAACATTAAAGTAAATTTTGTTGTAGATATCACACCATAATACAGAAACAAACACATGCACAAGAATCAACACATCGACACAGGTATTTTGGACAACAGTCCCCGGAAAAACCCAATGTGGGAAAATCGGTGCAGCAAGGGAGGATTTTATTATTCAGCAATTCTTCAGTACAACAGGGTGCCAAACTGGCTTACCCAACAAAGAGAAAAATTCTCCAGCACTTCTCCCAGTCTCAGCGTCAGCTTGGCTGACCTCTGTGTAGCTCCCAGACACTCTACATCAGCCCCTGCCTCTCTGTGTCACCCACGCAGGCCCTCCAGTGACTGCGCAGTCTGCTACCTCTGCGTCTGCCTCTCCAACCTCTACGCTGGTCTTTTAGTGTTGCTCTCGACTCTCTGTTCCGTACTTGCTGCCTCCTGCTGCTCTCCAGACCACTAGTTCGAATTTCTCAGCTAACCCCGCTCCAGAAATCGAACTGACTGGTCTCCCTCAGTGTATCCTCCAACTGACCCTCAAGCCTCTTCTTATACTTTTCTCGTTGGTGCATCAACGACCAAGATTAATCTCTAATAAATGACTAAGATTAGATTTGGCTTGATCCATGACTTTTGGACACTTCTAACCCAATTTTATATTAATACCCATCAATATTTTATTTTTCCTAAGTTTAGACTTAGGAACTCCATTAAAAATATTAATTAATTTAATATCTCCCAAACTGATTAGAATCTGCCCAAACCATTTCTGGGTCTTGGAGATCTCATATGCTTTAGCCTCTCCACCAATTTTCATGGCTAGAGCACTTCTGATGCTACCCCAAATCAACAAGCAGCAGCGACAAGGGACCATTACCCCAAATCAAATGGCAGCAACGACAAGGGACCATTTAGTAGTGAAACAGATTGACTAGGGATGTAACAAGGGAAAAAAAAAGAGACACTTACTTCCCAGGGAACATACAAAACAAAACAAATCATAATTGAAATGACTGCATTAAACAAAGGGAAGAGTGAGGATGGACATCAAAGCAACAAAGACTTATACACTTCCACAACCTCACCTTTAGTATGGTCTCCGGAACTATATGTAGATGAGCTCATGATTGTGAAAAAGAAGATTGAAATTTTAGAGACAATGGTACAACAAGAAGACAACCAGATAAAGGAAATCAGAAAAACTAGAGGGAGGATTGAAAGAGAGAACAAGTTGATAAAAGAACAGATAAGAAGCCTACAAAACAAAATGAAGAAAGGGCAGCAAGAGCTAATGAACAAACAAAAGCAACATAAAAAAATCGTTTAGAGCCAACAGTAGTGGCTAGCACAATTCAGATGGAAAAGTTCCAGTCAATAATGGTAGACATGGAAATAAGAGAAAACAAGCTAATGGAGCAAATAAAAGAGGCTAAATCTTGGGCCCAGGTGGTAAAAGAACTGACAAGTGAACAAAAGGAAATTATAGAAAACAAATCAAGAGACAAATGAGAGAGGAAAGGGACAGAGAAGAAAAAACAACAAATATCATCATCAAAGGTTTGAAGGACTTTGGGGAAAAAGAGAGAACATATATTCTAGCAAGGAATTTTCTCAAGGATGAGCTGCATTGGACAGGCGGGATTCAACAGGCAAACATGATAGGAAAGATTATGGGAGTAGGAAGGGATAGACATGTGAGAGTTACTTTAAGAAGCATGGAGGACAAGGCTAGGATCTTAAAGAATAGAGGGCTGCTTAAAGGCACTCATATCTACTTAGATGAAGACTTAACACACATCCAACAAGAAGAAAGGAGGAAAGAATGGGAGAAAGTAAAGTCAACAAGAAAGGCAGGAAAGTGGGTATGGTTGAAAAACGGGAAAACCCAAATCACTGATAGATTAACACATAAGAAATATGGATTCGAGTAAAACATTATTTGCCTTACGGAAACACACGAACACAATGGATGTAGAATTCCAGACTTCGAAGGATACACTAAAATTTATGTTTGGAACAAAGAAACTAAATCAGGTAAAGGACATGGAGGAATAATAGTCCTAATAAAAGAAATATGGACTAGGATTATAAAATTGGAGAAAGAAGGCCCAAATAAACAATTTATATGACTGAAAGTAATGGAAATGGACACAACAATATGGCTAGTTGCTTGTTATTTTGCTCCAAAAGGCTCAAAATTCTACAAAAAAGGAACCTAGGTAGTGAAGACCCCTGTGCAACATTAAAAAAAGATATTTCAAACTTTAGCACTAAGGGAGAAATATTCCTAATTGGTGATTTTAATGTTATAACAACAAGAAATCAATCTATTTAGTTGGGCAATGATATGGGAGAGGATAACAATCCACTATGGCTTAGAGAGAATGAAGAACATCCTTGGAGGAGGACATCACAAGATAGGAAAGGGAAGGTTGAACACCCTTGGAGGAGGACATCACACTTTGGAGCAAAACTATTAGGCCTTTGTAGCCTAAATGACATGACTATATGTAATCGCATGAAAAAACGGCCGAAGTCCAATAGTATTACTTGTAAAACATACAATGGGCAAAGCACAATAGACTATGTTATATGCTCTCAAAGGTCTATTTCCAAGTTGTTGAACTTTAATATTGAGTGTTTCCCTATAGAGCTAGACTCTGACCATTTGCCTCTTCTTATTAAGCTTGGTATAAATATAGAAGATCGAAAGGGGGAACATCCCCATCATTCACACAAGAAAGTTTATGAACATGAGAGAATAATTTTAAACCAAGAAAATCAAGAGCTCTTTAGGGTTGCTCTTAAAGAACACCTCTAGCTGGCCAAAAACAACAATAGGGGCTGCAAGGATAACAAAAGAGATAAAAGATATATTTGTAGTAGTATGTTAATTCCCTTAATACACAAAGCTTTAAAGTTATATAAGAGATCTAGGCCTTTGAAGAGGATCTCAAATATCTTCCTAGCTAATCATTGGTATGATAAGGAATGCAAGGATGCGAAAAGATCCCACAAAAAGTCAAGCAAAGAAAACAAGATTATATATAAACAATTGATAAAACAAAAAAATAAAAAAGTTACGTGATTTCAAGAAGGAAGGAATTAATTTATTTGGGAAAACATAATCCCAAAGGTTTCTGGAAGGAACTATAGCAAAAGAAAAAGCAAATAGAAAACAATATCACATAAGCTCAGTGGTTAGAATATGCAAAACTTGTATATGAGCGGACAAATGAGAAAAGTAAGCCTCCCATATTGTCTCCTCAACAAAGCTATTTTTGGTTGCTGATATTGAACAAGGTATAAAGAAACTGGCAAATGGTAAAGTGCAAGACATCAACAATTTACAGGCAGAATTTTTAAAATGGGGAATGAAGCTTCTAGCTCCTCACATCAAGGAGATCTTTAATAGAGTCAATCAAGATAGCATTTTGGTTGAGTGGACAATTAGTCTTGTTATACCTCTCCACAAAATTGGAGACATCAATAACCCTTCTAACTACCGTACTATTATGATCATTCTTGGAAAACTTTTTGGGAGCATGCTAGAGCATAGAATCAGCAAATGGGCAGAAAAAGACGAAAAAAGAGCAAAGGGACAGGCTGGATTCAGGCCTAAACATTCTACCATTGATCATTGCATCACTCTAAGACACTTCATTGAAAAAATTTGGGACAACCAAGGTGGGGAAGCATTTTGTTTCTTTGTTGACTTAAAAAAAGCCTTCGATATTGTTCCTAGAGATAAACTATGGTACATAATGGAAGAACTAAGGGTCCCCAAGGAATATAGGGCAGCAATTCATAAGCTTTATGAGTGGGCTAAAGCCAGAATCAAAACAAAGGAAGGCATGTCTGAATGCTTTGGCAGTTACATAGGAGTGAAACAAGGATGTCCTCTTTCCCCCACATTGTTTGGTTTATATATTGATAAGATTGAAGAGTGGATAAGAAATACAAAAGGAGAAGGCATCCAGCTGGCAAGATATGTGGTGAAACTACTTTTATATGTAGATGAACTTATTCTTATCGCTAAATCGACACTAGGTTTGAGAGAACACTTGAAAGCTCTGTAACTCTTTTGTCAAGATGTGGGAATGTAAGTAAATACTAGCAAAACTAAAGTCATGATTTTTTCTTTAGGTTACTTTTCTCTTTGAGGGAAGCCCCTTGGAGGTTGTAGATGAGCACAAGTATTTAGGAATTGATTTTCACTATAGGCTTAACTGGGAGACATGTAGATCAAAGAGAATCTAAGGAGGGTGGAAAGCTTCTTACCTTCTTCAGAACAAGTGTAGATAGGAAAAAATATGGGATTGGAAGACTAAGAAAACCCTCTTTGGTCTATTACTGGTGTCAGTTATCCTCTATGATTGCGAAATATTGGGGAGCAACATGTCAAGCCACAAATGGCGACACATAGAAAGAATTCAAAAGCACTTGATCACAACTAGCCTCAAAGTCAAATCAACGATCCCATATGATATCCTTTTAGTTGAGGCTGGTATGTTTCCAATTGAGGCATCAACGATCATTCATTTGCTAAGTTACCTGAAGAAGGTTGAAAATCTGGGTAAGCATCGATGGCCCAAATTGGTTGTTGAAGAAGAGCTAAATCATCAGAAAAAGACATTAATGAAACCAAACTGAAAGTGGTTAGGCAAATGAGACATAAATCTGCATGATTGCCCTCACGCTAAGGAGGAGATAAAAAATTGGGTGTTAGAAAAATTTAGGTCTGCCATGTGGACAAAGTAGGTAGGCAAAAAGAAAACATATTATGTCAAAGAATTTAACCCAAAGTGGAAACATGATGATAAAGAGTATTTGAGTTCCTCAATCAAGGGAACAACTAAAATTTTAATTGCTCAGCTGAGGACTAGCTCCCATCATCTAAGATGTGAAACTAGTAGATGTGCGGTCGCTAAAGAAGATTGGGAAGAACAAACTTGCATTTTTTGCAACAGAGGGGTGGTAGAAATGGATAGACATTTTATCGCAGAGTGTGCAATGTATGAAGTTATCCATCATCAGTTTGATAGCAGCCTAAAGGTGAACAGTCTCAGTGAGCTTTTTGAGGAGACAAGGCTTCACAAAACAACAAATTTCTTACTCAAGATCCATAACAGCAGAATCAACCTAGAAAAAAATCTGAATATGGATTAAGTGATAGTGGGTGGTCCCTTAGACCACAAGGTCTCGTGGATGTCATTAAAAGCCATTTCATTTCATAGTCCAAATCGACTACACCAAATTGATCTCGCCATGGGTTGAATAAACATTGTGTCGCACTTGTGCACCCTTTCCATGTGGATTCTATAGGGTCATGACAATATGTGTTTGCTTAAAAGGGAATTTGTTGTCTAATTGCAAGGCAAGGGGATAGAACGACCATTGTGCCCCATAATTTACATAATTAGTGAGAATAACAATAAGAATTGTGTGAATTTCATATGGTCTTCTGTTAATTTTGGTATGTTTATGCTTAAGAGCAATTTACTTCAAATTTTCTTATTAGCTCTGTCAATTTCCAAAATAGCAATCACATCAGTGTGATAATAAAATGTAGATAGAACATAAATATAAATAGTAGAAGACAGGCCAAGACAAGAGGACACAAGATGTGGCACCGGCCAGGGACAAACCCCAATGTGGGGAAACCCTTGATCAAATCTTCTTATATTCTTCAATAATTTAGCAGAGAGATAGAGATAGTACAATTATACAAATCTATAATTTTATGACAGCTGCAACAAAACCCTAACCAGAAAAGTCAAGGCTGGTCAAACAGGTCAGAATTGACCTCAAGTCAACTCGGCCTCTAACAGCAAGAATAGGCAGCCCAAAACAATCCGAAATATTCAGTCAAACTGCAGTCAACGTTGGGACAGATCTGCAGTCAACCTTTGACAGTGAACACTGGTCAAAGTGTGGTCAAAACAGGTCAAGGAAGTTGTCCAAAAATGTGGCCTGCCTAGGAGAGGTTGCCAACCCAATCTGCAGTCAAGGAAGAGACTACGCTGGTCAACGCTGTCAAATTTTCCCACGTGCACCTCTGTCAACCCATGCCAACACTGCCCTAACCAGATCTACGTCTTCCTTCTTTCAGCCACACGTGTGAGAGATCTGCTCCTCCTACACATACCCAATCAAGCTAGGAGAGAGAAGAATGAGAGATGAGATGAGTGATTTTATGCCACAATGTCTCCTCCTTTTATATGCCACGTTGAGGATAAGCTGGGGGTGTAAAACACTGTTTTGCTTGCTAGTCGACCTTGACAAATTGTCAAGAATACAAATAAATTCATATCTTCATGAATGCATGTCGGAATCGGATGATCGTTAGATCAATCCTACACCTCTCGGTGAGAGGAATCCAAGAAAAATATCAGCTAATCCATCTGTCTGTCGGTACTATCTCTACCATCAATGCACTGCTCTGCTCTACTGAACGATGAAGAAGAAGAAGTGATCGATAATGTATCATACCATTCTCTACTAACCCGAAGTCAATCCCAGATAGAGAGTGTCTCATAGCACTCTTACTGACCCGAAGTCAATCCCAATGAAGAGAGCGTGTCATACCACTCTTACTGATCTGAAATCAGTTCCAAATAAAGAGGGTGTCTCATACCACTCTTACTGACCCGAATTCAGTTCCAATAAAAAGTGTGTCATACCACTCTTACTAACTCGAATTCAGTTCTAGTTGATCCCAAATCAATGTCATCCTAGAATAGGGAGTACAGTCGTTACACGATGCGTCCATCAGTACTACTATGGTCCCTATTCTCATTTCCTTGCTGATTGGCCAAATGAGAGGTACTTCCCATGAGTCCTAGACTGCATGGGTAGGATGTCTCAGCAAGAGAAGGATGAACCACTCATCTTGCCTACCTGTCACCACGAGGTATCACAGGGGAAGGCTGAACCACTCACACTGTACACATCAAACCACTAGGGGAAGGTTGAACCACTCACCCTATGGTTGCTCATCGCTCCAAGAAGTACCCCAAGCCCCCCGGAGCTCCCAGAGCTCAATGTATATATCATACAAGACCCTCATAAGAGGGTCTCTCCACGACTCCTAGTCATTCTCGGAAAGTCAAGAATTTGACCTTTCCCAGGGGCTTCGTCAGAATGTTGGCGACCTGCTCATCAGTCCCAATATGATGGAGCCTTATTGCTCCTTGTTGTACCATATCCCAGATAAAGTGGTACCTGATATCAATGTGCTTGGAGCGATCATGAAATACATGATTCTCTGATAAACGAATCCCACTCTGGTTGTCACAGAGGATTACGGTAGTATCAGTGTATGTCCAAACAGCGCAATAATGAGCTTCCTCAACTAGACAACTTCACAGGAGGCCATACTCGCAACAATGTATTCGGCCTCAGCAGTGCTCAAAGCCACCGACTTCTGCTTCTTGCTCATCTAGGATATTGAAGCAGAACCCAAAGAGAAACAACACCCAGAAGTGCTCTTGTGATCCACCACACTGCCTGCCCAATCAACATCGGAATAACCATGCAGCCTCACCTCTCCGACAGTGTATCTTAGTCCATGAGTGATTGTGCCCTAAAGATATCTCAGAAGATTCTTGGCACCAATCCAATGTGAGTGATGAGGCTCAACCATATATTAGCTCAACGTGTTGACTGCAAAATATATATCCAGATGGGACTTCACCAAGAACATCAGTTCTCCTATGAGTTGACGATACTCAGAAGCATTTCCTACTACAGGTCCAGCAGCACTACCGCATAACTTTTTGAAGTTAAGCTCCATTGGGGTATTCATGGGCTTGCAGTCCATCATCCCAAATCTTTCCAATATCTTCACCACATATTTTCCTTGAGATAGGAAAATTTCTCCTAGCTTTTGCCAGACCTCCAACCCTAGGAAGTAGTGCATCAGTCCTAGGTCCTTCATCTCAAATTCAGAAGCCAACTCCCTCTTACATTTGTGAATGAGAGGGTTTGCACCAGTCAGAAAGAGGTCATCAACATACAACACCAGTATGAGAGGCTTATCATCTTCAACATTAAAGTAAAGGTTCAGATCGGCTTCACTCCTAGTGAATCCCAGCTTCATCAAATAGCTATCGATCCTCTCATACCAAGCTCAGGGTGCTTGCTTCAGCCCATAGAGAGCTTTCTTCAACCTGCATACATTAGATTCCTGATTATGAATCTCAAACCCCTCCGGTTGTTCCACATAGACTTCCTCTTTAATTGAACCACGTCAGAAAGCGGTCTTGACATCCATCTGATGTAGGTTCCATCCTTGCAAAGCAACAAGGGCTATGATCGAGCGGATGGTGGTGTATTGGGCAACTGGTGCAAATATCTCATCGTAATCCACACCTTCCTTTTGAGAGAAGCCTCGAGCAACAAAGCGAGCCTTGTACTTTTCAGCACTCCCATCAGCTCCATGCTTGATTTTGTAAAGCCATTTCGAGGTGACAATTGATTTGTCCTGGGGTCTGGGGACCACATCCCAGACATCATTCTTCATGATGGACTCGTATTCTTCATTCATAGCATCCTTCCATACTTGATGCTTCACGGCTTCTTCAAACGATGTAGGCTCGTTTTGAATGATAGTGCTCATAATGGTCAAGTATCCCTGATACCTGGTCGGCTTCTTGCTTTCACGGAAAGTCCCTCTTGGTGCAATATGTCTCTCGACATCTTCAAGAGTCCCCCTAAGCCATGAGGGCCTCTTCCTAAAGGAGGAGGGCTCTTGAGAAGGAGGATCAATAGGATCCATAGGTTCTTCAACATCCGACATCGTTTCATCTTCCTTTTCATCCAGCTTCCTGGTGTCAGCTTCTTTATCCTTCCTAAGAATAGGAAGATTGTCAACCTTGCTAAGAGCCATATCTTCATCAAAGGTGACATCATGACTTATCTCAACTTCCCTTTGACCAACCACATAAATTCTATAACCCTTAGAATTTTCGCTATAGCCCACAAAGATTCATTTATTTTCGGATGCACCCAATTTGCTTCTTTTCTCTTTCGGCACATGAAAGTGTACGGGACTTCCAAAAATTCTAAAATGAGAGACATCAGGTTTCTTACCAGTGAACAATTCTTCGGGACTCTTTGAGTCCAATGCTTGATGAGGGCATCCGTTTTGAACATATACGGCGGTATTCGCAGCTTCGGTCCATAGAAACTTCGGAAGCCTTTGATCATGGAGCATGGCACGAATAGCTTCCACAATTGTACGATTCTTCCTTTCATCCACACCATATTACTCAGGAGTGTATGGTGTTGTGGTCTCCCTCTTAATGCCATCTTTTTTGCAAAAGTCATGGAACTCATTGGATTCATACTCGGTCCCATTATCAGTCCTTAATATCTTGATTCTCTTCTCGATTTGATTTTTGATCAAGGCTTTGAAGTGACGGAACCAGGTGAACACTTCATCCTTCTTTTTCAAGAAGTATATCCAAGTCTTGCTGGAATAATCATCTATAAAACTAAGATAATATAGATATCTTCCCAAAGAGTTTATGGGCATCATACTAGATATGTCAGAGTGGACCAACTGCAATATATCTGAGGTCTTGCTATGGCTTGAGGGGAATGGTCCCCTTTTAAGCTTTCCTTCGGCACATCCCAGACATACACCTTCATGCTCTAATTTGAACTCGGGCATCCTTGTCACCATCTGTCTTACATCAGGTAGAGCCTTATAATGAAGGTGGGCAAACCTCCGATGCCATAGTTCAGATTAAAGAGATGTGTCGCAAGACATGGCCCCCAATGGACTTCCTCCAACTTGATATAAAGAGTCAACCCAGAACCCAAGAGTAAAAGCATCTTTAAAATTCTTTTCCAACCACGTACCTTTCCATTGATGAATGCCACCTTGTGGCCTTTGTCTTCCATTGTCGAAATGGACACCAGGTTCTTCTTGAGATCAAGTACATATAAGACTTCTTGCAAATGGATCGTGTTACCCTGATTCAATTGAAGGGTAACATTCCCTACACCCTTTACGGGATAGGTGGCATTGTCTCCAAGAATAATCTCTAAGTTTGTCTCCTTTTTTGTCAAATTAGAAGAGCCTCTTTGTAACCAATGAAGTGCCTTGAGGCACCACTATCAATAAGCCAATTGTTGATTTGGGGTAGCATCGAATGTGCTCTAGCCATGAAAATTGGTGGAGAGGCTAAAGCACATGAGATCTCCAAGACCCAAAAATGGTTTTGGGAAATTCCACCCGGTTAGAGAGATATTAAAATAATTAATATTTTTAATGGGGTTCCTAAGTCTAAACTTAGGAAAATTAAAATATTAATGGGTATTAACATAAAACTGGGTGAGAATGTTCTAAATGACATGGATCAAGCCAAATCTAATCTTAGCCGTTGATTAGAGACTTAATCTCAATCGTTGAAGACTCAACAGGAAAAGTATAAGAGGAGGCTTGAGGGTTAGTTGGAGACACACCAAGATTGATCAGTGAGTTCGATTTTCTAGGAGCGGGGTTTGCTGAGAAAATTCGAATAAGTGATCTATTGTAGCGAGGGGTGGTGAGTACATATCAGAGAGGCAGGGATAGTGCCTGAGCGTCAACGTAGTAACTGAAGAGGCTGACGCAGAGGTAGCTAGAGCTACGCAGAGGCTAAGGGGCCTGCATGGGTGACGCAAAAGGCCAGAGAGTTGACGCAGAGAGGCAGAAGGCTAACGTAGAGCCAAGAGGAAGCACCGGAAGGATTTTCGTGGGGCAAACTAGAGATGAGAAGTTGAATATTTGTCTCCGAGAAGAGGTATTACTGTCGTGTAACAATCTCTGTTGGGTGAGCCAGTTCGACACTCTAGTTGTACTCAAGAAACCTGCTTAAGAATAAAACCCTTAGAACTGTTGCACTGGTTTTCCCAAGTTGGGTTTTTCCGGGGACGATTGTCTAAAAATAATAGTGTCCCTTGTGTGTTTGTCTAGTATTTCAGTCGATGATCTATATATGAGTTGAGACTGCATTTGTGTTTATTTTTAGTATTTATATGGTTAAATAACTTGTTAAGAAACAAACAAGTAGGTGAAATAAACTAGATAATGCAGTAGGAATTTCTGATGTGTTAGATTCAGAAATTTAAATATGGTATCAGAGCGTTGCAGATCACAGGAGAACTGAAGGCACCAGCTGAAATCAAAAAATTTGCAACAGAAACAACTGTCCCGAGAGATAGAGTTGTTCCTAAGCAGAAGGTAGCAGAGAAGGAGTGACGTACAGGACCTGCGTCATCATTTCGAGCCAGAGAGAGGGCCAGCGCAGAGGCAGAAAAAGGTAGAAGAGGCTCACAAAGAGCCACGTCATCCTACTCAGCCAGGTAGGCTTGACACAGATGGCCAGAGGAGCGATTCAGCGTTGTCGGGATTGCACAAAGCTAAGAGGCTTAGTTTCTTCAGCTGCTGGGGCCTAGGGAGCTGTGGGAAGATTATGGATTGGGAAGCTGGTGTGGTGTTGTTGCTATTGAAGCAAAACAGTGCCTAGCGGGACAAAACCAAGGTAGAGGGAGTCGTTGCCTTGAGGGATTTCTAGCTAAGAAATCTAGATACGAGTTGCAGTTGCAAATAGGATCAGAGAGGAGCAAATCGACAGTTGGCGGGAACATTTCCAACAAGGAAATCAAGACTCAGAGGGAGTCTAGGAGAGAACTTCCAGGAGGGAAGTCAAGACTCAGAGGGAGTCTAGAAGAAGAGTGGAGATGGAAATGAACGGACTGAGGGACCAGGACAGGTTGGACAGGGCCTCCAACTTTGTCATCTGGAAGGCCAGGACCCTGTCTATTCTGGATAGACATTGCATCAAAGGCTTCGCCTTGAGAACCATGGCTATCCCAGTCGACCCAGCTGATAATGAGAAATATGAGGATGCAATGGTGAAGGCAAAGTGCATAATCCTTGATGGGGTCAAGGATCATGTAATACCGCATATTGCCAAGAAGAACACGGGAAAGGAAATGTGGGATACCTTGACGACGTTGTATCAGGGCACTTCCATGCAGAGGAATATGTTACTGGAGAATCAGCTGTGGTCGTATCAGATGCAAAAGGAGGAGAAGATAGATCTATACCTCAGTAGGTTGCAAGAGATTCGGGACCAACTTACTTCCATAGGGGCCACGCCAGATGAGGAGTTTGTGGTGAGGACTACCCTGAATGCAGTCTCCGAGGAGTGGGAGTGTTGGAAATACTGAGAGGGGGGATGAATCAATATTTCTTTTCAATTGTTATTTACCAGTTAAAACATTTATATTCAGAACACAAGATGAACAACAAGAATAAATTCTTTTATTAATATAGTCTTTGCAATAAAATAGATACAATATATATATATGGTTCCAATCTGTTGCCAAGCACCAACTTTTGTGAGGCTCCAATCTCCAGAGCACCATCTCTGTTTTGTCAAAGCACCAACCTTGGACTTAGGAGCACCAACTCCTAGGACACCAATCCTTCCAGTTCTGAGGCACCAACCTCAAGGGCTCCAACCCTCTGCTGTTAGGGCACCAACCTTCGATATAGGAGCACCAACTCCAAGGACACCAATCCTTTCCACTTCTAAGGCACCAACCCCAAGGACACCAATCCTTCCAATTCTGAGGCTCCAACCCCAAGGGCTCCAACCCAATCTTGTCAAGGCATGTTTGATAGTGATTCTCTGCTCCCAAAACTCTTCTTTACTGAATTCTGTCTGTTTACAGCTTCACTGTAGTCTCCATGCTACAGCATCAATGGCAACCAATCTTCATATGAAGAAGTCTTTACAACTCTTCATACTGTCCACATAGAGTCTGCGAAAGTTATCTCATGATGATATCAGATAGCCATCATGATCTCTGATAATGTCTCCACACAGCTTTAGTGAGTCTACTATTAGTTGCACTAAGCTCTGCACAAGAACCAACTCTCTGTTTCAAGCCTCTGTTCTCACTGTCACGGTGAATGCTTCCAACGTGACTACTGCACACTGTTCTTGCTATTGCAATCTCTTACTTCCTAGAAATACATTCACATATGCTTCAATATTGGTGCTAGCTATTGTTCCCTTAAAGCGATATCAAATGAAACTTTATTTATTATATCACAGAATTTATCTTCAACATGCATTATGTACCTGATTAATTCATCACAGGTCTGAGTCTTTCACAGGGTAACACGATCAACAGAGTTGCTCGTCCTTCGACTGCCTCCTGTCCAGCTGAACCTTCGTCTTCCTTCTATCCTGCTGGACCTTCAACCTCTTTCTATCGTGCTGGACCATCGACTTCCTTTTTTCTTCCAGTTCACCAACAACAACTGCATAAAGACAATTCTCTGTTTTCTTATCTTGATACGCCTAACCTTTGGCTTCCCTTTCGCTCGCTTGAGCTTCGGCTTCCTCAACGCTCGCTCGACCTTCTGGCTTCCCTCCTCCGGTTGCTTTAGCTTCCTCTGCGCTCGCTCGACCATCTATGCTTGCTTGACACTTCGGCTTCCCGATCCATGGCTTCCTCTGTCTATTTGAGTGTTCCAATACTCACAGGACACGTTCAGGAGGAAGAGAGGCCGAAATACAAAGAAATGTTGCTTATTAAAAAATATCAGAGAGGTCATTTTTCCTTTAATAATATTCATACATTAGACTTCATTATTTATGGAGGATTTCATTGGAGAGACTGTACCAACAGGGAGGTCCCACATGCCACATCACAATCGCAATCGCAATTGGCGGTTTGACATCCCTTAGAGACTAGCGATACAACAGATGCGATATTACATTTAGTCATGTTAAATGGTGCATTCGGGTCCGTAATATATATCGCAATCGGCAGTCCGACGGTGTCAATTCTTTTGAACATTGCGATTCAACGGATGCGATATTTCAATAGGTCATATTATAATGTTGCAGCGGGTCCGCATACATATCGCAATTGGTGGTTCGGGGGTGACAACCCTTTATAACTTGCGCTATGAGAGTTCCGATAGGCGGATGCGATATAACAATAGGGCAGTTTATAATGGTGCAGCGGGTCTGCATATATATCGCATTTATATATTATATACTCTTCTGCTCTTTGCTATAACTTGTTCGGGTCCGTGTATTATCACAATCGGCACTTTCAATGTGGCAAGGCTTTACAAGAGTCTTGCGATATGGTGGATGCGATAATATATTAAATCATATTGCAATGGTGTAGTCGGGTCTGCATACATATCGCTATCGCAGTTTTAACGTGACAAGGCTTTAAACGCTGCGATACATAACTCCCGATATGGCGGACGTGATATACCATTAGGGCGCGATATAATAGGACCATCGGGTCCGCAACTGTATATCGCAGTCAGGGGTTTCAATGTGGTACTTAATAGAACCCGCCGATGTGATTTCTCTGATATATATATATATATATATATATATATATACTGCTCCGCTCTTATCTACTCTTGGCTTGTCGCTCCTATGGCTTCCGATACACTGCTCCAATAGCTCTTCTCTGATATTCCTCCAATATCTCATGATATGGTTCCTTTGTTAACTGCTCTTCTGCTGGCTTCTCCTCCTGATGCATGTTCCTCTTTGTTCCTTCTCTTTTGATGACTTCTTCCTCTTTGTGAGACTTCTTGGGCATACAATACATGCGATACTCCCGATATGGCTCCTCTTGCTCCAATAGGTCTTCCTTTGGCTTTGCAATGTTTTTCAATGAACTTCTCTGTTACCTTCATATCTTGATGGCTTCTGATATCTTTTCTGATATGCCTCTCTTTCTCTGATATTATGCAATACTCCTCTAATGTCTTAACTCCTCTGATACTTTGCAATACTCTTAAGCATAAGCGATAGCTTTGATATACCTCCTTTGTTAACTCCTCCGTTAACAGACTCTTACTCATGGCTTGGCTTTCCTAATGGCCTTGCTCCTTGGCTTCTTGCTCCTGTTTCTTCATGGATCTACTCTGCTTCTCCTTGGCTTCATATCATCATTTAGTATCCTAGAATATTGCCATATTGACATCAATGACAATCTAGGTCAACAATCTCCCCCTTTGTTATTGATGGCAATATTCTTCTTCTCTCCCCCTTTGACATCAATGGCAAAGGAGTGCTCTGGGACTCCCCCTATCAAACTGCTTCTGTTCTTTATGAATAGTAGATCTTCATGGGTATGTTACTCCCCCTGTAATAGTGCTCTTTTTTTTTTCTTTTTTTTTAAGATAGAAGGATTGATGCTTTATCATCAATTAACACATTATCCCCTCTTCATGTCTCAGAACTACTTTATCATGGCTTCAACAATGCTTAAAGATGCTCCACTTCAATGCTTTCAAATAGATTGCAAATAGCCACACACCAAGTGTCCAGGTTTTTATGCTTCAATCCATATTCTGTTGTCTCCATAGTCAGAATTAAGAGGCCTTCATAGTCTGAATCAAGAGAAAATGCCACTGAAATTGTCTTTCTTGCTATCTCTCTTTAGATCAGAGTTCCTTTGTATTTCTGTGCTTCTCCTTAAGTTACTGAGCTATATTCGACTGCACAACATTCTCCTTTCTATAGTCTTTTGATGAGCCATCTTTTCCTTGTGTTCTTGAAAAAAAAAGATCTCTGCAAGTTATCTCCACGAGCAGATTTTGATATCCAATTTGTGACTATCTTTTAAATTCTTTTTATTGATTGGCATCTTTTTGCAATGCTTCAGTTTTGTTAGATGCTGCCAACTGCTCTTGCTTCATGCTTCATTCCCAGATGTATCTGTTTGTTTGAAGGTTGCCTCTATTTGTGTCCATAATCTACCTGTTCTCACATCAAATCCCTGAGTCGAAACATTTAACATCTGTAATATCAACAACATAGTTATTTTCCCTATTTCTCTAGCATTGGATGGCCTTCTCTGCTACTCCAATTTCTACTTAGTGATCAAGTGGAAAGCAGCTTCAACAACAGTCCAAAGAATGGTTACAAGATCATGTTCTTCAATGGAGTACTCCTGAGAAATGATCTTTATCAAAGAATGATAGTTAATATAGCTCAAAAAGGATTTTATAAGGACCCTCTCACGACTAGCTTTTGCAATAATGATCAAGAATCACAGGCTCCCCCTAACTGTATGCATCATCTCTTTTGGCAGAGTCTTCCCATCAAATGCTCATATTGTTGAAGATCAGGTCAACAACATGTGTTGTTCGCTGGAGATTTTAAGGGACTTTCGGATTGTATTAGCTTCCTTCTCCATACTTGTGTAACTTTCTTCTTTTGCATGGTTCTAGCTTGTGTAAGAGCCCAAGTTAAGTTACAATCATGTGCCATATGACCAATGTTATGACACTTGAAGCATTCTATATTGTTCATGAATAAGAATTCATGATTTCTTCTTGCAAAATTGTTCCTCGGAGATTGTTGGGGACCATAATATCTATCTTTATGATATGCCCTACAATCTTTTACCATGTGTCCAAAGTTTGTACAAGAATAACAATAGCCAAGAAATAAACTTTGGTACCTGGGAGATGGAGATTTCCTTGATGTACTTCTGAAGTATTTCTGTCTTGAGATCCTTTGATGATAACCATTGCTTCTCGCATCTTTGACATCATCTACATTTCTTCTTGGAGCGGGATTTCTTCCATTGTTGTCTTGACTCTTCTCCTTGCCTTTGCTGGAACTGGGAGCATCAACATTTCTTTCTAGCTTCCTCACATCCATTTTGCTTGAAACATTACCATTCTTGTTTGAGGATTCACCTGCATACCCGAGACCTGATTTATCAAATGGACATCTTTGATGGCTGAGCATGTCATCCAAGGCTTGAGAGCTCTTCAAGGTTTTGTCCATCCCTTCAACCTTTTTCCTGAGGGAGACAATCTCTTCTTCCAATCTTTCGCAATCATTATTTTTCTTAGCAAGTTGTTTCTCAGTTTCTTCCTTGATATGAGTAGCTTCATTTGCTTCTATTTTAAGGGAGATGATATCTGACTTCATTTTGAAGATTTCTTCATTTTCCTTTGCTAGACTGCTCTCCATTTCTTCCTTGATCCTTGTAGCTTTACATGTTTCGGCCTTGAGAAGTTTGATGTTAGATTTTAATTTGAAAATTTCTTCATCCTTTGCTTTTAGTTGACATATCATGGTGTTTCTCTCCTTTTCTGCTTCATCAACCTATTCTTCTATGATTGCTAATGCTTCCATTGTCTTCTCAGCTCCTTGTGCTAACTTTCTTGCTTCTTGTAGTTGAGATTTGAGAGAGGAGACCTCTACCTTGTACTGACCAATCTCTTCTTCAAGTTTGTTCAAGCTCTTGTGCCTTTGTTCAAGTTGACTTGACAAGGTATCTTCTCGTTTCTTTGCTTTATCCAATTGATTTGTCATGGATATGACTTCTTCATGCTACTTTCTTTTGCTTTGATGAAATTCCTTCTTAAGCTTGGCAAGCTCTTCATCCCTTTCTTGTACTTGAAGCTTGATAAGGTCAACTTTCTTCCTTGTTTGGTCTTGGTCACCAGCGAGTGCTTTCTTCTTAAGTTCCTTGTTTTCCTTTTTCAAATTGATAATCTCTTCCATGGCAGCTGTAAGTTGAGTGAGGAGATCTTCTACAAAATCTTTTTCATTCTCTTCATCTTCTAGGTCTGCTTTAGCCTTGATGTCATCGTTCTCATTTCCGGCTTCTATGATGGGTTCTGGGTTTCCTTCTTGATTTCCATCATCTTCTTGACTAATGGTCATGGTCAATGCTCCTTTTGAGAGAAGGTCATGAAGTTTGTCCCATATACCCTTTGCTGATGAATATTTTCCTAAATTGTTCTTTATAGAATCAAGTAGCCCATTCAAGATTGCCTTCATTGCTTTTTCATTGTACTCCTTGGATTCTCCATCCATCATGCTATCAACAATTACTGATTTCCAGATTTCAATGCCTTGAGTCTTTAAGAAATTCCTCATTCTTGCTTCCCACATATCAAAGTTTCCATTGAACCATGGAGCCTTCTCAAATTGATTTTCTTCTATTTCAGTGGTAGAGGGAGACACACCTTTAGGAGGATTGGAGACTTTCTTCCTTGGCTTCGCCATTTGTGTTCTAAAGATCAACTTTCAAGCTGTTAGGCTCTAAGTGAAGGTACTAGTTCTGATACCAATTGTTGGAAATACTGAGGGGGGGGTGAATACATATTTCTTTTCAATTGTTATTTTATCAGTTAAAACATTTATATTCAAAACACAAGATGAACAACAAGAATAAATGTTTTTATTAATATAGTCTTTGCAATAAAATAGATACAATATATATATGGTTCCAATCTGTTGCCAAGCACCAACTTGGACTCTTGTGAGGCTCCAATCTCCAGAGAACCAACTCTGTTTTGTCAAGGCACCAACCTTGGACTTAGGAGCACCAACTCCCAGGACACCAATCCTTCCAGTTCTGAGGCACCAACCTCAAGGGCTCCAACCCTCTGTTGTCAAGGCACCAACCTTGGAAATAGGAGCACCAACTCCAAGGACATCAATTCTTTCCACTTCAAAGGCACCAACCCCAAGGACACCAATCCTTCCAATTCTGAGGCTCCAACCCCAAGGGCTCCGACCCAATCTTGTCAAGGCATGTTTGATAGTGATTCTCTGCTCCCAAAACTCTTCTTTACTGAATTTTGTCTGTTTACAGCTTCACTGTAGTCTCCATGCTACAGCATCAATGGCAACCAGTCTTCATATGAAGAAGTCTTTACAACTCTTCATACTGTCCACACAGAGTCTGCAAAAGTTATCTCATGATGATATCAAATAGCCATCATGATCTTTGATAATGTCTCCACACAGCTTTAGTGAGTCTACTATTAGTTGCACTAAGCTCTGCACAAGAACCAACTCTCTGTTTCAAGCCTCTGTTCTCACTGTCACAGTGAATGCTTCCAGCGTGACTACTGCGCACTGTTCTTGCTATTGCAATCTCTTACTTCCCAGAAATACATTCACATATGCTTCAATACTGGTGCTGGCTACTATTCCCTTCAAGCGATATCAAATGAAACTTTATTTATTATATCACAGAATTGATCTTCAGTATGCATTATGTACCTGATTAATTAATCACAGGTCTGAGTCTTTCACAAGGTAACACGATCAACAGAGTTGCTCGTCCTTCGACTGCCTCTTGTTCGGCTGGACCTTCGTCTTCCTTCTGTCCTGCTGGACCTTCGACCTCTTTCTATCCTGCGGGACCATTGACTTCCTTCTTTCTTCCAGTTTGCCAACAACAACTGCATAAAGACAATTCTCTATTTTCTCATCTTGATACGCCTAACCTTTGGCTTCCCTTTCGCTCGCTCGAGCTTCGGCTTCCTCAACGCTCGCTCGACCTTCTGGCTTCCCTCTTCTGGTCGCTTTAGCTTCCTCTGTGCTCGCTCAACCATCTATGCTCGCTTGACACTTCGGCTTCCCGATCCATGGCTTCCTCTGTCTATTCGAGTGTTCCAATACTCACAGGACACGTTCAGGAGGAAGAGAGGCCAAAATACAAAGAAATGTTGCTTATTAAAAAATATCAGAGAGGTCCTTTTCCCTTTAATAATATTCATACATTAGACTTCATCATTTACAGAGGATTTCATTGGAGACACTGTACCAACAGGGAGGTCCCACATGCCACGTAACAATCGCAATCGCAATCGGCGGTTTGACATCCCTTAGATACTAGTGATACAGCGGATGCGATATTACATTTGGTCATGTTAAATGGTGCATTCGGGTCCATAATATATATCGCAATCGGTAGTCCAACGGTGTCAATTCTTTTGAACATTGCGATTCAACGGATGCGATATTTCAATACGTCGTATTATAATGTTGCAGCGGGTCCGCATACATATCGCAATCGGTGGTTTGGGGGTGACAACCCTTTATAACTTGCGCTATGAGAGTTCCGATAGGCGTATGCGATATAACAATAGGGCAGTTTATAATGGTGCAGCGGGTCCGCATATATATTGCATTTATATATTATATATTCTTTTGCTCTTTGCTATACCCTGTTCGGGTCCATGCATTATCACAACCGGCACTTTCAATGTGGCAAGGCTTTACAAGAGTCTTGCGATATGGTGGATGCGATAATATATTAAATCATATTGCAATGGTGTAGTAGGGTCTGCATACATATCGCTATCACAGTTTTAATGTGACAAGGCTTTAAACGCTGCGATACATAACTCCCGATATGGCAGACGCGATATAATAGGACTATCGGGTCCACAACTGTATATCGCAGTCGGGGGTTTCAATGTGGTACTTAATAGAACCCGCTGATGTGATTTCTCCGATATATATATACTGCTCCGCTCTTATATGCTCTTGGCTTGTCGCTCCTATGGCTTCCGATACACTGCTCCAATAGCTCTTCTCATGATATGGTTCCTCTGTTAATTGCTCTTCCGTTGGCTTCTCCTCCTGATGCATGTTCCTCTTTGTTCCTTCTCTTTTGATGACTTCTTCCTCTTTGCGGGACTTCTTGGGCATATAATACATGCGATACTCCCGATATGGCTCCTCTTGCTCCAATAGGTCTTCCTTTGGCTTTGCAATGTCTTTCAATGAACTTCTCTGATACCTTCATACCTTGATGGCTTCTGATATCTTTTCCGATATGCCTCTCTTGCTCTGATATTCTGCAATACTCCTCTGATGTGTTAACTCCTCTGATACTCTGCAATACTCTTAAGCATAAGCGATAGCTTTGATATGCCTCCTTTGTTAACTCCTCCGTTAACAGACTCTTACTCATGGCTTGGCTTTCCTGATGGCCTTGCTCCTTGGCTTCTTGCTCCTGTTTCTTCATGGATCTACTCTGCTTCTCCTTGGCTTCATATCATCATTTAGTATCCTAGAATATTGCCATATTGACATCAATGACAATCTAGGTCAACAAGGAGACATTTGTCCAAAGCATTTAGGCAGAGCGAATCTTCCAGGATGGGAAGAGATGTGGGCAACTCTTCGCCAAGAAGAGATCAAACGGCTGACCAAGGCGGGGAGTAGCAGCAAAGGAGGTCGAATCAAGAAAGAGGAGGAGGATGCGGCTCTAGCATCCGCGGGACAGGAGGGGAAGAGGAAGAAGAAGGACATCTCCAAGGTAAAGTACTTCCATTGTGGGGAGCTGGGTCATTATGCAACCCAGTGTCCCAAGAAGAAGAATAAGGGAGAGGCTTCTGACTCCAAGGCAGCTCCGGCTAAGGCAGAGAAAGAAGTCGAGATAGATGACGACTGTGCTATGAGTGCTTATGCACCTCTAGAGAAGAGGTGGGGTGACATCCAGCAGTGGTCAAGAGAACTACAAAAGATGAGGGGTAGGATCCTTGAGGTACCCAAACTCTTGGACCATATCCGGCTACGGGAGCCCCGAATGACAGTAGTAGGATGACAGATGTCAGGTGAAACAAGATGCGATGGAGCGACAAGGCAGTGCAGAGGTCTGTGGCAACGCAGTGGGGGTTGCAACAGTGAGAGAGGCACAAAGGTGTTTGCAGCAGTGTGAGATGCACAAAGGTGTTTGCAGCAGCACAAAGGCAACAAAGGGAGCACAGGATAGCAGCATAGGTAGCTTCAACATCAGGAGGGTGCCAAGCTGACAAGGATGTAAGTTGGGTAGATCAGTTACTTACTTCTCGGTAACTGAGTTGTAGTGCAACAGTTAGCAGTGATAGTGCTATGGGCAACACAATGCAGCGTGTTGAGAGAGAGCTGCAGTGCAGATGCAGTGTTGGGAGGAAGGACCAACAACAACACGGATGCAGAGGGAGCTGCAGTACAAATGTACCAGTGGCAATGGCAGAGCCATGGGCAACAGTACAGGAAGCAACAGTGCAGAGGATGTTGGACAGCAGGCCAACCATCAACTTAGGTATTGGTGCCAGACGATCAGTGTGATGTTCAGTGGAGGATCATTAGTAGAGCACATTCCTCGCTAAGAGGGATTATTGATTTGGGGTAGCATCAGATGTGCTCTAACCATGAAAATTGGTGGAGAGGCTAAAGCACATGAGATCTCCAAGACCCAGAAATGGTTTGGGGAAATTCCACCCGGTTAGAGAGATATTAAATAATTAATATTTTTAATGGGGTTCCTAAGTCTAAACTTAGGAAAATTAAAATATTAATAGGTATTAATATAAAACTTGGTGAGAATGTTCTAAATGACATGGATCAAGCCAATTCTAATCTTAGTTGTTGATTAGAGACTTAATCTCATTCGTTGAAGACTCAACAGGAAAAGTATAAGAGGAGGCTTGAGTGTCAGTTGGAGAGACACCAAGATTGATCAGTCAGTTCAATTTTCTAGGACCGGGGTTTGCTGAGAGAATTCGAACAAGTGATCTATCGCAGCCAGGGGCAATGAGTACATAGCAGAGATGCAGGGATAGTGCCTAAGGGTCAGCGCAGTAACTGAAAACGCTGACACAAAGGCAGCTAGAGACTGCGGAGAGGCTGAGGGGCCTATGTGGGTGACACAAAAGGCTAGAGAGCTGACGTTGAGGCTTCAGAAGTGACACTGCGGCTAGCAAAGCTAGCGCGGAGCCAAGAGGAAGCGCTAGGAGGATTTTCGTGGAGCAGACTAGAGCTGAGTGTTGATTTGGGGTAGCATCGGATGTGCTCTAGCCAAGAAAATTGGTTGAGAGGCTAAAGCACATGAGATCTCCAAGACCTAGAAATGGTTTGGACAGATTGTACCTGGTTTGGGAAATATTAAAATAATTAATATTTTTAATGGAGTTCCTAAGTCTAAACTTAGGAAAAATAAAATATCAATGGGTATTAATATAAAACTGGGTTAGAAGGGTCCAAAAGTCATGGATCAAGCCAAATCTAATCTTAGCCGTTGATTAGAGATTTAATCTCGGTCGTTGATGGACCAACGAGAAAAGTATAAGAGGAGGCTTGAGGGTCAGTTGATGAACACACCAAGTTGATCAAGAATTCGATTTTTCGGGTGAGGGTTCACTGAGGAAATTGAGTAAGTGATCTGAGTTGTAGTTGAGGGGTAGTGATTACATAGCAGAGAGGCAAAGTTAGTACCAGGAGGAGTAGCGCAGAACCGAGAGAGGTTGACACAAAGCCAACTAAGAGGCCACGCAGAGGCGGCCATGAGCTGCACAGAGCCAGAGAGGCCAGCGTGTTAGACGCAGAGGGTCTAGGGGCTGACGTAGAGGCTCCAGAAGCTGACGCAAAGGCCAGAGAGGCTGACGCAGGACCTAGAGGCAGTGCTGGAGGATTTCGTGGGATAGACTGGGAGCTGGAGCGCCAGATAGGGTGACGCAGTCCCTATTAGAGTGACACAGAGCAGCAGTAGTTGTATTGTTGCTGTGGGATCGTTCATCTGGTGATTTAGCCGGAATATCTGTCTCTGACTGAGAGGTACTACTACTGAGGGCATTCTCTGTTAGGTGAGCCATTTCTAGCACCCAAGTTGTATTCTGAAATTGCATAATAATAAAACCCTTTGAATAGCTGCACCAGTTTTCCTGCATTAGGTTTTTCCTTGGACATTAGTCCAAAAAAAACGGTGTCACTTGTGTGCTTGTTTAATTTCAGTTGATGATCTGTGTGTGTTGATACTGTACTCATATTTATTTTCAGTATTTACATGGTAAATAACTTGTTAAGTAATTGAACAAGTAGGAAGAAATATATCAGATAGTACAGGAAGAATTTCTAACGGGTTAAACTTAGAAATTCCAACACTGAGAAGCTGAATATCTATCTCTGAGAAGAGCTATTACTGCCGTAACAATCTGTGTTGGGTGAGCCAGTTTGGCATCCTAATTGTACTCAAGAAAGTTGCTTAATAATAAAACCCTCAAAACTGTTGAACCGGTTTTCCCAAGTTGGGTTTTTCCAAGGGCGATTGTCCAAATATAACGTTGTCCCCTGTTTGTTTGTCTAGTATTTCAGTTGATGATTTGTATATGAGTTGAGACTGCATTTGTGTTTATTTTCAGTGTTTATATGGTTAAATAACTTTTTAAGAAATAAACAAGTAGGTGAAATAAACCAGATAATGCAGTAGGAATTTTTTATGTGTTAGATTCAGAAATTTCAACACCAATTTCCCAACGAGTCCGGAGGAGAGGTAATGGAGAGGGCCGATATAAGATAATACTCATCCTGCTTATTGTTAACAACATTTGATTCATACCTGGACTTCCTTGCTTTCTTGGAGGGTTGACCATTTCCTTGATTTCCTTTCCCATTGAACCTGCCATTCCTTCGATTGTTGGAGTTGCCCCTGGAGTGATTGTGATCATTATCATGTGATGTGTCCTTTCTATTTGGACACTCCACCCTTTGATCCGGGCTTTCCTTTGAAATGTCCTTTAGACCCATAATTATTTCTCCTTTTGGCATGAGAGGAGAAAGTAGTGGGATTGCCTCTATTTGAAGGCATTTCTTGCTCCACCATCCTTGTCTCTTCTTGAATGCATCTTGACATCAATTATTCAAACTCCGGAATTCGATCATTATTGAGAAGAGTGGTTCTAACTATATACCATTCGGACGAGAGCCCTCCAAGGGTAGTGATAGTTAGTTTCCTGTCAGGAATGACTTCTCCAATCGATAGATCATTCTTGACCTCATTGATCCTTAAGAAGTAGGATTGAATATCCTCATCCTTGCCCTTCTTAATATCCTTCAACTTATTGTTGAGGAACAAAACTTGATTTGCATCACTAGTTTTAAACAAGCTTACCAATCTGTCGTAGATCTCCTTGGAGGTATTCAACTTAGAAATGTAGGCCACTAGATGCTTGTCAATTGAATCTTGGATAATCTTCTTTGCTTTGACTTCACCCTTACTATATTTGTTCTTTGTAGCAGCCGGTGCATTTGATGGAGGCTCGGGGATTTTACCCCTCACATGGTCCAACACTTCTTGCTCTTCCAATGTTAGATCAAGAGACATCTTCCATCCGTGATAGTCAGACTTCTCATGGAGCTTGTTTTTGGCCGGGAAGTGGAATGAGAAACCCATTGAGCTCTTTGTCCTTTCCAACTGTCTTCGGTGATTTTTCTTTCACTCTTGCTTGGGCTTTGTCTTCACCTAAGCTCTGATACGATGTTGATTTTGGTATGTTCTATGCTTAAGAGCAATTTACTTCAAATTTTCATATTAGCCCAATATCAATTTCCAGAATAGCAATCACATCAGCGCGATAGTAAAATGTAGATAGAACATAAATATAAACAGTGGAAGACAAGCCAAGACAAGAGGACACAAGATGTGGCACCAATTAGGGACAAACCCCATTGTGGGGAAACCCTTGATCAAATCTTCTTAAATTCTTCAATAATTCAGCAAAGAGATAGAGATAATACAATTATACAAATATGTAATTTTATGACAGCTGCAACAAAACCCTAACCAGCGAAGTCAAGGCTGGTCAAGCAGGTCAGAATTGACCTCAAGTCAACTCGGCCTCCAACAGCAAGAATAGGCAGCCCAAAACAGTCCGAAATATTCAGTCAAACTGTAGTCAACACTGGGACAGATCTGCGGCCAACCTTTGACAGTCATCGCTGATCAAAGTGTGGTCAAAACAGATCAAAGAAGCTGTCCAGAAATGTGGCCTGCCTAGGAGAGGCTGCCCAACCCAATCCGTAGTCAGAGAAGAGACTACGCCGGTCAACGTTGTCAAATTTGCCCACCTGCACCTCGGTCAACGCAAGTCAACGCTGCCCTAACCAGATCTGCGTCTTCCTTCTTTCAACCACACGTGTGAGAGATCTGCTCCTCCTACGCATACCCAATCAAGCTAGGAGAGAGAAGAATGAAAGATGAGATGAGTGAGTTTATGCCACAAGGTCTCTTCCTTTTATATGCCACGTTGAAGATAAGTTGGGGTGTAAAACATTGTTTTGCTTGCTGACTGACCATTACAAATTGTCAAGAATACAAATAGATTCATATCTCCATGAATACATGTCGGAATCAGATGATCATTAGATCAATCCTACACCTGTCGGTGAGAGAAATCCAAAAAAAATATCAGCTGCCATAAATAAGGTGACGCACATGGAGTTTGGCCTAGTTGCCAATTTAACATCTTCTCCTTTTGAAAAAGACAGTCATTAAAGCTTTACGCTGCATTGTAATATAACTCCTATTTTGTATGATGACCGAGATGATAAGAAGCACAAAAGCACTAATCTCTTGTCATTTCTCTTTAAGTTTTTCTATAGGTTTGCGGAATAGATAGACTAGGCTTGGTTTTGAACAATAATAAAAACACTGAAAAAATACAATAAAATATATAGAATTCACCTCTTGCATAAATTATATAGAAATGTACATGTCCCCTGCCTAATTGTCAAAGAATATGCAATAGATTTTGCACTAATTGTCTGTGACCTCTATGTTAGAATTGTTGTAGAAGCCACCATGAGCTTGGCCATCAAATATTACAGGCGGTAAACAAAAATGGTGAAGAGATGGTGTCTATCGATGATAGAACCATGCCAAATTGTGACTTATCAGTGCCACGAATAAAATATAAGGTGAACAATGCATGTATCTTAGAGGGAAAAATGAAAGAACAGGTTGTTGTAAATATCTTGGAGAATTCTTCCCAAGAATTGTTCATATAAATTCTATTATGGTCAGTGTTATCTTGGAGCTGATGTAGCGAATGAGCAAGAGGCTTTGGCCATCCTTCAGTGCTTTACACAACTTGGTGAATCACAAGATTTTGATAAGCGCGGAACAGAGTTGGAGAAGCAGACAGAACGAGCGAGAAATCCCTGCAACCATCCTCTCGTCGGTCGCATAGTTGGTGTCAGATCTATAGCTGGAGCAATGCGCTTAGGAAACACAGGTGCACCAGAAGAACTCTATGCTTGATTAGAGTAACAGTTATAGTTGCATCATAATGTCTGCATTTGGCTTTTTATTTTATGTATGTGAGTCATTTTCCTTTGGTTCGTGCTTCCATTCATATCATTCAAAAATCTTTTGTTGTATATGTGAATAACCTCTATGCCATCTGTGGGAACCCTTTCAAAGGGCTGAATATACCCATCCCCTGGAACAGATTGTCGGTGCAGTGTGTTGCGGTGGTCTCTCTCTCGCCTTAAACCTAGAAAATCAAAGATTCACAGGTGGAGAGGACCCTTTTTGTTCTTCTTTTAATACATTTTCCGATTCATGGTTTTCTGCTATCTTGGAGTCTCTCTTATGTGGAAAGAGATCGCGATTTTACATGTTGAAAACATTTTGTTATAATTAAACTCTTATGTAAAAAGTCCATGAATCATACCTATGGAAGGTGAATTCTTAAATTATTGTGATTCAAATCATAGACCATTTCTTTAGAGCATTTAAACAAACCATCTTTGATGTTTTGCTTCTTGTAAATGGTTTAAATTTTTTTAATTAACTTGCATTACCTTGAGATTACATTTAACACAAGTAAATAATAGAAAATACATTTGCAATTATAAATATACATTTTACATATAATAATAGTTAATTATAAATATGTTTTTAAAATTAAAAATATTTATATATAATTATTATTATTAAATAATTTTAATTATCTATAATTATTATTCATAAATAATTATAATTATATCGTTCAAGTGAAAAATATCAATTCACAATTTTGTTATTGCTTAAAAGATGTTTGTTTATTTATGTATTAATTTAAAAGTAATTATTGATATTTTTTTTACAACTTAATATATAAAATATAATTCTTCATAATATAGAGATTAAGTAAAAATATATTTTTTTTAATTTTCAAAATTTAAAAAAAAATAGTTCCAAACATATATATATAACAATGTTGGTTATCTTATATTCATTCCAAAAAGTAAGATGGTAAATCTTGATACAAAGCTTCTTATTAAGTGGATATGAATTCTAGTGTTAGATCACCCTAGTTATATTTTCTTGTTATTACATAGATTAGACTAAATCCTTCATCTCCTATGGCATTGTATAGACTCTATCAAACTGTGGCAATAAGTAAATAAACTTGCACTTCATCATGCATTTTTACAAAGACATACCACTAGTGTATTTTGTTGAGTACACTGAGCTTATCGTTGATGATCCTGATTGATTGAAGTTACCGAGCTCTGATTTACACCTCTCATTCCATTGTTTCTAGAATTTTTTAACTTATTCCAATTCTTCTTTAAGGGAGGCACAATGGGGACATGGTGAGCTTGATGCCATGTTGATATATATATATATATATATATATATATATATATATATATATATATATATATGTGTGTGTGTGTGTGTGTGTGTGTGTGTGTGTTTGTGTGTAGGTTATCTTATATTCATTCCAAAAAGAAAGGTGTTAAACCTTGATGCAAAACTTCTTGGTAAGTGGAGATGAATTCTAGTGCAAAATATCCCTACCTATGTTTTCCTATTATTACATAGATTAGACTAAATCATGCATTTCCTATGGCACTGACTGCATAGACGCTAATAAACTGCTGCAATAAGTAAATAAAATTACATTTCATCATGCATTTTTACAAAGACAGACCACTGGTGTATTTTGCTAAGTAAACTAAGCTTATCCTTGATGATCCTGATTGATAGAAGTTGCTTGTGTGTACAAGAAATTGAGCTATGATTTACACCTCTCATTCCATTGTTTCTGGATTTTTTTAACTTATTCCAATTCTGCTTTAAGGGAGGCACAATGGGAACAGGTGATCTTGATGCCATGTTGAAAGGGAGAGGTGGGGAGTAAGTAGCAAAGGGGTGGCACTCAGTGGGCTGGTGGAGGAAAATAAATCACCAAAACTAGCATTGAAAGAATTCCAAGCTTGAAGGGGAAAGTATGCCTTGAGTTCGTGAACTTTGTAGCCAACCACATGGGGCGTTGCTGGTGGCACCAATATCTGTGTGAATCATCATGTGAGGACATGTAAATATACATGGAGATAATAAGTTTGTCTCTTGAATATTTGTTTATTATCTGTTGGATTGTGTATGCCGACATTTTTGAAGAGTTCCATCTTGGTTTCTAACGGGATCACATTTATTGTCTTGGCTTGAATGTGTTTTGTATACATTTCAAGGAATATGTAGCGATCAGACTTCTTCATTGATCTTGGCTTCTCCTTGGGGCCGGTGACATATGTTGTTTTCCCATTCATTAGCTTTAACATTATTTTCGCTAAGGACATGGAAAAATTTTGTCTCCTCCAAATATGTTAACTGGTGATGAATTCATTTCACAATTTGCCCAAGGTCAACGTTTTTGGGTCATGTACCTATGGCCATTTGCTGGATGAGTATGGAAGAATCACCGATCAAAATGGGGTTCATGAAGCCAAGGTCACAAAGTATCTGAATTACCAAGAGAAGCCCATAGGCCTCTACTCTACTGTTTTTTTCGTTACCTAGTCCCCATTCATAGGAGGTTGTTTCTTCTCCCTCTGAATTAAGGATGACTCTCCTTGCTCTAGCTTTCCTAGGATTGTGTTTGGAGGCCCCATCGAAGAAAAGACGTGGTCGCTTGTGTTCTTTCAACCAATCTATGAATTCCCAATCCTTCAGTCTGACTTTCCAATTAGTGAGGTTAGGTCAACATCTAAAAGGATTGTGGGTGTTGTGATGTGTCTTGCCCAATACAAATTTGAACCACAACCCTTCTTCAACTTGCAAGATTTGTTGGTCTAACTTGATTTTTCCTTTTGAGAGTATGGCTTCGGATGAGAGACCCCAGACCTTAGCAATTATCCTCCTTTGGTCCAGTTTCTTATTTTGAAAAATGCTTTTGTTTCTGGCTAGCCAGAGGTTACAGAATAAAAAGGCGGGAAGGCTATTCCAAAATCGCTTGAGCAGGTTCTTCTTTTTAAGGGAGTAGGGATATTTTAAGTTCCATTGCATGAAGAAATCAATGACATTCAACTCAAAGTTTACATGTACAGGGGGAGGATGAAGCATGTTCCTCCAACAATTTTTGGAGAATGTACATGAGAGTAACTCGTGCTGGATGGTTTCCTTTGTGCTCAGGCACAGTGGGCACATAAATGGATCTTGTATTCCACACTTCCTAAGGTTATCAACAGTTAGGATCGACCCCCTGAGTAGAGTCCATATGAATAATTTGATTTTTGGCAGGTTTTCAATGTTCCAAACTACTTTCCAATGAGACAAAAGGGGTTGTTGATCTTGTTCTCCTTGTAATGCATCATAGTCGTTTTTAACTATGTAATATCTTCTTGTTAGATTCCATTTGAAGTTGCCTTGTTGCTTGAATTGTATCGGTGTTGCTCCCTTACGATGTTGAAGTAGGTGTCATCACTGATGAAGCTCGGGCGGGATAATTGGAGGTTTCCAACCTTAGCTTTCTGGTCCCAAATTGATATTTGATCTAGATGTATGATGCATTTTCCTTCAAGCCGATTTTTTTAGATGTTGGATTTCTAGAATGGTGGATAACTTTGGTTTGTTCATAATACTTTCTTCCCAGAATTTAGGAGGTGTGAACTTGAATGAGCAGGAGGGTTTTTTGCATATCTTCCTGTTGATTTGTGGTAGCATCGGATGTGCTCTAGCTATAAAAATTGGTGGAGAGGCTAAAGCACATGAGATATACAAGACCCATAAATGGTTTGGGCAGATTCTACCTGGTTTAGGAGATATTAAAATAAATAATATTTTTAATGGAGTTCCTAAGTCTAAACTTAGGAAAAATAAAATATTAATGGGTATTAATATAAAACTGGGTTAGAAGGTTCCAAAGGATAAGGATCAAGGCAAATCTAATCTTAGTCGTTGATTAGAGATTTAATCTCGGTCGTTGAAGGACCAACACGAAAAGTATAAGAGGAGGCTTGAGGGTCAGTTGGAGAACACACTAGAGTGATTAGTCATCAATTCTCTGGAGAGGGGTTTTCTAAGAGATAGTTGAATCAGTGATCATTTTGCAGCAAGGGGCAGTGAGTACTGGACAAAGAGGCAGAGATAGTGCCGAGAGACCAGCGCAAAGGTAGAGAGGCAGATGCAGAAGCCAGAACAGGCCACGAAGAGGCTAGTTGGGACAACGTAGAGGCCAGAGGGCTTGCGTCATCCACGCAGAGGCCAGCAGGAGTGACACAGAAGGTCGTAGAGGTTTCACAGTGCCTCAAAGGGCTGACGCAAAGGGGTTTGAGGCTGATGTAGAGACCAGGAGGGCTGACGCAGTGCTTCAATTGTGTTGGAGAGGGTTTCGTGGGGCAGATTTTTTGAATATCTGCTTCCGAATAGAGAGGTATTACCGCTAGTTATTTTTCTCTGTTGGGTGAGCCAGTTTGGCACCTAGCTGTACTTAAGGATATATTGCATAACAAATAACCCTCATAATTGTTGCACCGGTTTTACTGCATTGGGTTTTTCTGGGGACGAGTTGTCCAAAAATAACGGTGTCACTTGTGTGTTTTCTATTTCTTTGAGTTGTTGATCTGTAGATGGTTGAGACTGTATTGTGTTTATTTCGATATTTATATGTTTAAATAATTTGTTCGTAATTAACAAGTAGGAGAAATAAACCAGAGAATACAGATAAAATTTCTAACGGGTTAGACTTAGAAATTTCAACACTTCCATATTTGTGAGCAAGTTTTGTTAGGAATCTGACTTTGAAGGAACTCATATCATTGAGTGCTCATATATTTCCCTTATGGTACTTTCTTCCACCACTCTAATTCTTATGTTATTAGCCTCCAAGTGATTTTCGCTCTCACAGATAAGTTCATTAGCCCTGGGTGCTTAATGGTTATTCCTCCTCGATCGTAAGGTGTTGTCACCTTTTTCCAACTAAGAAAACTGGATTTTTTGGTTTCGGTTCTGCGCCCTTGCGATAAAAACTTCCTTATGATGAGATCTATTTGTTTTTGTATACCTGTTGGGGCTCGCAAAATTGTGAATTGGTATAAAGGGAGGGATGAAAATACCGATTTGATTAGGATGACCCTGCCTGGAAAGTTTAACCATTTCATTCCCCGGTTTTGGAGTCTCTGCTTCATTTTATCTATGACCTTTGTTCATACCTCTGTTTTCAGAATCTGCTTGGAGATTAGCATACCTAAGTATTTGAAGTGTGCCTAGTTCACTTTGCAAGGTATTCCAAATATTTGAGATATGAGTTGAAGAACTCTTGGGGGGGTGTTCCAACCATATATGCTACTCTTTAACTTATTGAGGAGTCCTCCCGAAGCTTCCAAGAATTGATCCAGTGTGGTTTTAAATCTTCTTGCAATTGTGGGAACGGCTCCACCCATGAACAAAGTGTCGCCAACAAATTGGGAATGGTCATGCTTTTAACACCTATGTCGTACTAAAATCCAATGAGAAGCCCTATCTATTTTCCATGCTTAAGTTTCCTACTGACTGATTTTTCCATGATGATATATAGGAATGGGGAGATAGGGAAACCTTGTCTTAGTCCCCAAGTGCTTTGAAACAATTGCCCTAGTCTTCCATTTATCCAACTTTTATATATATATATATATAGACACACACACACGCACACGCGTGCGCGCGCACACACACACACTTACTTTTAAGCTAATATATAAATCAACACAAATCCTTTAAACAATAACAAAATTTCACTTGAAACATATTTATAATTAGCAATTATTATATCTAAAAGGTATATTTACAATTGCAAATGTATTTTATATTACTTGTGTTAAATGTAATTTGTCAATAACACCTTTGCAATAATAATAATAATAATAGAGTATAATTAGTGATAAGGGAATATTTAGAAAAAAAATATAATTTTAAGCTATATAATAATGAGTCATGAAGATAATCTATGTTCAAAAATAATGATGAGTAGAAGCATATAATGATTGCGTTAAAAATACAATGATAGAGTTGATGTGTGAGTTGAGGATAGAACATTAATACTAAAAAATACAAAATTGTTGAAGGTAAGTTGAAGGGAATAAGTTCAGATGCTCTCTTTCATCTAGTAATCAACACTTCACATATTTATGTTAAAGTATACTCTATGGATGGTTTGTAACATGTCACTGAACTTAATTTTAGTTTTATGAAATTGTGGTCTACCTACCGTATCTACTATAGAGGGGATATTATTCGAACATGTTCATTTTTCCTTGCCTACCCTCTTATTGAGAGCTATGAAATAGGTATGTGATAGAACTAAAAATCTTAGCATGACTATAGAAAATAAGAATGGAGGAAGGTATCTAACACATGGAAAACCAAGTACAATGGGAACAATCACATGGAGGAAGGCATTAGAGAATAGAATAAGACATGCAACATAATGGGAGGAGTCTCTTATACCATACATGTTTCTAAGAGAGGACAAAGTATCACCTCACAAATAGAATTAGCATTAATTATTATGAGTTTATGGTTCTTCTTTTTGGTTTGGCATTGGTGGGTGAGAAAAACAATGGGCCAAGACAATGAGGATTAGTTCCAAGTCCTTACCTAACGACACTAGGCCATAAGCAATTGTACTTTTTTAAAAAACAAGAATGGGAAGATATATTTGTATTAAACAAAAAGACTGTAACAATTGTCAATCAACATAGATGCATAGGACTCTAAACATTTATAACTATGAAGCATCATATAGTTTGAGACATGTTTGAAAAGGCTAAACCCAAGAATTTTCCATACAAAATTCTAGCATAGAACTTGATTATGTAAATTCTACAGTAGGTACCTAAAAGGCTTAAAATTCCAAAAAACATAAAAAACAATAGTGTGGGAGATTATTGTCAACTTCTTCTACAACTCCATAAGATATTGCAGTGGTCATTTCCTACACTTGCTTGTTTAGGTCTTGAATGTCAGGCATTAATGTGTCATGGTCTTGATTTGATGCTATAATTTTGATAGACATATTGTTCAAGCGCAAGGGACACACCAAAATATTGGAAGAGGAATGTGTCAATTCTATAGTAGGTCCCCAAAAACCTTAAAAAAAAATTAAAAAATAAAAAATAAAATAATTAGTTAGGAGATTCTTGTCAACCTCTTCTATATCTCCATTGGGTACTACAATGGCTATGAACTCCACTTGCTTGTTCATGTTTAGAATTCTTGCACTAATGTTCCCTTGTCTTGATTTTCTACTTGAATCTTCTTATCACTTAAGGGCCAACATGATTTCCTTGAGCTAGTTTCCAAAGGATGGAATTAAGTGTTTCATAGATTTAATGAAATACTAAATCAAAGTTCATCCAATTTCTAAGAGGAATGCCACATATAGGGAAAGAGGACCACAAACCCGAACACCACTCCCAATTCAATTGACACATACGTCAAATTGAAAAACCAGAGTCCCCCATTAGTGTCAAGAAGTTCCATAATCATAATCCCACTATGATCGTGTGGGGGTGGGATTACCATTTCATAATTGCAGCTACTATATAGCTAGGATATGCAATGGTAGATCCATCACCTCGTCCCCAAGCTAATTACATGAAACTTGTGCTTTTTGATATCTGCATTTTTTAGGCTGGTGTTGTCTGCATTTTTTGGCCTATCTCTCATTGGTGAATGTATTTTTTAAGCTAATATTATGCATCTGGTTAGATTCTACTTGTAATGGAAAAGTACAAATTACTATTGCATCTTATATTGTTATTGAGGATAATAGAGAGAAGAATATTAGCCACACAATTAAATGTTTTAAAAACATTTAACTACATTATAATAGGTTTAAAAGCCAAAGAGATAATATGTAGCATAATTGTCTTTTCTCGCAATATCGTAATAAAAAGAGTGGTTTCTTATAGTTTTAAAAGTCGATGACAAAATATTGAATAAACGTAGACCTTTCCCAATCAATGATATCCATTTTAATAGTTTTAAAAGATAGTGATAAAATGTTGACTGTGGGTTGAGATTCCATAATTAGAGACGAGTTTTAAAAGACATGGGTTAAAAATGAAAAGTAGTTCGTCCAAGGCAAAGAATAAGATTCAAAGTGTACATCCTATCATGTTATTTTCAATAAACAACTGAATATACTAGAACCAATTCAAAATAATGTTAGTTTTAATTTCTTTTTAATTTGTATCTATATGCGTTGAATGAAAAAGTCTCAATACCACCGCAACTAGTTTTCCTTACTCTTTTCCATAAGAAGTATGATTCATTATAATAAATATGAAAATATTGCACTATGCCAGCTCATAGCCTTTATATATTATTATGCATTGGATAAAAATAATATTGAATAAATAAAATGTAAAATTGTTGGACTAATCTTTATCTTTACACTAGTAATTTAGTACATAGTGTTTAATATTTATCATTACAATTAAATTTTCGATCAGTAACGAGTCAGTAATATTGTAATGTAATGTACACCTTTCCATTGTGGATATAAAATGTAATGTACACCTTTCCATATAAATGAGGATGAGTTGTTTGTCCTTATTGTGGTCCTTTTTATGTATCCAAGATCAAGGTTGATGTAAGTACAAAAGAGAAGATGTAGGCCCCCTATTGAATTAATGGACATTTTGAAGAATCTTAGCGAAACATTTCATGAGAGCCAAATCTCAGAAGCTATCTAAATTAATTAAAAATAAAAAATAAAAAAATAAAACAAAATGTTTAATATTATAAAAATTAAAAATAATTACACCAAAAAAATTGGTATTTCATAACTTCAAAATTAAAATGACTACACCACGTACATATATATATGACTATATATATGAATTATTTGAATTATTTGTGAATTTTTTTTAGAGAAATTAAAAAAAAGAAATAATATAAATTTATAACACTATATATATATTTTAGAGATTTTTAGGATTTTCTTTAATAGAGTTTTTTATATTAGGTTTAGAATATAGGGTTTAATAATAATAATAATATAATATTAAGTTGAGAATATAGGGTTTAATTATAATTATATTATTATTATTACATATTATAATATTTTAATAAAAATAATAATAATAATAATGCATTAGTTATGAGGGTTAGCTCAAATTATTGAGGTTTCGTTGCTAAAACACTTTGTCATTGGGAGATCACGGGTTCAATTCTCCTCGACATCCTCGGGGCTAGGCTTGAATTAGTTTGGTTGGTGATGTCGTCCTGTTACCCACCATTTTGTGGGTGATATCCTTAGGAGATTTTTTTTCTCCAAGATGGTCCTCAGTCGGCAGCCAACATCCCCTTGCAGCCACTAGCTAGCTCATTGTGCCATTTCTCCACCACCTGAGTCAACCATGTGTTCTCTCGCCCATCTTCCATGATTATATGTTTGAAGGTGGGCCTCCCGAACCTAAAGGTATGCCTTGTCATTTGGTAATTGAGTATTGTAGTTTGCGTATCATGGACACTTCTGGGCATGGATTAATGGGGGGGTTCAATGAAAAGAATGGGTTAGGTATGCTCCCTTGTCCCCTAGACCCCTTTTGGATATTAGTCTTGCATTCTAGTCCCGTGGTATCCCTTTTACTAACCATTTGGCTCTAGGGATGGTATTTCATGGGAAACCATGATTTTGGTGGTGTGGTCCCACTCCCTTATCCGCTTATATCACCCCCTTTCCACTTATGATTACTCCATTCATCATCTCTCCCATCTGGGTCCACGTTCCTCCACTAGGTCCACATAGGATTAGCTCAGCCCTTCCCCTTGCCCACACCTTGGGTCATGGCTTGGAATGATGCCCAGAGGTTTATGCAGCTAAAGAGAAAGATATAAGCATATTTGGCCACATTCAACAAGAAACTGCACCACAAGATGCAAAAGAAGGTCGAGACAAACACATTTACCACGTGGGCAAAAGCTAATACATGAGATCTACCCCATCATCATGGCCATCACCCTGGTTCGTATAGGTTCTATGAACCTCCATCATATTGCAACCCATGATTGTCCAACCCCTGGTGGGCAATGAACCGCCCTACCTTTAAAAGGGGTATTCACTGCTATATCTTATACATCACACTCTTACCCTTTGAGCCCTGAGCAGTTAATCAAATAAAATCATAAAAGGAAAAAGGCATATAAATAAGGGTGAAAAAATCAAAGTCGGGGCACCTCATGTACCACAATTTCTCCCTCCTATACATTATAAACCCAAGTGTGGGCTTCCCTCTTATTAGTTACCCTTGTACCCCAACATGTGACCTAGGGCTACCCCTTCTCATCCCCTACCTCGTTCACATATCTATCACATGAGACCACTTTTAGAAGGATGTACCTTGAATACATTATCCCCTTTAGAAGTAGAACCCACCTAATATGATTCTTGGTTAACCCCATTTGGAGTTTAGGAGACATTGGCACATCCGAAAGCCCATTATGGAAGGGTGGGCCATTATGAAGTCCCCACTTGTGGTCCATGATTGGTAAGCTCATTTACTCAATTTCTCTAATGACTTGTTGTATTGAAATGCTAGGGGACGCATTAGATCTTATGCAGGATTGCAGATGGTCTCCATCTTGGGTTTGGTCTCCCTATACAGGGCCCTAATCCTCCAGAGGGATACATTGGCACATGTAGGGTGTGCGTTGAGAGGCACGGGCCTCCACAACAGCAGAAAACACTCCATGGACCCTGACAACCATTCAAATATTGTTCGTGGTTCACTTATTAGACGAGGAAGGTGCACCTGCTCCATCATGCCTAGTTGGCCCCTGATTTGCACCATACACTTGACAGATGATCCAGGGCTTGCATGATGATGTGACATCACCTACACCATCATCGTAGCCCTTGTAGACGATCTATAGGCATCTTCGATTTGTTTGGAGACCCAAGAGGACATGTGTGTGCCCTCACATGTCATTTGGAGCACCACAAGTTATTACAAGGGGCCAACACCTTGTCCATTGGTTTTGAGGTTCCTCCTCTTCATTGTGGCACCCATGTACCTCATTAGGCCTCTTAGAGGGCCCTATGACATGAATAGATTATTATTTGACATCTTGAGAGGCTTACTTTTTCATTTATGAGCTAGTTTGATGAACTTGTCACCAAAAGTTGTATTATTAGAACATTATTTTATTTGTGGGGCTTATGTAGGCCAAGGAGGCTAATTCGAGCTCCTAAGTTGTGTATAAATACAAGTGAGATGAGGTCATTTTCTCATCATCACTTTGGATTGGATCTTTTCTCTCTCGAGATTTTCACACTTTTTCTAGAGGATGAATTGGAGCTTTATGGATGAATTTTGATGTGTGGATATTGATCTATTTTCTCTTGGAGCTTCTCTCTTTCTAATTGTGAATGGTTGGATATATTCTATTACATGTAAGTACATGATTTTAATATTATTCATGTTTTGCTTTGTCATATACATTGGATTGGTATTTTCGTTGTTTTAGGGCTAATTGTTGCATGCATTTATTGCTTAAATTTGTGGAATTTTGTCTTCATTATAACATCTCTCAATGTATGGGCCATGTAATATGAAATAAATCTCCTAGGGGTATTTCTATCAAATAATTTGACCTTGATAAGCCATTCCCTTTGTACATCGAAGTATAGAAGCTGCAAGATTGCTTCTCCTTGACCTAGAAGTCTAGCGAAGTGATATTGAGGCCTCCTTAACTGGGAACCAAGAAATCCTATTCATATTCATCATAAAACTCCATTCTCTTAAGGATTAAGGCATTGATATACCAAAAGGTGGTCACCAAAAACGACTTTCTTTCACTTCCTTCCAAACCTAGTTAAGTTGGGGTACCTGGGGCATCAATTTCTTGACAAGCTAGCCTCCAAAAAGTTTGATCTACTAGGGTCTCATGCACTGGCCTTTCCTCAAGCTCTCCTCCAATTTTGAAGTCATTCCAACGGTGGAGTTGGGATAAAATCCAAGCCCTAACTTCAGGATCAAAACTTGCCTTGGCATCCCCAAGGTTAGTACGTCAAAGGGTCAAATCAACACTTTCAAGTGAGAATTATTTCTTTGATCCTTTCCCCACCTTGTCTAGGGTTAGAACATCATTGGTTGCTATACTTATTCCCTTACCCTAGACTGGGTCCACTTGGTCCCATGTCGTCCCATTCCTTTGAAGAGGCAATTCCTCAAGAACCATCTGGGATACCAATTTCATTAAGATTTTTTAGGGATTTGGAAACTCATTCACAAGTCATATTCCATAAAACCTAACACTAAAATCCTCCCTTCCTTTTCCTAGAAGCCATTGTACCTTGCCTAGAAAGAAAGCAAACTCCATCCTTCAAGCTTTTTCGGGAAAGGGATTATTTGGGTCGCTCATATCCATTCATTGTTTTATCCTCCATCGATGACTCCATAATAGATCGGGTCTCCTCCCATCGGTGAAAGTTTGTAAATAGAAGGGAGCCTTAGTTGAGGTGACATTGGGCTAAGTCTCCATTTGTTTCCCTCAGCCTAGCATTTTCGCTTTAGGTGTCCTTTAATTCCCCTGCTAGTTTGAGCGGTAACATTTTGGCATCGTTGCCAGCGACACGAAACGTGTGTTCCCCATACGACATATTGACATATAATTAATGGTGACTCCATTGGAAGAGTGAAGCCCTAGTTCTTCATTGAACTTTAAATCCGATGCTTGTAGGGTGAAGCAAGCATTTTTCTAGGCATATTTAAATTCACCCTGGCGACTCCTACATATTTTTCATGTATAGATCAAATAGGTTTCCATTCTTTGGTAAATTTCCTGCTTTGGACATTGCTAGCATCCCTGGACATCTTAATCATGTCGCGGGAAGGATGGTACATGGGGTGCCCGTGTTTGATGGTGATCCACCCTCTGCAATTGACCACGTAGAAAAATTGAATGCATATGCTTCAAGAGAGAAGGTTTCCCACCAAGATATCCTTATGTTATTATTCATGGGATCTCTCGGTGGTCATAACTCATGGTTGCATGATCATGAACCTAGAAGCATATCATCTATTGAAGAGTTCGTTGATGGATTTCTTAGACATTTTCAAGTACACCCTGCATTAAGCATCCAAGAGGAAGCCTTCATTCAGGCATCATCAAGACATTGAGAATCTAGGTAATGAGCAATAAGACAAGTCCTCCTTGGGTCCACATAATGAAAATGATGATTTTGGGGACACATGTGCTAGGAAGGATGGATTTATGGAAAATGAAATTGAGACCAACCTTACCTTTCTCAAGGATATTACTCCTGATGAAACCTCTTTTGAAAACCTTGAGAGAGATGATCCCATTAGCCCCTTGGAATTGAAATTGAAGATTATTTCCACATTGAAAAGGAGAAATGGGAAATCGTTGGTCCTCAATTTGATTGTGCTCCCATTTATGACACTGACAAGGGGGATGAGGATGAGATTTATATTCCCTTCCCCTCAAACACTACTTATGATGACATACCCATTGATACCCTTGGGAAGGAGAATCTTCATTTTCCTTTGCATAAAGAGGAGCAGTTAGTGTTGAAGGAGATGTAACTCATTTCGGTCTTCATAAATGTACTTTTGAGAATTGTATTTATTCAAGAAAAGAAATATTATTTTTGTAATATATGTCAATGAGTTCTTGCTCATTGAAATAGGTGTAGCACATGTTAAAGTGTTATAGGTGAGTCAAATAGTCAAAAGAAAATGTTGAAGACCCTTAAGGGCATGTTACACCATGTATATATTTGTATAAGAGTCAAAGAATATCTCTCCAAGCAAAGTCAAAGTCCTCTCCATGCAACGACATCATCAAAAGAGCAAAAACGATGCAAAGGAAGTCAAATCGGCCCACTGTCCTCAAGTCAGCCTAAGGGAGGGACAGTCCTCTATATATAGAGGTTGTCCACTCCTCCAACGAGATCATAATCACCTCTGAAATCAGCGAGCAAGTGAAGTAAAATAAAAGGTGGAAAAGTCGAGTTTAAAGGAGCCTCTAGTGCAACAAAGAAGGAGGAGACATAACCGAAGTCTAAAGGACTGTTTTAGGGTGAATTGCAGTCACACGTGCGAGGAAAAGGAGGGTTGTCTGCGGTCACTACAGCAACAACATCAAAGTTGCTCATCTCTCATTTTTTGGGCTAGAAACTAAGGCCTATAAGGCCTCCCACTATAGCGAAGAAGAAACTCTCTCAAGTGAAGAAGAAAAGGGTCAAAACCTAAGGGAAACTTCCCACACGTGAAAAAAACTATGGTTGCAGTGTTGTAACATCAATTTTGCAACTTCACATCAAGAAGGATCTCGGTTAGTTAAGAGAAGGAAGGAAACATCTTATCTGAAAGAGTTCATTAAGGATCAAGGAGAAATATCTCTTCTAGAACTAATCATAACAAGGTCTATCACTAGTTTCCGAAAGAAATAGGAGGACGAAGTGCCGAGGAACAAAGTGTCGGAAGAAGGAGGACGAAGTGTCGGGAAACAAAGTGCAGGAAGAAGGAAGGACTTGACTTGTGCTTGGAGGATATTCTTGTCAAGGGTCTAGGGTTTGGCATTGATCAATAAGAAGCTTCAATAAGAGAAACTTACTAAATGGTTTTCCTCTCAAGAGAAGAGAGGTTTTGGCCCTGGAAGAGAGCCAACATCTTGTGTTCTTGTTCTTATGTTTTTGGTAGCAGTTTGATGAAGTACACACACATGCATTAATAAGAAGAAGAAGATTAAGCTAACAAGAAAAAGTAAAAAGACTCCACAAATTGTTATCAAGTCAAGAAGAATCACACTACATAGAATTGCCCTAGATTCTTCAACAGTTACAAGTGATCAATTTTCCTTTTAGAAGAGACCCAATCTTTGGTATTAAGGAGATTGATAGGGCTCCCACTTCTCTTGAGTAAGATTCTATGTTCAAATCACTTGAGCCTTTAGATTATGATTTTGGAAAAGCACAACTCGTTGAATACAATATTTATTTCTCCCTTTTTCCTAACGGTCATCATCTTGAGTCTTCATCAAGTGATTCCATTTCCCCTGGTCATATAATCTCAAGTAACTATGAGCCCTTTTCCCCTCCCGAGTATAGTGTCAAGGAGAATCCCTTCATTGATTACACTTTTCCTTCTTGGACGTAGACTCAGGGTTTTGATCACTCCATAGTCCCCCTTCTCTGTTGTAATCATCATGCACAACCTACTTGTGTTTCTTCATCTTGTCGAGCTCCCTTTCCTACTAATCATAACCCAATGAAGGCCATAGCCATGACGTAAATAATAAGGATGATGATAGAAGTGATATGCCAGAGGTTGGCATCACTCAAAATTTTATGAGTTTGGTTGTTGACATCTATATATTTTGGTTTCAAGAGAAGATCTCATGGACTAGATTACATCCTTTTCTTATCTCTTCTTGCATAATCATCCATAAGTGGGCATCATATTTTCCCACCTCCCGTCCACAACATCCTCCATGTGTTTGGGTTTGCATTCACTTTGGGATTTGTTGCATGAGTAATCATATAGGTAGGCATATTTATATTGACTTGATAATATGTTGGTTGCACTAGCTTTATGATTACACTTAATAATAGCTTCATTATTTGCATGTCAGGGTAGGATGCATTACATGTTGATCTTCTCATTAGAACTAACATCATATGATATTTTTCTCAAGGTAGATAGATGCATATTTGCATATTTTATTTTCTGTTGATTTTATGGCATAACATATAGTATGCGCGATCATGAGACGTCGTGAAAGCATGTTGCCCCATGGTTTTTCCATCTATTATATGTGCAGGTGATAGGTCTACGGTAACCAAGATATTGTTAGATTTCTCGTGACCTCCAATTCGAGTAGCTTCGCCCACCTCTTCAAGAGATCACATCCCAGTTGGAGCCAAATGTTACCCACCACTTTGTGGGTGATATCCCTAGGAGATTTTTTTTTTCTCCAAGATGGTCCTCAGCCGACAGCCAACAACCCCTTGCAGCCACTAGCTAGCTCATTGTGCCATTTCTCCACCACCTGAGCCATCCATGTGGTCCCTCGCCCATCTTCCATGATCGTATGTTTGAAGGTGGGCCTCTCGAACCTAAAGGTATGCCTTGTAATTTGGTAATTGAGTATTGTAGTTTTCTTATCATGGACACTTTTGGGCATGGATTAGTGGGGGGATTCAACAGAAATAATGGGTTAGGTTTGTGCCCTTGTCCCCTAGACCCCTTTTGGATATTAACCTTGCATTCTAGTCCCATGGGATCTCTTTTACTGGCCATTTGGCTCCAGGGGTGGCATTTTATAGGAAACCCCGATTTTGGTTGCGTGATCTCGCTCCCTTATCCACTTATATTACCTCCTTTCCACTCATTACTACCCCATTCATCATCTCTCCCACCTAGGTCCACATTCCTCCACTAGATCCAAATAGGGTTAGCTCGCCCCTTCCCCTCACCCACACCTTGGGTCATGGGCTAGAATGATGCTCGGAGGTTGATGCAGCTAAAAAGAAAGATAAAAGCATATTTGGCCACATTCAATAGGAAAATGTACCACAAGATGCAAAAGATGGTTGGGATAGACACATTTAGCACATGGGAAAAAGTCAATACATGAGCTCTACCCCATCATCATGGCCATCACCCTGGTTCCTATAGGTTCTATGAACCTCCTTCATCATATAGGAACCCATGATTGTCCCAACCCCTAGTGGGAAATGAACCGCCCTACCTTTAAAGGAGGTATTCTCTTCTATATTTTATTCATCGTGCTCTTACCTTTTGAGACCCGAGCAATTAATAAAAGAAAATCATAAAAGACAAAAGGCATATAAAGAATAGTGGAAAAATCAAGGTCGGGGCACCTCATGTACCACGATTTCTTCCTCCTATACATTATAAACCCAAGTGTGGGCTTCCCTCTTATTAGCTACCAGTGTACCCCAGTATGTCACCCAGGGTTGCCCCTTATCATCCCCTACCTCATTCACCTATCTGTCACATGCCACCACCTTTAGAAGGATGTACCTTGAATATATTATCCCCTTTAGAAGTAGAAACCACCTACTAGGATTCTTGGTTAACCCCATTTGGAGTTTAGGAGACATTGACACATCTCGAAGCCCATTATGGAAGGGCATGCCATTATGAAGTCCCCACCTGTGGTCCATGATTGGTAAGCTCATTTACTCGATTTCTCTAATGACTTGTTGTACTAAAAGGATAGGGGACACATTGGATCTTATGAAGGATTGCAGATGGTCTCCATCTTGGGTTTGGTCTCCCTATACAAGGTGCTAATCCTTGAAAGGGCTACATTGGCACATGTAGGGTGTGCATTGAGAGCCATGGGCCTCCATAGTAGTAGACAACACTCCATGGATCCCCACAATCATTCAGAGATTGCTCATGGTTCACTTATTAGACAAGGAAGATGCACTTGATCCATGATGCCCAACTGGCCTCAGATTTGCACCATACACTTGGAAGATGATCCAAGACTTGCACAATGATGTGGCATCACCTACACCATCATCCTAGCCCTTGCAGATGATCTATAGGCATGTTTGATTTATTTGGAGACCCATGAGGACACTTATGTGCCCCCACATGTCATTTGGAGAACCACATGTTATTACAAGGGGCCAACCCCTTGTCCACTACTTTTGAAGGTCCTACTCTTCATTGTGGCACCCATGGACCTCATTAGGCCTCTTAGAGGGCCCTACGACACACATAGACTATTATTTGACCTCTTGAGAGGCTCACTTTTTCGTTTATGAGCTAGTTTGATGGGCTTGTCACCAAAAGTTGAATTATTAGAACATTATTTTATTTTTGGGGCTTATGTAGGCTAAGGAGGCTAATTCGAACTCCTAAGTTTTGTATAAATACAAGTGGGATGAGCTCATTTTCTCATCATCACTTTGGATTGGACTCTTTTCTCTCTCTTGAGATTTTTGCACTTTTTATAGAGGATGAATTGGAGCTTTATGGATGATTTTTGATGTGTGGATATTAGTCTATCTTCTCTTAGATCTTCTCTCTTGTCAATTGTGAATGGTTGGATATATTTTATTACATGTAAGTACGTGATTTTAATGTTATTCTTATTTTACTTTTTCATATACATTGGACTAGGATTTTCGTCGTTCTAGGGCTAATTGTTGCATGCCTTTATTGCTTAAATTTGTGGAATTTTGTCTCTATTATAGCATCTCTCAATGTATGGGCTATGTAATATGAATGAAATCTCATAGGGGTAGTTCTATCAAATAATTTGACCTTGAGAAGCCATTCCCTTTGCACATCGAAGTATAAAAGCTGCAAGATTGCTTCTTCTTGACCTAGAAGGCTAGTAAAGTGATCTTGAGGCCTCCTTGACTGGGAACCAAGAAATCCTACTCATATTCATCATAGACTCCATTCTCCCAAAGATTAAGGCATTGATCTACCAAAAGGTGGTCACCAAAAACCTTTTTTTTTCACCTCCTTCTAGGCCTAGCCAAGTTGGGGTACCTAGGGCATCAATTTCTCGACAAGATAGCCCTAAAAAAAGTTTGATCTCCTAGGGTCTCCTGCGTTGGTCTTTCCTCACGCTCTCTTCCAATTTTGAAGCCATTCTGACAGTGGACTTGGGAGAAAAGCCAAGGCCTACTTCCGGGATCAAAACTTGTCTTAGCATCCCCAAGGCTAGTACCTCAAAGGGTCAAATTAACACCTTCAAGTGAGAATTCTTTCTTTGATCATTCCCCACCTTATCTAGGGTTAGAACATCATTGGTTGTTAAACTAATTCCCTTACTCTAGACCACGAGGGCCTCACTGAAGAAGCAATACTATATCACATGCATTCATATTGGGGTAAAAAAAAATAAAAAATAATAAAACATTATATTGACTATATAACAAGGGGATATTGGGATTTTATATACCATAGAGAAATATTAATATTTTAGGGTATATTTTATTGAATATGATGGCCAAGCGCATAAAAAAAAACCAGCTAAAACAAAAATTAAACAAAAATTAGGTACCAGAGCGCATTATTTCTTGATTTTTTGGCAGTGAAGGTCGTAGAGGGCATTTCGTGATTATTTCACAGTGATGGTCGTAGAGGGTTCACAGTTAATATCGCAAAGGGTTCGCCGAGGGTTCTTAACCAATGTCGCAGAGGGTTCACTGAGGGTGATATCTCATGCTGCTCATGGGTTGGGAAACCTCCTAAGCGTTGGACTGGTAAGCATCTCCTCATACTTCTCTTGATGGGTCTAGGATATTGTTGTAGGCCTTGGACAATTTTTAACATTCTGACCACATCAGTGCTAGAAAAAATCCTTCTGGGACAAGGAAACACCCTTGTTTCCTGTGCTAACAATCTGAGTGGTTGCAGCTTGAGGAGAGGGTCTTTCCTATACCTCTCGGTTCTCCTATTAGTCCTCCATAATCATCTGTGACTACAACTTTCCCTATGGTGTGAAACAAAGATCCAAATCATATGCACAAAAGCACCCTTACTTACCTTTGCATCAGCAGCCTAAGACTGCAAGAAACCCGCACTAAATTATGTCCCAGAATTTCCCTTAAGCCACAAACGTCCTTGCCTTAGATCCGTTGTCCCAAATCATAGAGATTTCTTGAGAGAGACTGTGGTCATATTTCTAGAGAAGAGGGTTAATCATCACTTGTAATTTAGTCTCCGATTAGAGATTGCAATTTTTCCCATATTTAGGATAGCTTGCTAGGAACACAGTCCTAGGTGTGCCTTTGACTTTGATGAGATGAGACCTTACATAGAGACCCTTACTTGCTTAGAACCTTCAGACTGTTAGTTTTTGGTAGCATCGGATGTGCTCTAGCCATGAAAATTTGTAGAGAGGCTAAGACACATGAGTTCTAAAGAACCTAGAAATCGTTTGGTGAAATTCCACCCGCATTGTATTTTATTAAAATAATTAATATTTTTAATGGGGTTCCTAAGTCTAAACTTAGGAAAATTAAAATATTAATGGGTATTAATCAAAATATGGGCGAGAATGATCTAGAAGGCAGATCAAGTCATGTTTTAATCTTAGCCATTGATTAGAGACTTAATCTCGGTCGTTGAAGTCCCAACGAGAAAAGTATAAAATGGAGGCTTGGGGTTCATTTAGAAAGACACATACAAAGAGAACGAATTGATATGGAGTTCGATTTCTGGGGCTAGGAAGCTGAGAATTCAAACTGAGTGATCAGTTGCAGCAGAGGGGCAAGGATAGTTCGGGAGTACTGACAGAGAGGCGGAGAGAAGCTACTGGAGGCAGCACAACAACTAAGAGGACTGATGTTGGGCCAATCTGGGCCCACGCAAAGTTAGAAGGGCCAATGCAGAACCCAAATCCGCCCTCCACGTAGAAAGTTGGAACTGTCGGGGGACTGGTGGAACAAACGAGAAAGTTGGCGCAATGGGCAGAAGAGATAGCGTAGAGCTGACGCAGAGCCTGTAAGGCTGACCAAGGGCCTATGCAAGGCCAGCGCAGAGGTAGCTAATGTTAGCTAGTTTTGTTGTTGAATCAACCGGAATCTGCCGGGTGAAGTGAGGTAAAACTCACTCAGTTTTTCCGCCATTGTATTTCTATATCAATGGTTTTCCGAGAGGGCAACCAATATTTGTATTAGAACTACTGCTTAATAATAGAAAATTTTCAGAGCTGCTGCACTGGTTTTCCCACATTGGGTTTTTCTGGGGACTATTTTGTCCAAAAATAACTGTGTCCTATGTATCTTGTTCTTTACTCAGTTTTTTGTTTCATGTAATCAAATATTAAAGTAGTGTAGGCTGCAGAAGTAATTTGCTTCAGTGTTCAAAGAATAACTTGATAATGTATATTAAAATCAAGTAGGTGAAGTAGATTCAGATTTGTTGCAGTAGGGTTCCTTGAGGATTAGGAATTTTCACACAAACTTGCAGAGGGAGGAGACCATGTCGCTTTGTGCATATCGCTATACTATATCACAATGATATATGAGCTGACCGTGTCGCTTTGTGCATAGAAACGAGATAGGATTCTCAATTTCTCTTCCTTTGAGATAGGGGCTTGAATTTGTGCTCGGAACAAATGGAATGACTAGACTTCTTCTTTTTTAACCTTTACTTATATGATCAGAATTTTGAAGTGAAACTCGGACCTTACCTTTAGGATCATGAACAGTCTCATAATATCCTTTCACAGGTGAAGACTCAAAATTTTCTTTTGTATATAGTCCAAACTTGAAGAATATATATATATGCTCAAACTAATGGTCACAAGGTTGGCTTCTTAAATGATTGACCAGGCGTGGAATATAAATCATTTTGGGACTGTAACTTCCTCTTTCAAAGATGAAGATCTCTGAAATTTGAGTAATCTCCAAAGGACGACTTTTGATCTTACTATTGAATTTGCATAGCATAAATATGAACTTCAGAACTGTACTTTCTTCTATTTGTTGTTTCCTAGGGTCCAGGATATTGTTGTAGGCCTTGGACACTTTTTAACATTCTGACCACATCAGTGCTAGAAAACATCCTTCTGGGACAAGGAAACACCCTTGTTTCCTGTGTTAACAATCTGAGTGGTTGCAACTTGAGGAGAGGGTCTTTCCTATACCTCTCGGTTCTCCTATTAGTCCTCCATAATCATCTGTGACTACAACTTTCCCAACTCAGTCGTACAAAGAACAATCGAAGAAAAATAATTTCCAGAGTATATAGTTTTATATATTTCTAGAGTATAAAGAAATTAGATAAAGAAATTCAACTCTAATTTCCATAGTATAATTTCATTAGAAACCTTGCTACTTTGTGATGCTCTAGAGAGGCTAGAACAAGAGTCTGATCATTCATAGGTATTCATAGTTACGAAAAGTAGGGGTAGAATCCAAATTTATGATATCTTAGTGCATAATTTAGGGCCTATAGGTAAGGTCAATATCTGGTAATGGGGTCAAACAAAGGCTTCACGAATAATAAGGGTGTGCTTATCATGGGTTTTGATTCTTTTAAATACATTCTCTTGTATGGAGGAAATTCATGGCCTAAATGAGGATTTCTTACCATTAGCAAGAGAAATGGTCTTCCCAAGTCCTATAAGTACCTGTTTTATTTTCCTTGTAATTTCCATGTTTTACTTCTTAAAAGGGCGACCTGTAAGGTTTTACCAAATGTAGGTCAATAACCTCTCTTAAGGAAAGTGCCTTTGAGTTGTGTGATTCAACTGAAATTTGTAATATCATTTTTCACTAATATAAGTTCCTTATTCTTTAGGCTATGGGCACATATATCATGTGTCCGGATCTCTTTTGATGGCAAAACTATCTTTCAAATGCTATTATGGGTATGGGTATGGGTATGGCTCTTTCTCGATCTCTCTCCCTATTGTGCTTTTTTCTCTTTTAGCTTGCACACTAATTATGGTTCATCTTATAATTGTACATATTTAGGGCTTGTTGGATCAGACGATTGTCGTTGGTTCCATTTGATCCTCTCTTTTGCATTTTTTTTAGTGTGTGGATCTCTAACATTGTATTAGAGCAGGTGAGAACCTATTTCGTTTTACTTAGTGCAACTAATTTGAATATTTTTTGCTAGAGGCATGACCCTAAGGGTTATTGATCTAGGGTTTTCAGATTTGTTTCTTTATTTAGGGTTTCCTAGGGTTTTCCCTATGGCATAAACCCTCTGCCAAGATTCACTTCAATGGATGATTTAGATTTTTTCACAAGTAGCAATTGCTTATGAGTTGTTGAAGCTTTTTTTTGGATCATCCCTTATTTCAAGGTTTTCTCTAGCACTGTTTTATTGTTGGTAATTTTTTGGAGTTAAGTGAGTAGCTAGAGGGCACTAATATAAGCCCAACGTCATTATCTACTAGTGCTACTTTCTCAGATGCTTTTGGTGGTAATTTAAAAAAGAAATAATGGTTATAATTTGTATTAAACATTACTGTGGTCACACCATACATCATAATAATGCAAACAAAAAGGGTCTTTCTATAAAGACAATCTTTCAAAAAGTTCCCAAAATTTTAAATTGTTTCTTATATATTGGGTTGATGTAACTTCCATGAAGATATGGCATAGAGTTCTACTAGTGTAGATTCTAAGAAATTGTCTTGGTATTAGATATATTAGATATACCTTACAAAACATAGATAAACCTAGAATTAGAAAAAATAAATGCCCATTATTGGCTTCTTTCTTGGTATATGTCAATAACTAAAGCTCTCGGTCCACATGTTCTATGTCCAAATCTCCTAGAGCTTTATGAACAATTTTTTTCATCTTTTGCAATAACTGGAGTAGACTAGTTGATATCCTCGAGTGAACCCAAAGACTGAGAATTAGTGATGCCTAGGACAATTGGTAAAGCATATGATACCTAGCTTCAAGCTTCTTATTTTTCCTTTTCCAATTTTTCACAATCTCTTGTAATTCTGCATGTTTGGAGTTTTGAGCTTCAACTTCATCAAAATTATATTATTCATATTTGAGACAGGTACCTAATTTTCAATGAGGAGACATTCATTCTGTGTCAAAGCATGATGTGAATCTGATGGCTTACATGAAAAGCACTGACTTGGGTCACTCTTCCCAGCCATCCTCCAAACCCTCCATGCTTTTCATGACATGAGCTTGAAAAGGCACAATTCTAGACTTGAAATGATGCTCTATTACAGAATGGTGGATCCCATATTTAGTAGAAAGTCTGCCAAAACACAGGCATAGAAAAAATATTAATGACCCATCAAAATAGAAGTTGAAGGGAAGGGTCTGGTCTCTGGAAGCCACTATCATCCTTGAACCCAACACATTCCATAACAAAACAAACCAAAATAATTGCACTTACAATATCCAGAAACATTTTATGCCATTAAGGTCCTACAATGTCATTGCAAGTGATATGTGAGAGAGTACTTGGGCATTGTGGTTTATTAATACCCATCATTTCAGATTGAATGCACTACACTGCCAAATTTTCAAAGGTGCGGGTTGGTTTGAGTTTTTCCAAAGGCTGGAGCGATCAGACGAAGCAATTGCTATGGAATTCGCTAAGAATTTGAAGAGGAATCAAACGGAGGTCAGGGGATTGTAGAGACGAGAGGAGAATAGTGTTGAAACGGTGTAGCAATGGGTGGAGCGGCAATTCGACATGAACCAGGATCAATAGAGGCATTGGAAAACTGCCCTGAAGAATGCCAAATTTTCAAAGATGCGGGTTGGTTTGAGTTTTTCCAAAGGCTGGATGGATCAGAGGAAGCAATTGCTATGGAATTCGCTAAGAATTTGAAGAGGAATCAAATGGATATCAGGGGATTGCGGTTGGAAGTTACAGAGGAGGTAATTACTCATGTAACGACATTGCCAATAGAGGGGAAAAGGTGGTTTAACAGAAAAATCAATGACCCCTCTTTGAACGAGCATTTTCTCCAAGGGGAAGAACGACTGGTGAAGAAAGAAAGAGGAATTGACAGGTTGTCGCTTCCCCAGCCATGGGAAGATGCCTCCCTTTACCTCATTAAGTATATCACCTATGAGAGAAGGGCAACAATTGTATTTAATTATCACTTCCCGTTGCTAAATCACCTTCAACATCAACAGATGATAAACCTCTTGTATTTCCTGATGGAGAATATCAGGCATATGGCGGCGGCTATGAAAACAGCTGCACACCCAGAGAGTTGCATCACAAACCACGACCTCATCAAGCTAATTGTGTTAAACACCCTAAGTCACCAGGGCAAGAGATGGGATGAATTCATGAGAAAGAAGGCTAGGACTACCCGCAGGAAGCGAGCTGGGACTTCTGAGGAAGCTCCGGCGGAAACCAAGGAGCAGCCCCAGCCCTCGAAAGTAAGGGCTAGAAAGAGACTAGTTGACAAGCCAATAGGTGATAAGCGGCCAAAGCAGAGAGTAAGGGTTAGTGGGCACCCAGAGTCCCCATCCATGTCTGAGAAGAACAAGGAGGTAGCGAGGCAAGAAGATGAAGAGCAGGCTCGGCCGGAGGAACCTTCCTCACCAAGTAAGAACGAGACCCAATCCTTGTTGCTTAAAATTGAAAGTTTAGAAAGAGAAAATGAAAAGTTAAGAAAGTAGTTAGCAGAGGATAAGGTAGAAGCAAGGGCCTCAGGGTTAGATACTTTGGCTGAGGCTGTAGATAGGGCCAGGGAGGAAAATGTTTCAGGTTCTGTGTGCATGGCCTATGCTAAAGAGCTAGTAGCAACGGGGTATAGAGTCTGTGCAATGGACACCGTTTCGAGGGAAACACAAACTGAGTCCTAGGAAGCTGACGCACAAAAATCCGTTAAAAACATTGTTGTTACACAAAAACCAATAGCTGAGACGGAGCATTCCACAAAGAGTAATTTTGTAGCTGATACACAGGGACCCTTGGATGACACTGTTGTTACACAAGAACCAACAGTGGAAGCGGAAGCTAACCAAGGGGAAAAAGAAGAAGTTGATATACACGAACCTGTGGTTGACACTGTTGTTACACAAGAACCAGCAGTGGAAACAGAACCTAACCAAGGGGAAAATGATACACAAGAACTTTTGGATGACATTGTTTTTACACAAGAACCAATAGTGGAAGCAGAAGCTAACCAAGGAGAAAAAGAAGTGTTACATAAGAAACCATTGATGACGTTGTTGTTCCACAAAAACCAACAGTGGAAACAGAACCTAACCAAGGGGAAAAATGATACACAAGAACCTGTGGATCACACTGTTTTTACACAAGAACCAGTGGTGGAAGCAAAAGCTAACCAAGGAGAAAAGAAGCGTTACATAAGAACCCATTGATGACGTTGTTGTTACACAAGAACCAGTAACCGAAATCGAGCAGTTTCACCCTCGGGAGGTTGTTACACCTTCAATTGTTAGTGCATGTGGGAGAACACCGAGTCCTGATGAAGGATGGTGTTCTGAAAGAATTTTGTTGATACCAGAGTTACAAAAATGGAAGCAGCAGGCACTCTCTCTACAAGAGGGAATAATCTCGCTCAAGGAACATAAGAAAATGATGAATTCACTCTAGGAGAAATGGTTAAAGGAAGAATGGGCGAGAGAATGGGAAGAGCAGAGGAATAAAGAAGCTATGAAGAAGAAAGACAAACAACTGCAGCTGTTACAACAGCAGGTTCTGGACCTAACAAATGATAAGACGAAGCTTCGAGAGCTTTCCTTGAACCTGCTAGGCTGCAAGAGGCCTTCCCCATCATATCCAGTGTTCCTATGGGAACGTTATTATTTGTTTCAATTAAAAGCAGTTTTTGAAAACAGACCTTATTTGGGTTCTTCTACCCGCACTTTTCTTGAAGTTTTTCGTGCTTGTGATTTTGATGAACAAATCTTACTTTGTGAGCTATTTTTTCATAATATGATGTGTGAATATGTCAATACAAAGATGGTGGCAAGTGTTTTCTCTTATATGGGGGATTTGCAGTTGCGAGCCTTCATTTCTTTTATGAGGAATCAAATCGAATGGCATTTGGCCATGAAGTCAGCTGAGACTAATGAAGAAAGAGCAACATTGTGGATCAGGGAAGAACCAGGAATGGTTGCTGAATTGAGATGTGAGTTCAAATTGTTCCTGAGTACCCCGAAAATCAAGGAACAATCAGCCACTTACAGAAAAAGGATTGTGGGGTTTTTCCTTAATCTTTATGCACAAATGAAAAGTCAAGCACTAACAGGGTGCCTTAAGCGCACCGAAGCCTGTAGTGTTGGATTACAAGAAGGAGATCCTTTCGAGTTCAGGAATTTTGTGGTTGTTGTTACATGAGTACCAAAATATGCCGGGTGGTGCAAACACTAGGAGCCTTTTGGATTGGACTTAGATTCAAATATCCTATGATTTGGTTACTGATGGAGGAATATCAGTGGTATTGCCACATGTGTGATTATGAAGAAGAGTCATTGCCACGACAGATGGTGGCTACTCAGGGGTACAGGTCTACTGGTGAAGACATTGTTGGTGCTTATAATTTTACAAACTTGCATCGGAGGTATAACAAGAGAAACTGAGGTTTTTCATGAGGACATGCAATTGCTTCAATTGGGGGGAGATGTTGGGTGTACTTTTTATACCTATTTCCTATACTTTCTTTCCCTAGTTTTGACAATTTTCCCCTTTTCCCTCCAAACCAACAGAACTTTATATGTTAACCGTCTTTTTCCTTATTATGGACAATGTATTTTGCTATCATGTTATTTTGCTATTTTTGCTAGATATAACAATACAATTTTCTTTTTTATAGCTAACTGGGGTAAGCATTGGAGAAGTCTTTTGGATTATCTCCTCTTTTTCAGGTGTCGTTCGCAAGGACGAAGTTATGGAATGAACAATCGCGTTGATCAGTCTAAGAGCAGGATGGAACAGATTGTGGTTACACTCTGTGTGTTGTTACAAATCTTCTTGTTACACCACAATGATGTTACAGGCATTGCTGTTACAGATTATTGTTGTTACACCTCGGGTGTCGTTACAAGGTTGTTGTTATCTAGTGATTGTTGTTACATCCCAAACCATTATTTGACCGCAAGGTGCTGTTACACCGTAGTTGGCAAGCTGTGGGTACTATTTCACGCAACAGCTATTGGAAGTTATGAATTGTTTATTTAGAAAGTGACAGATCCAAGTGGTTACGATCTTAACATATGTATTTGAATAGCATTCATATTTAGGAACTGATTATAGTGATTTCTATTTTATGATCAACATGAGAATCGTGACTAATCTATTCATGATTTTGGGTATGTAATGATTATAAGAGAAACCTAATCCCTCAGGCACGGTGGACGGCATATAGAATACTATTATTTTGATCTTGTAACTTTTAATTATTCTTAATATCAAAGACACTGCGGTGATGTTGTTGTTGTTTCCAAGTTGATTCCTTAACTAATTTCGTGTTCATTCATGTGCCCCTGCTAGGGAGGAAGGGCCCTCCTCTTTAGCAGGGACTGCAGCGATAAAGTAGTTGTATATTATTGTTTTTTTTCCTTTATTACTTGTATGGTTTTCTGATGTCGCTGTAAAATTTGTAGAATATATTTGCTTCAGTTCCAGAATTAGGTTATGGTGTTATATCGTTTTGATTAGGAGTATGGTAGTTGACCAGCTAGTGTAGTTATCAGTACAGTGTGTGGCGCACCTTTGTTCTAGTAATTGTGAAGTGTGATTTCATTTATGTAGAATCTTTTAATTTCTGCATGAATGATTTAGTTTCTGCAATTGATTCAGCGGCATTCTTTACTGTTTTCTATTTTCACTCTTGGATGTAGTGTATCGGCATAGATAGTGCAAACTCCATTGAAATGGCAGACCTACCTTGGGTTGACAATTAAATGGTTGTAGTCTTGGTCAATTAGGATTGATTAAAATAGCACTATAGATACCATGTGAAAATTCCTCAACCGAAATCCCCACTGCAGCGACTAATAATGTTTCTTCTATTTGTTAAATTAATCAACCAAATTATTTGTAGCTTCCTACAGCAAATATCAAAACATATACATTGCAGCCTTCACTTAATTAAATATTATGTGGAAACAAGAAACTGAGCAAGAAAGAAAATACAACAGAAATGACACCGTTATTTTTGGACAAATGTCCCCGGAAAAACCCAATGCGGGAAAACCGGTGCAGCAGCTCTAAGGGTTTATTATTATTAAGCAATAGCAAATTCTGAATGCATCTTTGAATACCTCAAGGGTTATTCAGTTACTGAGAGAGAAATAATGACAGAAAGATTTGTGAGATTACCTCACACAATCACTGAGAAAAATCTCGCTGATCCGGACACTGGATGAGGTGCCTCTGGCAGCCCCTATACTGTCTCTGCGCAATCCTCACACAGTTCTTGCGTCAACCCCTCTAGGCACTGCGTCACCTAGTCAGCTGATCAAGTTGCTACCCGGAGTTGCTGCTTTCAGCCTCGTGGTCTCACACCCTGGCTCTCGGCTTTTGAAACTGACTCTGCCTAGCAAAATTTTGGACTCTCTCACCCTCTGCGCTACCTTTGTGTGGCCCTGCGTCAGCATTAGCGTGAGATTTGTTGGATCACTCATTGTCTCTCTCTATTGATGATTCTCCGGCTAAGAAAATATCTCTTTGTGGATGTTATCCCTGCCCCTCAACTGCAAGAAATCTCCTTGATCAGAACTTCCTCGTGAAAACTTCTCACTTCAAAAATTTGATCTCTTATCTCTTGGTGTGTTTTCCAAATGACCCTCAAGCTCCCTTAAATACTTATTGTTGACATTCAACGGCCCAGATTAAAAGCTAATCAATGGCTAGGATCATTTTAGCTTGATCCTTGTCTTCTTCTAGAAGTTACACCCACAATTAGATTAATACCCATTAATATTTTTAATTTCCTATGTTTAGACTTAGTGTCCCATTAAAAAATATTAATTATTTTAATAAAATTGCCTTTGGGTGGAATTTCTCAAAACGCTTTATGGGTTCTTTTGAATACAAGTGCCCAAGTCTCCTGCAAAATTTGAGGCCTAGAGCACCGCTGATGCTACCCAAATCAACACAGAGTGTTTGTGTTTTGTAGCAACCCACAAGCCATAGTTCTTACTGAAATGTATTAGCACCATTTCCTCTCAGAGAAAGAGAGAACAAAGCAACCTCACCCTCCAACTAGGCTTTCTCTTGAAAAGGCCTCCTAGTTCATATCTTGGTGTTATCGTGGTTTGTGAGTGATTTTTATATTTGTTCACTTAATTTTGCAATTTATGTATTGCATGCATAAGCAAAAAACAATAATTTAGTAATCCATAAAATCTAAGATAAATAACTCTACTAGTATAGATTTTGGATTTCAATATATTTTTATTAGATATTTTGTGACGAATTGGTCAATGGAATATTCACCACAGTTTATGAACCAAAAGAGAACAAATAATTTACACTAACTACACTAATTTATGAAATTGATTACAAGAGCACATTAGACAATTACAAGAGTCGTCCTTTTTACAACACATCCATAGCATGGTACTTGATGATTGACGAACATTCAAATTGAGTAGCTTTTAAATGAGTGCATTCGTTCCTAACTTGTACATCAAAATAAGTGGTAAGGAATTTTATATCCTTATATATGTAGATTATCTCATAACCATAGGTAGTGTAAATATGAGTGAAGTCAAATGGGATTTGGAAGCATTTGAGATGATGACATATTTGGAACTTTTGTATTACTTTCTTAAAATTAAAGAATGGTAGGGGGAGAATTTTCATCTTGCAAACAAATATGGAAGATAATTTCTTAAAATAAATATGGTTGAATTAATTCATCACTAACACTAGTTGAAACCATTTTGAAGCGATCAACATAATGACCCTCTAAAGCCCGATGAAACCTTGTCTAGAAAATTGGTAGGATGTTTGATTTACCTAAGTTTCAAACGTCAAACATAAGCTTTATATTCAATCTTGTTTCCAAGTATATGACTTCCCCGATAGTAATCCATTGTAACAATGCAAGGATAATAAGGTATGTAAAAGGGACATTGGATTTTTGTGTGAAGTTTGTCAAGAATGTCATGGCTAATGTGACAAGCCTGACAAATTCACGAGTGGGATCATTTTTTCTAATGTGGGTTAAAGGATTATTTGTGGACTAGTAAAACACAAAGTACAATTTCTCTAGAGAGGCAAAGTACAAAGTTGTGGTAGGGCTACATAGAAACAATTTATATTAGGAGCATTCTTAAAGATACAAGTGTTTAGTGAAGTGATGTAACACTCTTGTATTGTGATATTAATGAATGAATATTTGACTAGTAAACAACCTAGTATGTCACTTAAAGGTGGAGCTTATAGAGATTCACCACCACTTCATCCAAAATAAAGTTTGAAATAAGGAGATTGATATATTTCCCAAGCATTTGTCAAGAAATAAGTTTGGAATTTTATACAACTTACTTAGCATACAAGTAACGAATTAGCCATCCAAGTGGGGATGATATAATATAATGAGCAATATTAATTTGTGCATATAAATAAAGTTAGTGTCAATGATAAAGTTGAGGTAACTTACGTTACTTAATAAAACATATAGTTAATAAAAGTAATCAGATTTTTATAGAATCTTTTGGTAGTTATGTTGATATGTCCAAATGATTGTACATAAAAGTTCACTTCAATAATGGGGTTATCATCTCTCATCATAAATTATTATTAGAAATCTTTTGCTCAACAATTTAGTAGTAATTGAAATTCTCGTACCACTTATGATACAATATAGCCAAATGAAAAGGGCCTACAAAAGCATCAACGAGAAATAAATTGGTACATGAAAAGAGAATGCATAATGTGTAAACATGTCAACAAGTCACTAGAACAATGGGAATAACATGAATTTCAATTCTTCAATAAGACTAAAATTATTGGAATAGAAGTGTATTTAAGAAGAGAAGTAGTGGATTAAGGGGGGAATAACTAAATTAGGTGAAATTTATTGTGAATGAGATGTGAGATGATGAGCCAAAGACCAAAGCAAGAAAAAGGATAGAAAAGCTTTTGTGAATCTATAAACTAGCCAAAGTAGAAATCAATGAAGTTGAAAAACAATGAAAATGGAAAAAGTTAGTATGCTACCATAATGGAAAGTATATAAAAACATTAAAGCCAAGACTTAGAAGAAAGTTAAAACCAATATGGAGAAACAAATGTTTAATACTTTAACATACTCAATGTGAATACAATATAAAGCTTCTTCAAAAGGTGTCCATATCTAGGAAAAATAATTTTTCAAAACGCATCCACTAGAAAGATAGTGGTTTAACGACTATCCTAGTAATCTATTATAATAGAATGAGAAGTCAAAACCATCATGAATCACATTATAAAGAAACAAGCACCAATATAAACAACATAGTAAAGATCTTAGATATTCACTCATGGCAACAAGTTGGGGATTTTCAAATACCCCAGCAACATGTTGGGGATTTTTAAATACTCTATCTTCAAGATGATATTTCCTTTGAAGTTAACATTATATTACTTTGTGAAAAGAATTTGTTACAAGATTAGTTGTTAGCCCACCCTTTCAATAAAGGTACTACAAGAACACAGGTAAAAAATTGGCCATAAAGTGTAAATGTTAGAAGACGACAAATTTGCAAATTATGAAACCACTATTAACTATAGAAATGCTACAGATGCACACAACAACAAAAAACTTAGTAGCCAATCCCTTAGGACTACCATTATTCTCCTCAATAAGCTTGAGAGCCTCTCACTTCAATGGGCTTGCAATATCTTGCATGACTCTATCCCTAGTCCAAGTATACATGTCCAATAATGGCATAGAAGAGTCTCTTCATATCGCAATTCAAGGAGTTATCAATTCCAACCACCTAGTGCAACCATGCTTCTTTGGTTGGTCTTGAAATACCACAAATCACTTTAGATCTGAAATCATTAAAGCAACCTAGAGATTTTGCATTTTCCAATTTCTGGATAGAGCACCTCAAAGTCTATTTGCTTCTATGTATCCCCAACATTTATTCTAATGTATCACTTGTATAACACTCTATCCCATGCATCCACAATAAGTGGGTCCCCTAGCCTCTTCCCCTCTCTTGTGTTCACTCCCTTCATTGGACCATGCAAAAGCTATATTTCTCAGATTCAATGATCTTGCAATATATCACATGCCTCTAATCCTAGTGCAAGTATACATTCACAATGATTCCCTGGGAGAGTACCTTGCAATTCAATTTGAATCCGCTAATTGTGAAACAATTAATTTCTAATTTGTCTCAAGATACCACAAACAACTTTGCATTTGAAATCATTTAAGCAACTCAAAGATACCACAAACAACTTTGCATTTGAAATCATTTAAGCAACTCAAAGACATCGCATTTTCGAATTTGTGAATAAAGCACCTCAAAATTTATTTACATCCATCTACCCCAACATTATTCTAACATATCACTTGCAAAACACTCTGTCAGCTACACCCACAATAAGAGATTAACTGGCCTCCCATCTATTCTCATGCTCATTCCCTTCACTTGGGTCACTTGCCCATTTCAATTGAAATCATTAGCACTTGCTCCATCAAAGATATCTTATTGTTGAGTTCCATTAACTGCATCTTTAAAATGGTGATTCTAAAACCTTCTCAATAAATCTGAAATCTTCATTATCTACCAAAGCTTATTTGGCTTAGAGAAATTGCAATTGCAACAAACCTACCCTTATCACAAAATCATACAATCCAATGGATTAAAAAACAAATGCTTTGACATAATGTGAGAAATTGCAATTGCAACAAACCTACCCCTATCAGAAAATGATACAATCCAATGGATTAAAAAACAAATGCTTTGACATAATGTAATAGTAAATCTTGTTTAATTGATTGAGATCAACACAAGTATTTTGCAATCACTCCCACACATAAGCATCTCTTGCATACTCCTCTATCTTGGAAATTGATGAAGGTACCAAGCCCTTTCATAGCCTCTCTCATTCTATTTCCCCCTCTCTCGTCTTTGCGTTGTTCAAAGCCTTGTCAAATTTGCCAATTGAAACTTCAGTTCTAGTAGTGAACACTTCGTAATCATTTACAATTACTTGGCACTAAAATTGATAGCTAGATGAAGATGGAAAGTTCACGAAGAAAATAGACTTAAACCAGATTAAAAGCTCTATTTGGCCTTAAAGAAATGTGTGTAGCATTCAAATGTCATAACACCAAAGTGGATAGTCCGACCTACTTTTATTTATGGACGTGGAGTTCATAACACCATAATAACCAAAAAATATATCTTAAGAAGTTACCATAATTGCTCTCAAAATGTATAAAAACACATCCTAAGTGTTGGAAGTAGAATACTACTAAGGTGAGAATAAACAAAATTATATTGCCAGGTATGAAATTTCATAGAAAATCTCCTAAGGGGCACTAGAATATAGGCAAACTTAGTAATTGGTTGGACAAATGGGAGTAGTTGTGGGACAAATGAAAAGTGTGTGACACGTTTTGCCCCCATGACAGGGACAAAGGCATGTTTGTATTAGGTATTCAAATATCATTTGTAGGAAAGACTACTGCAAAAAAAGCAAACAAATCTGTGTAGGAATCTTCAACCAAGATTAGAATGATGCAGTTAAAGCATGCCTGAGAGTGAATACTCCCTAAAGAGAACTAACGAAAGATAGTAAGATCACGAACTTTGCTATAATATTAGGAGGAAAAGACTGAACAGAGGATTGGATGACAGTGGCAATTTCGTAAGTCAAACCAATAGAGTCTAAAAGATTATCCATTTTAGATGTGCTATCTAGGGTCATCCATGTATGGAAAAGTTGTTATGGAGACTTTTGTGGCATGGGCCAATTATTTCTAAAACGAAGAATTCCCAGTGCAAGAAAAAGTGTGGACATCCATGATTTTCTTATTTTTTATCAATGGTCATCCTGCAACGTTTTTCACTTTCTTTTCTCATTTTCTTTTTGCGTTTCATGTTTATTATTTTTCAAAGAAATTCTCACAAAGAAACTCGGGATTATTCTCCACATTCATGGATGGAATCTCTTGAATATCCATCAGCATAGACTAGTGCACCTGACCCAAGGGGATCCAAACCAAGCAGCTGCTGGCACAGAACTAGCCAAATAGCCAACACTGGCATTAACTAATTGGGCTAATGCCTTAGGCTGTGTTTCCTGTTTATTTCTAAATACTCATTGATGCATTTTTATTTAATGTAACCCTTTGTTATAAGTACCATACATTGTTTTGTGACACAGATGTTAGTAAAATCTCTCTCTCTCTCATGCAAAGACACACATGCACATACTATTAATTCAAGTAGTCCACGAGCTTTGAACCTTTCTAAAATCATTTAAGCGGAGTTTCAATAACCGGGTTCGCAGCAAGAAATATTTATACTAACAAATGGATTTTCAATAACTTAAAACAATGAATATATAAAAACATTAGATAGAGTGTGTAAGATGTTTCATTTTAGATATCCTCTCCGTAAAAAAATAAAAAATAAAAAGATGGGAAGACTATCTTATTCCGTCCCTCTTCACTTACAACTGCTATACTGTAAGCAGGATTTTGCCAATATGTGTGCTGGATTCCATAAGCCTGTGGGCCTGTGCAGCTTGTGACAAGGGAAGTGACGTATGGATGATGGGCTTCACTTTTCCTTCTTCAAATGCAGGCCAAACATGCTTGAGAACATCAGAGATGATTTTTTCTTTGTTCTCTTTAGAGCGAGTCCTCAATCCCGCGGCTGATTTCAAAAGCACATTGAATTGTTGTAAAGCCATTTCCAATAATACATGAACTGAAACAAAAGTAAACCAGAAAGACATCAAACTGCAACTAAGTCATCCCTCCTATTTCCTACAAGACTCAACTGGAAAATAAGACTACCTTGGATAGTAAGGCGCTTTGCAAATATAGTTGACAAGTTGATCTCTGTAACAATACCCCCTTGAAAACCAATAAGAAATAATCTCCCATCGAGGCACAAAGCATCTAAATTCCTCTTCAGATAAGAGCTGCCCATTATATCTAATATTACATCAACACCTACAACAAACATTGATAGAATGTGGTAAAGGTATTTGTTTTCTGTGCAGGTCAAAAGAAAAGGGTCCGTGTATTCACATAAATATTAACCTTTTCCTCCTGTTTCTTCTTTTACTCGTGCAACAAAATCTTCTGTTTTGTAATTTATTGCCACATCAGCACCAATCTCCTTACAACGTGCTAATTTTTCCTCGCTTCCTGCACGCCAAATACTCACTTGTGCATTACTCAAAATTGAACTGGTGCTAAATACTGATACATCTTTAAAATAACCAAACAAAGTTCAATTACCAGCTGTAACAAACACTCTTGCTCCATAATACTTTGCTATTTGAATAGCAAATGTTCCAATCCCACTAGAGCCCCCGTGCACCTGTGATATAAATAACAGATGTTATCTCCAACTTCATTAAAGCAAATTCTGATTGTCTCCTGTTCATTTAAATCAGTGCAGGCAGAGTTTTTGAAACATTTTCCTAAAATTCACGGAAAATGGCTAAGTGAGAGCCATTGTAATAAAAGTCAAATTCTTTAACTAGCTTCGCTGCACCTTGAGCACAAGGAAATGAAAGGAACAGCCACCATTTACATAAGCTGACTATAGGGAACGTGAATCAATCCCTACATAGACTGAGAAAACGCACCAGGAGTAATTGTGGTAACCTCCACTACAAGTACATATTTAAGTGGAAAGACATACCTGTAGACATCTCAAGCAAATATTTGATTTGCAACAAAGACACCTATCTGCTGGACAAAACATAAAGACAGTTAACGATATTGCCAGGTACCTCTGGTGATAAGTATCTGTCCCATTTTTGGTTTGTAATATTTTTCTGTTCAATCCACGCGAATTACAATGTAGACTTGTTAACAGGGTTAATATGTGATAAAATGTATATGTAAATAGTAGGATGGCCTGTTTGTAGTAGGCCTATATGAGCAACAGGTGAGAATGTGTGTGTGTGTATACACATAAAGCCATTATTGTACACATTTGACTGCTGATCATGATATGGTATATGGATGTACTTGGATTATTTGGGATTATGGATGTAGTTATATTATTTGGGAGTTTTTCTCCTGCTGTATGATCTATTGTTTAACTCATGATAATAGTATTTTGGAATTGTGTTCAATTATAGCTTTGGCTAAGGATATCCAAATTCAGTGCAACTTTAAGGGTTGGGAAGAAACAGACCACAATATATCTGGGCAGAACTTCAGAATCCAAGGTGCCAAAATTGCAGAGTTGTAGTCCCTATAAGATATGGATTTTATCCAATCCTAAAACCTTAACAAAACTACCAACGTACACAAAATTAGATATATCTAAAGATGGCAAAGTCCAATTTCAATGATATGAGCGATATATGAAAGAAGACATGACAAGGTGTTACATATCCAAACCTAATATTCATTAGGGCCAAATTGGCAGCATTATCAGCTATACAACCCTGTTCTCTTGATAAGGGATATAGTACCGCGAGGTTTTCGAAATTGGCCATAACTTTCTATTGGAGAATCCAAAGTGAATGACTAATAAAGATCAGGAGCAAATATTTCACATTGTTACAAATAAATTATAAGAGAAGTTGGATCAGATATTTCAGAGATACAATCATACAATAGGTGTTAAAATCTGAAAGTTCTACGCAGAAATTTAATTTTTTTTTTGCAGAAACTTAAAAGTTCTATGCAGAAAACTAAATGTACTTTGCAGAAAATTGAATGGAATTTAATATATTTTGCATAAAGTTGAATGTCCTTTGCAGAAAAAATAAATGTACTTTACAGAAAACTAAATGTTCTATGTTGTTACAATTACTTAGCATGCAGATTTCTTCTTCAAAAAACTTCAGACCAACAATTATAGATAGAACATAAACTTAAGGATCATATGAAGAAAGCCAAGCACAAATATGAAACACTAAGATTTTGGTCCAATGACCAAGGAAAAACCCCTCAAGGGGGAGAACCCACATGATTCTTTTTCTATTAGATTTCTTCAATTGTTCAACAGAGTAGAGAGAGAGAGAATGAGAATGAATAAAGTGGCCAATGTTTGATCAACTTGCAACTGAAGTGTACATGCTCTTTGCTTGAAGATCTCCTCCTTCTCTTCATTAGATCATATATTTCACACTTGCTCCAGCTCTTCCCTTGCTCTTGTTCTTCACTAGTTCTCACACTTCTCTTACACACACTCAACATTTGCTCTCCTTCACAATGAACATGCTACTCTCAACTCTCGCTCTTTCTTAAATAGATGAGAAATGAAAGGAGTTACAAAATGAATTCATGCCTTGAGCCAATAATAGGAAAATTGAATTCCATGAGGGAGGAGTTACTAAAGGAGAAGTGTCACTCATCCCAAGAATAGAGAGAGAGGTATATTTGTCTTGAGGAATTACAATTCAAATTAGAGAGAGAGAGAAAGAGAGAGAGATACACTTAGACATGAGAGAATATTTAGTGAAAGTTATAAATCAATTTGAATGAGGGAGTTACAAGTGCATTCAATGAGGAGTCACACTTTTGCCATACATTGAATTAGTGAAGGAGAGTTAAATTCTCTTAAGTGTAGAGTTACTATTTTATTCGACGAGAGAGGTTCGATTTTCCAAGTAAGAGATTCTCAATTTAATTTACTTATTCCATGAGAGAAATCATTTTTATTAATCTATTAAAGGTGAATGACTTAGTATCATAATAATAATAATACTAGTAAGGATAAAAATATTAATCCTTGACTTGTATAATCATGATTGATTTGATTTTAAAGTGGATTCCATATCTTGAGATCATCCTTTAGACATGACTTTCTATATTTGGAAAGCCACTTACAAATTAAGAAGTGACTTACTATTTTTGGAAAGTCATATTAGAATTGTCAAGAATGAAATTTTATTATAGGTGGTTCAAAAAAAACTAAAAGATTTGATTTCTTCTAGGAGAAATCCATTCCTAAGTTGCCAAATTTTAACACTCCCTCTTAGCTAGGGAGGAATTTATTTTGCATCAAAGATCTTGGCTTCCTCTGATCTCTTTCATTCATCTCAGTTCAATTCTACTCTGTAACATATGTAACAATGAAGTCACAATCTAAAGAAGAATCATCCACTTGACACAAATCGGGAAAGAAAAGGACCATCACATGGACAAGACTCAAGTCATACAGACAAAAATCAAACAAAACCAAGTTTCATTAAACGTCAAGTGGTGGAACACCTGCATCCTAGACAAGTCACACAGACAAGTCTCACTACACCTATTGGCCAGATAGGTGGCTCTTCCCACGTCCCAGACTGTGGGTCGGATGCATATTGAGGCCTACTCTTGTGGCACACACTACACAAGAGGTCCCTCATCCTCCGGAGCTTTCCGACATCATTCCCTAATCATGTGAGCTTTGACAGGGGAGAAAGGAAGCTCAATGTTCTTGATCAATTGTGACCGCTTCCCAGAAGGGTCATGTCCATAAGTCTAAGTTGCGCTCTAAAAACCAAGAACTTTCCTTTCGGTAAATGCTTGATAAGAATGTCAGTTATCTGACCATTAGAGGAGATGTAATGGAGCCTCACTGCTCCTCTCTACACCATATCTCGGATATAGTGATACTTGATCTCAATATGCTTGGACTTATCATGAAACACGGGTTTTTTTGCAAGATGAATCCCACTCTTATTATCACAATATATAACTATTGTGTCTAGAACTTGCATAAATAGTTCCCCAAAAAGATTTCTCAGCCAAAATGCCTCACAGCTAGCCATGCTAGTAGATATGTACTCAGTTTCAGTGGTACTCAGTGCAACAAACTTCTGGTTTTTACTCATCCAAGAGATTATGGCAGATCCCAAGCTAAAGCAACACCCAGAAGTGTTCTTTCTATCAACAGAGTTACTAGGCTAATCAACATCAGTATATCCATGAAGTCTTACATATTTAGTAACGTATTTCAATCCTAGATTGATAGTTCCATGCAAGTATCTAAGTACATGTTTTGCAGCAATCCAATGGGCACGAAAGGGATCAATCATATGTTGGCTTAAAGTGTTTATAACAAAGCATATGCCACGCCTAGTGTTTACCAAAAACATCAAAGCACCAATGAGTTGTATATACTCTGTGGGATTTTCCAGATTAGGTCCTACAGCTTTGCCACACAATTTCTTAAATTTCATTTCCATATAAGTATGCATGGACTTACATTCTACCATATCAAATCTTTCAAGAAGCTTAACAACATATTTTCCTTGAGAAAGATAAATTTCACCAGGTCTTTGTCAGACCTCTATACCCAGAAAGTAATGCATCACACCAAGGTCTTTCATTTCAAATTCAAAAGCTAACTCCCTCTTGCACTGGAGGATAAGAGGTTCTCCTCCTGTCAAGAATAAATCATCAACATACATACCAAAATCAGGTATACCTTGGACTGTCTTGAAGTAGAGGTTCGGGTCTGCACTGCTTCTTGCGAAAACAAGCTTTATCAGGTAGCTATCAATGTCGGCATACCAAGCTCTTGGAGCTTGCTCCAACCCATATAAGGCTTTCTTCAGTGTGCATACATGAGTTTCTCTGTCATGATCTTCAAAGCCTTGTGGTTGTTCCACAAATACCTCTTTCTTAAGGAAGCCATGCAAAAAAACAGTTTTCACGTCCATTTGGTGAAGAGTCCATCCCTAGCTAGCAACTAAAGCAACAAAAGATCAAATAATAGTATATTGAGCTACAAGTACAAAAATTTCATCGTAATCTATTCCCTCTTTCTTAGAGAAACCTCTAGCTACAAATCTAGCCTTATAATTTCCAATACTACCATCTGCACCATGTTTAATCTTAAACAACCATTTCGAAGTGACAATAGATTTACCTTGAGGTCTAGGAACTACTTCCCAGACATCATTTTGGACGATGGACTCGTATTCTTTAGTCATGGCATCTTTCCAGACTTGTTCTTTTGCAGCTTCTTCAAAGGTGCATGGTTCTGTCCGAATGTAGCAACATACCCTTGAAATTGACTTGGCTTCTTACTTTCTCCAAGCGTTCCTCTTGGGGCAGCATCATGCATGTTGTTTAGCATCTTGCAAGGTAGGAGGAGGAGAGTCTTTTGCTTTTCTAATAGTTGCATCTTCATCAAATGTTACGTCTCTGCTAAACTCTATAGTTCTTTGACCAAGTACATAAATTCTATAAGCTTTTGAATTATCACAATAACCAACAAACGTATCTTTCTTACCTGAAGCTTCCAGTTTGTTCCTTTTCTCTTTTGGAAAATGGAAATACACAGGATAGCCAAGGATTCTCAAATGACTCACCTCGGGCCTTTTACCAATGAAGACTTCTTCAAGAGTCTTATTATCTAAGGCCTGATGAGGAGTTTTGTTTTGCACATAAATAACAGTATTTGCAGTTTCTCCCCACACAAACTTTGGTAGTTTTTAATCATGCAACATGGCTCTGATTGCTTCCATAATGGTTCTATTCTTCCTCTCATCCACACCATTTTGTTGTGGTTGTACAACACTGATCCAAAATGGATTTTGGATATACAGGACCTTTAACAAGCAAATGAACACAGCAAGATTTGCGGAAATTTGAACTGGAATTTTATTATATGGATGCAGATATTACATATGAGAAATTTTCCTTACAGAGATCGACTGTCTACGCATTTACCGGACTTTATACAGTTCTCAAGGAACAAGTATTACCGGAGGCTACCTGGCAATAGACAGACTCTGCCTCAGAAAGCACACACAAACTCTCAGACTCTTCCTAATGGTTCAGCCACTTTAAGTTCTCACCAGTGCCGAACACACTGATGTGCAGGCTTCCAAACCAATCTCTAGGACTTGAATAATCTTTCGTGTTGCAAGCAGATCAGACACAATCGTCCGCAGATGCAGAGCAGGAAAGTTACTCGACTCAAAACTCTAGACCTCAGACCCTCTCCAGACCCGAATGAGTCTTACTTCACAGCTAGCTCTTATTTATAAGCTAGAAGGGAACAAACATTCATGAGTGGGCTTTGTACAGATTGATGACTCAAAAGAAAATATTCAAACAAATCTAGGCAGATCGCAGAAAGCAAGATTCGGGCATAGGACAATATCGTCCTATGTTATCTCGTCCCTACTCTTTATCAGAGAGCCCGAGGCATATGGGGACCGAATTTTAGTATAAGCAAACTATTTACACAGAGGAAATTCATAAGTGAACCCTCAAAAGACTGAAACGACATAAAGGATGAGATTTGCAAATCTCAAGATTGTACAAAGTGGAGATTCCAGAGCGAGGGAATCCACGAAAGCTCGTCCGGCACCATAGTCGGCCAGAAAGACAACACTTAATCCATAGTGTAATATTCTATCTGTGGATGTGTACAATGCTGATATCTGAATCTTTCAATCAACGAATTATTAAAGTACTGCACTCTTATTTCTTTCCCTGATTCCCACATTTGTGAACTGTTCCTATTCGGTGGTTCCATAAAGTTGATGGGTTGGAAAGGATTTGATGATATGTCAACCTGATGGTGGAAATCTTCGTAATTGGTACTGGAAGATATCGTCCTTGCCTTGTATTGATTTGTGACAAACCATCTAATATGACCGCAGCGTCGGATTGCTTGTAGGAAAGAAAGATCACTTATATTAGCAATGTCTTCAATATTCTTGTATGCTATACCATTCATGTGGGACCTTGGTTCACTAAAACCAGGAATCTTGAGCATGTGTAATGTATATGGCTTTATAACCAAGGCCGAGAGTCCATATATTTGCCACCATTCAATGAACCAATCTGGCGTGGGGTCTTCTCTTTCTAGGGCTTCTGCTGTCATACCTTCAAATATGAATGAAGACTGTATAGAATAAAATAAGTTGGCTGAACAATTTTGGAGGTTCATGGCTGCAAAGAAAGATTCCTTTTGTCTGTCGGGGTCATAATTTTCCCGATGAAGATGATTATCAAACCTTCTAAGTGTGATGTGGCAACTTGTCATTCGATCATCATCCTCATCATCTCTTTCAAGAGTATAGTGTATGCTGTCAATGTGTTCTAGATACTCTAAAGCTTCCACTGACTCTTGATTCATTTCATCCTGCATTGTTTCTGTCCATAAATAAGGAATATCTTCACAGTGCCTAATCTCTTTGATCGGATACCAGTCTACATCATGGATAAGTACTGGGATTTCAAGCATGTAACTTACCCAACCATTTGGTGTTTCTATTTCAACAGTACTTTCTCTTCTTCTGATATAATTGCAATGTAGACTTAGGATTGAATGTTCGGACAGAAATTCCCTACTCAACATATCTGCAAAATTGTTCTTATCCCCCTTAACAAATTCAACATCAAAATTATACTGGCTGAGCTGCATAATCCATCTGACCATAGCAGCATTGTCAAAATCACATTTATAAATGGCAAATTTTAAGGCTTGGCAGTCTGTTTTAACAGTAAATTTGGTGTAGATAACAAAGTCTCTGAATTTTTCTATTCCCAAACAAACTGCTCTAAGTTCTTTCTTCAAACTTGACCAATTCAATTGATTTTTGGCCCATAATCCAGATGCGTATTGACAAATTTCAATCTCATTTTTGCTGCAGGGATTTTTCTGGCATAAAACTGCTCCCCATCCTTCATATCTGGCATCTGTCATAATGATTTTCTCCCATTCTTCTCTGATAGGGGAGAGAGGTTGAATATTTCTGACTTTTTCTTTTATTGCCTTGACTGCTTGTGTACAGTCGTTATTCCATGGAATTGGATCCTTCTGAAGTCTCTTATTTAACAGTTTCCTTTCTTGTGCACAATGCTTCAGAAACTTAGAAATGTAGTTCAGACTTCCCAAAAATCTCTGCAATTGTGTTTTATCCTTAATTTCATCAGGGAAGTGATCAATAAAATTTAGACTTCTTTGAATTACAGTACAGGATCCATACTGTATATTGTATCACAAAAAAACTATCATTGGCCGAAACAACTTCATCTTGGATTCTGATAATACTATGCCCATTTCTTTGACCCTGCAAAGAAAGATTTTCAAATGTTTTATATGGTCAGCAATATTATCAGAATGAATCAATAAATCATCAATATATTTTTTCAGGAAACTTTCCATTCCTTCGAAAGTTTCATTCATTATTCTCTGAAATGCTGAAGGAGCATTGATCAGGCCAAATGGCATGATATTCCACTCATAATGTCCTTCTGGTACAGAGAATGTTGTCTTCCATTTATCTTCTTCCTTGATCCCTACTTGCTAAAAACCAGATTTGAGATCAAACTTGGAAAATATCTTGGACTTTGATATCTGAGCAAGTATGGAAGATGGCTTTGGCAAAGGATAGGCATCATAATCCAGAATATTATTCAAAGGTTTATAGTTCACGACTAATCTTGGTTTTCCTCTGGCAATTTCAGCATGCTTATTAACATAGAATGCAAAACATGCTATGGGGCTTTTACTTTTCCTGATAAGCCCTTTCTTTAAAAGATCCTTTATTTCTTCTTTGCAAAGCTTCATCTGTTCTTCATTCATTGCCACTGCTTTGGATCTCCTTAATTTTCCACTGAAATCTTTCTTGAGAGGAAGTTCTACTTCTTGTTTCTTAATATGCTAGAAAGCATTTGGATCATCTGAGCAACATTCTTTAAATTGAGCAGTAAGATTTGCTATTTCTGAAGCAAATTTTTCATTATCCAGATGTTCTTCTGTTTTTAACACTTCTCTCTTTGTTTCCATTTTTGCCAGGAGATTTTCCATTCTCTCTATTCTCTTGATTCTGATTGGAGAATTAGAATTTATGAAAGGAAAGAAGACTTCCTTATTGTCAAAATTGACAAAGTATCCATACCTCTGAGTCTTCATATCAAATTTTGCTCCATGCATGTTGAAATTTTGAAAAAATGGTGTCCCGAGGTACATGGCACAATCGAATCCTGGAACAACACGACAAACCAAATGAACTCCAATTTTTTCTGTAAGCAGAACATCAATTTCTGCTTCGTGCTTTGTTGGGATATCACCACTTGCAGTGATTACCCTTGGACATGTTGTTGGCCTTCGGTGATGCATACCAACCACTGTATCACTTACAATATTGAATCTGGAACCAGTATCCATAAGAACTTTCCAGAATTCATACTGATTTCCAATCTTTACTTTCATTTTGACACAATACATGACATTTCTATTCATGCTATTGCATCCGAAATCTATTCTTGCCTTTTCCTCTTCTTTTCCTTCTTCTTTATTATTCTGTTGTTGAAATGGTCCTGAATGATAAGTCCAATTTTCTGTCTTTCCTGAGATAGGACCTTGTGATGAAGAGGCAGAAGGTGCTTGTGCATTTAGAATCTTTAGATTTAACTCATTATGTCTCTCAACACACAATCTTCTATTTTCTTTGATTGATTTTCTCAATTCTTTTATTGCCTGATGTACTGCAGGCAAAGTCTGTGGCAGATCCTCTCCAAAATCTTCATTTCTAAATTGCCTAGTTAAGGCTTCGACAGAGAAAAGAGTAGCAGGAGGCACATACCCTTTATTTGGAGAGTTCTTTGGACTAGAAGGTGACTTCTTCAAATGTTCTGTCAGCAAGGATCTATACATTTCTTTCATTTGCAGATCCGTAGCAGCCATCATTTGTGCAAAAATATTTTTACTGATTTCATCATAATCAGTCTTCATCATCCTGACTGCATTACATGTACAAATATCAGGGTCATCACAATCACAGTATTTACATTCTGTACAATGAGGATCATTACAGAATTCTTCATCAAATGATTCTTCTGAATCAACAAAGTTAAAGTCATTTTCAGATCCTGAATCAGAAGATACCAATTCATCACAGCTGCTAGGAAGATCAAAAGAATTTATCTTTCCTTTCTTATTTCTATACTGGACTTTTTTCTTAGAAGAGTCTTTCTTCTTGTTTGGGCAATTTGGAGCTGTGTGACCTTTTTTGTTACAGTTATAACAGATTATTTCTTTTTCCTTAGAAAACATTTTTGTGTGTTTGTAGGGCTTAGCTTTGTAATGTTTTCTTTTTGCTTTTTCTTGGGAAACCTGGGAATTCTTCCTGAAATGTCTTTTCTTCTTCTTATGCCCCTCAGAATTTCCAGCTTTACCAAGGTGCCATTGTTTGCAGAGCTGTTGATATCCATGTGGATTTTTAGGATTTGTAGTTGCTCTTGCAATCTTCATTTGTGAGCATAATTCCACAATAATTGCTTTTACTGCTTGTCTGATTATGCCAAATTTATAGTCACCAACCTTCCCTGGTAGTTTATTGACAATAGCTGAAGAGACCCATTGGGGAAGGGATGCAACAAAAATTTCCTTCCATTTTGGCTCAAGAATTAAATCTGGAGTCAATGTATGCAGCGTATGAAGGAATTCATTAAAGTATTCATCAAAATGTTGCATATTATGCAATTTCATGGCCAGCAGAGTAATGGTAGTAATATCATTGGTTATCTGGGGAAAACCAATGAAATTGACAGTAATAGCATAGAGTAATTTTCCTATCATGTTGTTGACAGGCAAATGGGTAACAGGATCTATGTGAGTAGATCCATCTTCATTTAAAACAACAGCTTGTTCCCATCCTGCAAGGAGACTTGGATCTTTTAAAGTTTCAGCTTTTAGCCAAGAATCCAATGTTCCTTCAAATCCTCCTATTATTCTCCTTGTAGCATTGATAGGACCTATATCATCTGCAAGATAAGTCCTATAACATACAAGCATGGAATGTAAAACAGACATAATTTCAGCCTCTGTGCAATTATCAATATTCCATGAGTAGGTAGAATTTGCAGACCAATCCTTATGATATTCAGACTTCATAAGGTCTCTTCTATCAGGAGCAGGGTTCCAAGTAGTATCCCATCTTGACCTGGATGATATAGCATTGACTTGATCTTCATTATCAGGTTGGTCCTGGTCTTGGTCTGTCATAGATAAGTTATTGATACAGATTTCAAGCTCTTCAATCTGTGGTTCCGCTTCTATCTTGTGAAGAGTCATATCAGATAGAGATGTTTCTATCTTATGGAAACTTGTATCAAAACTTTCTTCTTCATCTTTGATGTAAGAATCTTCAGATATGAAATTAGAAGATTCTGGTTTGTCGGATTCTTCAGTTTCTTTGGATTGTTTTATGGCAGGGTGTGGGCTGAAGAAACTGGGATTTGCAAACAGAGAATATGGATGAGAGGAAGTAGGAGGTGGAAAGGTTATAGAGCTGGGTGTTCTGATAAGACTTTCCACAGATGGAGTAATAGAATATGGGACAGAAGTCTTGGGTTTTGAAAATATAGTTGCAGATTTATAGGCTTCAACCCTAGGCTTCTTTTTCAGGGATTCTATCCCTTGAGATACTTCCCAGACTTGCTTCTTTACAATATCTAGGGAATTACTGATCTTTACAATTTCTTTTCCATGAGCCGCGGTAGCTTCATGGGTCTTTTTATCTATCTGTCCTGTTTGTAAAGATAACCTGTCAAGACTCTTAGCAAGAGCCTTATCATTTTCTGCCAAAGTAGTGACACTACTATTCAAGCAAACTGTATTATAGTCTTGTTTTCTCAGAACGTTTTCAAGCATGTTCTTCATCTCAGAATTAGCAGTTTCAACAGTTTCAAACTTAGAGCTGACAAATTTCTCAAGACTTGACAGAGCTAAATTTGTCCAATTAGTAGCAGCGACAGCATCTCTTGCTACTAGATTAGGATCATCAACATGAGATGGAAGTAATTTGTACAGCTTCCCATCTTGGCTTCTTATCACAAAATTTTTCCAAGGGGGAAACTCTATGTCTGTTTCTAAAAGGCTTCCATCAAGGAGTTCCCACTTGTGTTTATTTGGGGTCCCAGTTCTCATCATGTTTACTTGGAACTGAGAACAAATTTTTCTTAGTAGTTTTTCTCCTTCCATTTGAACAACAATCAAAGATCTGGGAATGTTTGGCTTGTTCAACATGCTCTGAATTTTTGGCTGAAAGACATGTGCTTTCAAGGGAGGAGGAATTACTACTGGATTTTCTTTCAATTTTTCTTCTACAAATTTTTCTGGATCCTTGATTCTTTTCTGCTTGGCCTGGTTCCTGAATTGTTTCATCAAGGATTGTTCTATTATATTTGCAGAAGGATAATACCATTCATAGAATGATATCCACTGATTTTCTGCCTTCATCCATTCTTTCCATTTTTCAACATTCTGTCTGTTGAAGGCAGGACGATCATCTCTTGGAAGAAGCATTACTTCTTCAAAATATAAATGTTCCTTTTCATGTGTAAACATATCCCAATTGAACATTTTCTTTTTCCATTGATCATTAGGATCATATGGACTGATTCCTTTAAAAATCTTTAAGAAGGCAACTATCTCTGAATCAGAAGGAATTTCTACATGCTTTGGAATTTTATCAATAGGATTCTTTCTGTATTCAGGAATAGGTGAAGAATCAACATAACCTAAACCATAAGTAGAAGAACTGGATACAGTATGTACAAGTAGTTCTTCTTGTGGATTAAAAAATACAACCTTTTTGTAACTTTCTTCAGACGAATCAGACGGAGGAGTAAATCTGATCATATTTATCCTATGACGATCTGATGACTCCCCATGTGGAGTTGGTGGTTCTGAGGAAAATTGACAAAAAGTCTTGGAGCAGTGTGGATGGTCACAGACTTAGCTGAAAGGCTGAGCTGAGCTTGGCTGTGAAAACAATCTTTTAATAGAATCATACACTGCTTGGTCAATTACAGACTGGAGGTGCAGAAGTCTGACCAGGGTGTAACTGACTAATTGTAGTAGGGATTGCAGAGACAGAAGTAGAGGGTCCACCATGCTGAACTGTGTTAACTCTGGGAAATCTTGTGGTAACCTTTCCATCTATCTCTGTTATTATTGACTGTGCAGCAGCAACAGGTTTCTTTGTGGGTTTTCCCCAATTGGTTACCCAGTCATCAGGCGGACACAAATCATTTCGAGAAACATAGACTGGTGCTACAGGATTACAAGATGAATCATACTGGATAAGAGTGACTCGGCCTTCATCTTTATCAGGGGTATGTAATACAGCAGGGATTGTTGTATTATAGAATCTGACACAAGTAATATAGAAAATTTCCAAATCTTTCTGGTAATTCAGCTATCATAGAACAAGAAGAAACAGATCCCTCTGTTAATTGGAAACTTCCACCAGTTTCACCTCATGATGTATATAGAAACTTATCCTCTTTTAATTTCCGTGCCCTTAGCCAGATCAAAATCAAAGAGAAATCCATCAAAGCAGATTTAACTTTGAATGCCATGTTAACCATATCTCTCTTAGAAGGCAAGCACATCAAAGCAGCTATTAAAGCCGGTTATCAGTATGTCCATCTGGGGATGGTGAGGATAGGACTGAATGCATTACATAGAAAAGGACAAAAAGCTTATGTATTCTAAGCCCTATTTGATAATCGATGGACCACTTTTACACAAGCCATGATAGGTGGTATTGAAACAAGCCTTGCTGAAGGTCCTGTACAGTATGATGTTTTTCCAGATTTCTCTGTTGCACTGGACGACCCAAATGTCTTACAATGCCTAACCTTAGGTATCCAGACCGCTGGGTATGAAAATTTCAAAACAAAATCAAAAAATTTGGCCATTTTCTATATTACTTGTGTCAGATTCTATAATACAACAATCCCTGCTGTATTACATACCCCTGATAAAGATGAAGGCCGAATCACTCTTATCCAATATGATTCATCTTGTAATCCTGTAGCACCAGTCTATGTTTCTCGAAATGATTTGTGTCCGCCTGATGACTGGGTAACCAATTGGGGAAAACCCACAAAGAAACCTGTTGCTGCTGCACAGTCAATAATAACAGAGATAGATGGAAAGGTTACCACAAGATTTCCCAGAGTTAACACAGTTCAGCATGGTGGACCCTCTACTTCTGTCTCTGCAATCCCTACTACAATTAGTCAGTTACATCCTGGTCAGACTTCTGCACCTCCACAATTTGTAATTGACCAAGCAGTGTATGATTCTATTAAAAGATTGTTTTCACAGCCAAGCTCATCTCAGCCTTTCAGCTCAGTCTGTGACCATCCACACTGCTCCAAGACTTTTTGTCAATTTTCCTCAAAACCACCAACTCCACATGGGGAGTCATCAGATCGTCATAAGATAAATATGATCAGATTTACTCCTCCGTCTAATTCGTCTGAAGAAAGTTACAAAAAGGTTGTATTTTTTAATCCACAAGAAGAACTACTTGTACATACTGTATCCAGTTCTTCTACTTATGGTTTAGGTTATGTTGATTCTTCACCTATTCCTGAATACAGAAAGAATCCTATTGATAAAATTCCAAAGCATGTAGAAATTCCTTCTGATTCAGAGATAGTTGCCTTCTTAAAGATTTTTAAAGGAATCAGTCCATATGATCTTGATGATCAATGGAAAAAGAAAATGTTCAATTGGGATATGTTTACACATGAAAAGGAACATTTATATTTTGAAGAAGTAATGCTTCTTCCAAGAGATGATCGTCCTGCCTTCAACAGACAGAATGTTGAAAAATGGAAAGAATGGATGAAGGCAGAAAATCAGTGGATATCATTCTATGAATGGTATTATCCTTCTGCAAATATCATAGAACAATCCTCGATGAAACAATTCAGGAACCAGGCCAAGCAGAAAAGAATCAAGGATCCAGAAAAATTTGTAGAAAAAAAATTGAAAGAAAATCCAGTAGTAATTCCTCCTCCCTTGAAAGCACATGTCTTTCAGCAAAAAATTCAGAGCATGTTGAACAAGCCAAACATTCCCAGATCTTTGATTGCTGTTCAAATGGAAGGAGAAAAACTACTAAGAAAAATTTGTTCTCAGTTCCAAGTAAACATGATGAGAACTGGGACCCCAAATAAACACAAGTGGGAACTCCTTGATGGAAGCCTTTTAGAAACAGACACAGAGTTTCCCCCTTGGAAAAATTTTGTGATAAGAAGCCAAGATGGAAAGCTGTACAAATTACTTCCATCTCATGTTGATGATCCTAATCTAGTAGCAAGAGATGTTGTCGCTGCTACTAATTGGACAAATTTAGCTCTGTCAAGTCTTGAGAAATTTGTCAGCTCTAAGTTTGAAACTGCTAATTCTGAGATGAAGAACATGCTTGAAAGCGTTCTGAGAAAACAAGACTATAATACAGTTTGCTTGAATAGCAGTGTCACTACTTTGGCAGAAAATGATAAGGCTCTTGCTAAGAGTCTTGACAGGTTATCTTTACAAACAGGACAGATAGATAAAAAGACCCATGAAGCTATCGCGGCTCATGGAAAAGAAATTATAAAGATTAGTAATTCCCTAGATATTGTAAAGAAGCAAGTCTGGGAAGCATCTCAAGGGATAGAATCCCTGAAAAAGAAGCCTAGGGTTGAAGCCTATAAATCTGCAACTATATTTTCAGAACCCAAGACTTCTGTCCCATATTCTATTACTCCATCTGTGGAAAGTCTTATCAGAACACCCAGCTCTATAACCTTTCCACCTCCTACTTCCTCTCATCCATATTCTCTGTTTGCAAATCCCAGTTTCTTCAACCCACACCCTGCCATAAAACAATCCAAAGAAACTGAAGAATCCGACAAACCAGAATCTTCTAATTTCATATCTGAAGATTCTTACATCAAAGATGAACAAGAAATTTTTGATACAAGTTTCCATAAGATAGAAACATCACTATCTGATATGACTCTTCACAAGATAGAAGCGGAACCACAGATTGAAGAGCTTGAAATCTGTATCAATAACTTATCTATGACAGACCAAGACCAGGACCAACCTGATAATGAAGATCAAGTCAATGCTACATCATCCAGGTCAAGATGGGATACTACTTGGAACCCTGCTCCTGATAGAAGAGACCTTATGAAGTCTGAATATCATAAGGATTGGTCTGCAAATTCTACCTACTCATGGAATATTGATAATTGCACAGAGGCTGAAATTATGTCTGTTTTACATTCCATGCTTGTATGTTATAGGACTTATCTTGCAGATGATATAGGTCCTATCAATGTTACAATGAGAATAATAGGAGGATTTGAAGGAACATTGGATTCTTGGCTAAAAGCTAAAACTTTAAAAGATCCAAGTCTCCTTGCAGGATGGGAACAAGCTGTTGTCTTAAATGAAGATGGATCTACTCACATAGATCCTGTTACCCATTTGCCTGTCAACAACATGATAGGAAAATTACTCTATGTTATTACTGTCAATTTCATTGGTTTTCCCCAGATAACCAATGATATTACTACCATTACTCTGCTGGCCATGAAATTGCATAATATGCAACATTTTGATGAATACTTTAATGAATTCCTTCATAGGCTGCATACATTGACTCCAGATTTAATTCTTGAGCCAAAATGGAAGGAAATTTTTGTTGCATCCCTTCCCCAATGGGTCTCTTCAGCTATTGTCAATAAACTACTAGGGAAGGTTGGTGACTATAAATTTGGCATAATCAGACAAGCAGTAAAAGCAATTATTGTGGAATTATGCTCACAAATGAAGATTGCAAGAGCAGCTACAAATCCTAAAAAGCCACATGGATATCAACAGCTCTGCAAACAATGGCACCTTGGTAAAGCTGGAAATTTTGAGGGGCATAGGAAGAAGAAAAGACATTTCAGGAAGAATTCCCAGGTTTCCCAAGAAAAAGCAAAAAGAAAACATTACAAAGCTAAGCCCTACAAACACACAAAAATGTTTTCTAAGGAAAAAGAAATAATCTGTTATAACTGTAACAAAAAAGGTCACACAGCTCCAAATTGCCCAAACAAGAAGAAAGACTCTTCTAAGAAAAAAGTCCAGTATAGAAATAAGAAAGGAAAGATAAATTCTTTTGATCTTCCTAGCAGTTGTGATGAATTGGTATCTTTTGATTTAGGATCTGAAAATGACTTTAACTTTGTTGATTCAGAAGAATCATCTGATGAAGAATTCTGTAACGATCCTCATTATACAGAATGTAAATATTGTGATTGTGATGACCCTGATATTTGTACATGTAATGCAGTCAAGATGATGAAGACTGATTATGATGAAATCAGTAAAAATATTTTTGCACAAATGATGGCTGCTACAGATCTGCAAATGAAAGAAATGTATAGATCCTTGCTGACAGAACATTTGAAGAAGTCACCTTCTAGTCCAAAGAACTCTCCAAATAAAGGGTATGTGCCTCCTGCTACTCTTTTCTCTGTCGAAGCCTTAACTAGGCAATTTAGAAATGAAGATTTTGGAGAGGATCTGCCACAGACTTTGCCTGCAGTACATCAGGCAATAAAAGAATTGAGAAAATCAATCAAAGAAAATAGAAGATGTGTGTTGAGAGACATAATGAGTTAAATCTAAAGATTCTAAATGCACAAGCACCTTCTGCCTCTTCATCACAAGGTCCTATCTCAGGAAAGACAGAAAATTGGACTTATCATTCAGGACCATTTCAACAGCAGAATAATAAAGAAGAAGGAGAAGAAGAGGAAAAGGCAAGAACAGATTTCGGATGCAATAGCATGAATAGAGATGTCATGTATTGTGTCAAAATGAAAGTAAAGATTGGAAATCAGTATGAATTCTAGAAAGTTCTTATGGAGACTGGTTCCAGATTAAATATTGTAAGTGATACAGTGGTTGGTATGCATCACCGAAGGCCAACAACATGTCCAAGGGTAATCACTGCAAGTGGTGATATCCCAACAAAGCATGAAGCAGAAATTGATGTTCTGCTTACAGAAAAAATTGGAGTTCATTTGGTTTGTCGTGTTGTTCCAGGATTGGATTGTGCCATGTACCTCGGGACACCATTTTTTCAAAATTTCAACATGCATGGAGCAAAATTTGATATGAAGACTCAAGGTATGGATACTTTGTCAATTTTGACAATAAGGAAGTCTTTTTTCCTTTCATAAATTCTAATTCTCCAATCAGAATCAAGAGAATAGAGAGAATGGAAAATCTCCTGGCAAAAATGGAAACAAAGAGAGAAGTGTTAAAAACAGAAGAACATCTGGATAATGGAAAATTTGCTTCAGAAATAGCAAATCTTACTGCTCAATTTAAAGAATGTTGCTCAGATGATCCAAATGCTTTCTGGCATATTAAGAAACAAGAAGTAGAACTTCCTCTCAAGAAAGATTTCAGTGGAAAATTAAGGAGATCCAAAGCAGTGGCAATGAATGAAGAACAGATGAAGCTTTGCAAAGAAGAAATAAAGGATCTTTTAAAGAAAGGGCTTATCAGGAAAAGTAAAAGCCCCATAGCATGTTTTGCATTCTATGTTAATAAGCATGCTGAAATTGCCAGAGGAAAACCAAGATTAGTCGTGAACTATAAACCTCTGAATAATATTCTGGATTATGATGCCTATCCTTTGCCAAAGCCATCTTCCATACTTGCTCAGATATCAAAGTCCAAGATATTTTCCAAGTTTGATCTCAAATCTGGTTTTTGGCAAGTAGGGATCAAGGAAGAAGATAAATGGAAGACAACATTCTCTGTACCAGAAGGACATTATGAGTGGAATATCATGCCATTTGGCCCGATCAATGCTCCTTCAGCATTTCAGAGAATAATGGATGAAACTTTCGAAGGAATGGAAAGTTTCCTGAAAAAATATATTGATGATTTATTGATTCATTCTGATAATATTGCTGACCATATAAAACATTTGAAAATCTTTCTTCGCAGGGTCAAAGAAATGGGCATAGTATTATCAGAATCCAAGATGAAGTTGTTTCGGTCAATGATAGATTTTTTGGGATACGATATACAGTATGGATCCTATACTGTAATTCAAAGAAGTCTAAATTTTATTGATCACTTCCCTGATGAAATTAAGGATAAAACACAATTGCAGAGATTTTTGGGAAGTTTGAACTACATTTCTAAGTTTCTGAAGCATTGTGCACAATAAAGGAAACTGTTAAATAAGAGACTTAAGAAGGATCCAATTCCATGGAATAACGACTGTACACAAGCAGTCAAGGCAATAAAAGAAAAAGTCACAAATATTCAGCCTCTCTCCCCTATCAGAGAAGAATGGGAGAAAATCATTATGATAGATGCCAGTTATGAAGGATGGGGAGCAGTTTTATGCCAGAAAAATCCCTGCAGCAAAAATGAGATTGAAATTTGTCAATACGCATCTGGATTATGGGCCAAAAATCAATTGAATTGGTCAAGTTTGAAGAAAGAACTTAGAGCAGTTTGTTTGGGAATAGAAAAATTCAGAGACTTTGTTATCTACACCAAATTTACTGTTAAAACAGACTGCCAAGCCTTAAAATTTGCCATTTATAAATGTGATTTTGAAGATGCTGCTATGGTCAGATGGATTATGCAGCTCAGCCAGTATAATTTTGATGTTGAATTTGTTAAGGGGGATAAGAACAATTTTGCAGATATGTTGAGTAGGGAATTTCTGTCCGAACATTCAATCCTAAGTCTACATTGCAATTATATCAGAAGAAGAGAAAAAACTGTTGAAATAGAAACACCAAATGGTTGGGTAAGTTACATGCTTGAAATCTCAGTACTTATCCATGATGTAGACTGGTATCCGATCAAAGAGATTAGGCACCGTGAAGATATTCCTTATTTATGGACAGAAACAATGCAGGATGAAATGAATCAAGAGTCAGTGGAAGCTTTAGAGTATCTAGAACACATTGACAACATACACTATACTCTTGAAAGAGATGATGAGGATGATGATCGAATGACAAGTTGCCACATCACACTTAGAAGGTTTGATAATCATCTTCATCGGGAAAATTATGACCCCGACAGACAAAAGGAATCTTTCTTTGCAGCCATGAACCTCCAAAATTGTTCAGCCAACTTATTTTATTCTATACAGTCTTCATTCATGTTTGAAGGTATGACAGCAGAAGCCCTAGAAAGAGAAGACCCCACGCCAGATTGGTTCATTGAATGGTGGCAAATATATGGACTCTTGGCCTTGGTTATAAAGCCATATACATTACACATGCTCAAGATTCCTGGTTTTAGTGAACCAAGGTTCCACATGAATGGTATAGCATACAAGAATATTGAAGACATTGCTAGTATAAGTGATCTTTCTTTCCTACAAGCAATCTGACGCTGCGGTCATATTAGATGGTTTGTCACAAATCAATACAAGGCAAGGACGATATCTTCCAGTACCAATTATGAAGATTTCCACCATCAGGTTGACATATCATCAAATCCTTTCCAACCCATCAACTTTATGGAACCACCGAATAGGAATAGTTCACAAATGTGGGAATCAGAGAAAGAAATAAGAGTGCAGTACTTTAATAATTCGTTGATTGAAAGATTCAGATATCAGCATTATACACATCCACAGATAGAATATTACACTATGGATTAAGTGTTGTCTTTCTGGCCGACTATGGTGCCGGACGAGCTTTCGTGGATTCCCTCGCTCTGGAATCTCCACTTTGTACAATCTTGAGATTTGCAAATCTCATCCTTTATGTCGTTTCAGTCTTTCGAGGGTTCACTTATGAATTTCCTCTGTGTAAATAGTTTGTTTGTACTAAGATTCGGTCCCCATATGCCTCGGGCTCTCTGATAAAGAGTAGGGACGAGATAACATAGGACGATATTGTCCTATGCCCGAATCTTGCTTTTGGCGATCTGCCTAGATTTGTCTGAATATTTTCTTTTGAGTCATCAATCTGTACAAAGCCCACTCATGAATGTTTGTTCCCTTCCAGCGTATAAATAAGAGCTAGCTGTGAAGTAAGACTCATTCGGGTCTGGAGAGGGTCTGAGATCTAGAGTTTTGAGTCGAGTAACTTTCCTGCTCTGCATCTGTGGACGATTGTGTATGATCTGCTTGCAACACGAAAGATTATTCAAGTCCTAGAGATTGGTTTGGAAGCCTGCGCATCAGTGTGTTCGGCACTGGTGAGAACCTAAAGTGGCTGAACCATTAGGAAGAGTCTGAGAGTTTGTGTGTGCTTTCTGAGGCAGAGTCTGTCTATTGCCAGGTAGCCTCCAGTAATACTTGTTCCTTGAGAACTGTATAAAGTCCGGTAAATGCGTAGACAGTCGATCTCTGTAAGGAAAATTTCTCATATGTAATATCTGCATCCATATAATAAAATTCCAGTTCAAATTTCCGCAAATCTTGCTGTGTTCATTTGCTTGTTAAAGGTCCTGTAAAAGATGGTATCAGAGACAGAAGTAGAGGGTCCACCATGCTGAACTGTGTTAACTCTGGGAAATCTTGTGGTAACCTTTCTAGACTCCTAAGTCTAAGTGTTCCTCACAGAGGAAAATGAAAGTCCAAGGAAGTCCCTGGAAATAGCTCCATTGCAGAGATCTTTTCCTTTTGAATCTACTGCAACTTGAATGGGCTAAAATGGACTTAGGATGCAGAAGTTATCGCAGAAAGAAAATGCCCTTTGCTCTTTAGAAAAAGAGGTAAAATCCCCTAAAAATGGCAAAAAAACCCTTATAAAGGGAAATTGCATCGGAGAGGGTCCAAGAGAAGACTTAAGCGGAAAGGGGAAGAGAGCCCCGATTGCCAATCCCCGACATATCGGATCGGAGGCAGGCTGGTGCATATAACATGAGGAAAGGACCCGGGCCGATGCGACATTGCAATCGCCGATCGACGGATCGGCATCGGCAATGGCATAAGACAAGGGACGGACCCCCGAGGCTATGCGATGAGCGATTGCGATATATCGTATCGCAATGTCGCATCCCAGCGATAAAAGGAGTGATAATACATGCACATGCGATCGCCAGTCCCGATGGGTTTTATAAGCCTGTCTTCACAATGTTTGAGTTTCACCGTAAAGGGATTTTCTGTGTATTGGCACATTTCGGCATAAAAACCGAAATACAAAGGAAAAAGCCCCCAAAGAAATAAAGCGGACCCGAAAGGGAATTATAAACACGGCGCATGATATTTGAGTTCCGCAAAGGCGGGATTTCGGGCGGGCCTCGGGCGGAAAGCGGTATTGGGCTGGCTCAGCCCGCTTTCACAAACTGGTCGACATGTGGCTGGCGGCGGAGAGAGGAAAACCGCCTTTTTGAGGGGGTAACCCCCGTACTCCTAAGCCGCCCGAAATTGGATATCTACTGTTGATCGGAGATCCTATAGATCGACGGTGGGGATTGCGATAGCAGCCAAAGGCAGATGCGATGCGATATTAGGGCGATTTCGATATAATTTCAAGTTCGATAGAAAGAGTTCTGTCAGATTTTTCACGTTTTCCCGTGTATTTGGGATTTTACCTAAGTTGCAGGAAACGCTGGCAGGGGAGGAGTTTCCATACAGAAACAGAAATGAAACGCGGAAGCGCATACAGTACGGCCCAGAAAAGCATTTCTGGCCGTACTGGCACGTTTCTCGAGATGGAAACGTGGCCAATACGGCCGGAAACGCGTTTCTAGCCATACTGGCACGTTTCTCGAGATGGAAACGTGGATAGTACGGCCGGAAACGCGTTTCTAGGCCATACGACGTCGTTTCCACGTGCAACTTGACTTTTTTGTAGTTTTTTTTATTAATGTCTTCTAATTTTTAATTAGGTTTTTCTAATGCCTTCTAGTTGCTTCTAGATGCCTGTCTAAAGTTATAAAAGTGAACTTTTTCCCTAGTGTTGATATGCAGTTCATTATGAAGTTTGAGGCATATGCAATTCATGGTAATGTTAAATTCTTAAAGTAAAAGTGATATTCTCCTTTATTTTTCATTTTCATCCTTTTACTTAAATTTTTAACATTACCATGAAATGACTCAGGATGTTTGAGAGTGGGTTCGCCCTCATTGGATTTCATATGGAGAAAGTAGAATTTTAGATCTCACTCAAAATCCAGCAGACTTGTCTGTTTTTCAGGATTTCAGGATTGGGGGGATTGTAATGTTTCCATTGGATTTTATCATGTACTAGGGTATGGAACTTGTATTTAATCAAGAGAACCAAGCCCTGTATGCAGGGGAGACTCCCAATAATCAAGAGCATGTAGGGTACTAGGGTATGAAACTTGTATTTAATCAAAAGCACTAAGGTCGTTCGACTATGTAGGAGGAGACTCCCAATCAAGAACGAGACAAGAAATAGAAATTTCTCGTGGCTAATTTTGGATATTTCTATTTTTATTATGTGATCATTCATGAGTAAATGTGACGTAAATTTAGAGACTTATAGTTTATGCATTGACAATTGACAATCTTATCATAATGTAATAAATTAGAATGTATCATATATGCTTTATGATTGCACATATTTCTTAAATGTCCTAAGATATATATATATATATATTCGCGTTTCCCCGTTTCCAAAATTTGGGGGGGGTCATGTTTCATACCCATGCCCGTTTCCGAAACTCGTACCCGTTTCCCCGTTTCGTGCAACCTTGGATTTTACCCAAAACACTTATGCGATGCGATATAACGCCTAATGGCGGACCCGATAGGGATTTTAGGGGCGATTGAATGGGATTCCACGTCCGAAAATCATGCTCGATAGTGTATTTTGCAGACATTCTCTATGTGATGGGATTTTCTCATTTTTCGAGTTTTTGCCTATGAAACAGCCCTGATTCCTTCTGTAACTTCTCCTGATCATCATGCCACGCTACAGCAGGCGCTTCTACAGGCAATGATGCATTTTAAAGCCACGGAGCCGCAAAGCCAGATGGCCAATCTAACTGACAGGGAGCAGAGAAGCCGCAAAGCCGCAGATGGATAATGAATCGCAGAGAAACGACTGAGGAAGCCAAAAAGCCGGAAAAGTACCTCAAAGGAGGCAAAGAGCTCAATTGAGAGGGGAAGGGGAGAAAAAAAGGAGTAGAGAGAGTGAAAAGCTAGTGCGCAGAGCTGCTGAGGGAGTCTTTGGAGTCACTTGGAGGTCAAGTGAAAAACTAGAGAGCTGAAAGTTGCAGAAAGCAAAAGCCAGAGCCAAAGAGGTCAGAACCAAAGAGCCAGAGCCGAGAGCCAGAGCCAGAGCCGAGCCCCAGAGGCAGAGCCAGAAATCCGAGAGCTTCAGAGCCAGGGGATAAGATGGTGTTCTGAACCCATTGTGTTCTGTGTAAGCCAGTGGAGTTGAGCATGGAGCTTGTAAAAGAACTCAGACCATAATCCCAAAGAGCCTAGTTGAGTTAACTAGAGCTCAAGGAGATGTAGCCCAAGAGTTTTGGGTGAACTCCATATTAAACTTGTTGTCTTATGTGTGATGCTCATTTGTTGCATTGTTCACTGTTATATGCTTTATATCAGTTTAAGCAAATCAATTTACAACACATAAACAGTTTAAAACAACCATAAGCATACACCTTATTTTCAAGCACATATTTAATTCTGCATTGGTTAATCATATAGACTTGAGAATATTTAAGCTTTGGAAGTGGGAGAGGTGCTTGTAAGTTAGACAAGAAGCCTAAGAGCCCATTTTCAGATCAGGTGGTATCAGAGCCTAAGATTGGTTAACCACACCTTCAAAGAAGGTTATATCAGAATGCTTGATTGACAAAGCAAAGATTGCTTGTCTGAAGGATGTTTGACAATCGAATCCTTGACTGATTGATTGTATGCTTGTTGTAGACTGACTATTTTCTAAGTTTGCAGAGGTGAAGGGAAAGCTATTGATAGCTCAGTCCAAGAAGGACAAGAAGGAAGAAGGGCTGAAGGCATTCTTCTCATCCCAAAGGACCTCGAGGCAATCCTTAAAGCACAAGAGGTTTGTTGCAAAAGGTTGCTGAATAAGCTCTTTATTGATCTTGTTTGATGTTCTTTTGTTCATTGGCATAATGACAACTTCTACAAATGTATCCTCAAATTCCTCCCTCATCACAAGATTCTTTGATGGAGACATAAAGCAAGACTTGTTCATCATGATGGACAAGGTGAGAGAAATGTATGAGGATGGATGGAAGAGCAGCATACTTAGCAAGCAGTTGAATTCCGTGGAAGAAGAGAAGCAAACGCTTTCTAACAAATTGCAGGAAATGGAGAGGTAACTTCAAATTGCAAATATGAACCTGAAAAGGATGCATGAGTTGGAGTCACAGCTCTTTGTTGCCAAAGAAGCCTTGGTCAAGTATCAACTTGAAGAAAAGGTAAACCATTCCAGTTTGTCTTCAAATTCTTCTAAGAATGCTTACATTGGTTCTTTTGAGAAACATACTAGAGGCATAGGTTCCAAGCTAATGTCCAAGATGGGCTATGAAGGAAAAGGCTTGGGCAGACATGCACAAGGTATTGTTGAGCCAATAATGTTTGAGGAAAGGCCTAAATATTTGGGTCTTGGCTATGGACAATCTTATGGAGAAAGTTCCAAAGCTGCCATGAAGGCCATTGAAACAGCTCCAAGAAGGAGTTGCATTGCAGAGTGTGAAGATTGTATTCAGGAGGAATGTAATAGCTTGAAACATCATTTGCAGGATGCAGGTGTTCAAAGGCACACACTTGAACCAGAGAGTTGTGAAAACTCTGACAGCCTTGAAGAGATTGATGGTATTCCAAAGGGAGCCACTTCTTCATTTGCTTCACCTCCTCATGAAGGGAATAAAGGTGAAAGAGAAAGGTATAAATCTGGTTATAAACATATTCCTTTTGATTTTGCAAAGCATGATAAATTTCCACATAGATATGAGAAAAGAATTGCATGTTCCTTTTGTGGTTTGGATAACCATCATGTTTCCAGATGTTGGAAGAGAATGGCTGCATACAGGAAACTTTGAAGGAAAAGAAGCAAGAAGCCAAAGGTCCATTGGACAAGGCAAATCATGCTGTCAAGACGATGCACATGTGTTGCACTTACTACCATAAGCAAGGGCATCTTGCTGAAAGGTGTTGGACTCGGAATCCAGCAATGCTTCCACCAAAGCTGAAGAAGGTGGAAAGAGAAAATGGCAGAAATGGAAAGGAAGATTCCATGAATGATGTGTCTCAGGATGATTCACATGTTGATGCTAATGTGCAGACAAAAGAAGGACCTTTGAAATTGATTGGTAAGCAATGGCTAGAGTTCTTATCCAAATAACACTGCATGTCTATTGATGCATCTATTTGCATTTCTTTGTTGAGTTTTCACCAAGAAGGAATGGAGGAGTTGAATAGGAGACTCACTTTGTTGCTGCAACATGATATTTCATTTCAGCTTCGAAAGTACAGTGTGCTTAAGCGAAAGTTGAAGGATGAAATGCATGCATGAGCTTGATGTGCATGAACACAGGGATATTGATGATTTCCTTGTACTTAAACATGTATGTGTAATTAACTTAAAGGGAATTGCTTTAAACATGCATGTAATATTGACTTGAGAAAAGTTGATTTGGTCTCCAAGATGGAGATAATGATGAAGTGTTTCATCTTTTGAAAAGAGTCCTAATGGTCTTTCTCTACATGCTTGACTTGAAGGGTCATTTGTTTTAAAGGAATGTTTTGTGGGCTTGTTGTGTAGTCCATCATTTGTATGCAGATGTAAGACATGTGGAAGTGTTCACAAGATGTGAAATCTATTTCTTTTGTTGAAGCAGGAGTTAGACCATCCAATTGTTGTCTGTTTCTGTTGTTGTTAACAGTTGTTGTTGACAGTGTTTCAAACAGGTACAAATGAAAGTTTTTGTGAAGCAGATGTACTTCACATTTGTTTGAGCCACCTTGGATCAATGATCAAGGCAAAGAAGTTCAAACTACCTTCTGTGACCATTTTACCAGGAGTTTTGCAGGAAGACATGGAGGAAGGCAGTTCTTCCCAGGAGGACCAACACATCCAGGAAGGAAAGTAGTCAAAGAATTTGGTTCAGAGGCACTACGCAAAGGCAAGTGTGTGGAGGCTGAAAGAAGAGGGTGTTGCTACTCTCATTTCCTGTTCAGATTAGTATATCAGTCTTTTGGAGACCAAAAGTTCTTTTAGTGGGAAGGCGTGATCCAAAATGGATTTTGGATAGACTCCTAAGTCTAAGTGTTCCTCACAGAGGAAAATGAAAGTCCAAGGAAGTCCCTGGAAATAGCCCCATCGCAGAGATCTTTTCCTTTTGAATCTACTGCAACTTGAATGGGCTAAAATGGACTTAGGATGCAGAAGTTATCGCAAAAAGAAGATGCCCTTTGCTCTTTAGAAAAAGAGGCAAAATCCCCTAAAAATGGCAAAAATCTCTTATAAAGGGAAATCGCATTGGAGAGGGTCCAAGAGTGGACTTAAGCGGAAAGGGGAAGAGACCCCCGATTGCCGATCCCCGACATATCGGGTCAGAGGCAAGCTAGTGCATATAACATGAGGAAAGGACCTGGGTCGATGCGACATTGTGATCGCCGATCAGCGGATTGACATCGGCAATGGCATAAGACAAGGGACAGACCCCCGAGGCTATGTGACGAGCGATTGCAATATATTGCATCGCAACGTCGCATCGCGGCAATAAAAGGAGCGATAATACATGCACATGCGATTGCCGGACCCGATGGGTTTTATAAACCCGGCTTCATAATGTTTGAGTTCCGCCGTAAAGGGATTTTCTGTGTATTGGCGCATTTCTGCATAAAAACCAAAATACAAAAAAAAAGCCCCCAAAGCAATCAAGCGGATCCGAAAGGGAATTATAAACACGGCGCATGATATTTGAGTTCCGCAAAGGCGGGATTTCGGGCAGGGCTCAAGCAGAAAGCGGTATTTGGCTGCCTCTGCCCACTTCCACACACTAGTCGACACGTGGCTGGCGGAGGAGAGAGGAAAACCGCCTTTTTGGGCGGGTAACCCCCGTACTCCTAAGCCGCCCGAAATTGGTTATCGACCGTTGATCGGAGATCCCGTAGATCGACAGTGGGCATTGCGATAGCTGCCAAAGGCTAACGCGATGCGATATTAGGGCAATTTCGATATAATTTCAAGTCCGATAAAAAGAGTTCTGTCGGATTTTTCACGTTTTCCCGTGTATTTGGGATTTTACCCAAAACCCTTATGCGATGCGATATAACGCCTAATGGCAGACCCGATAGGGATTTTAGGGGCGATTGAATGGGATTCCACATCCGAAAATCACGCCCGATAGTGTATTTTGCAGACATTCTCTGTGTGATGGGATTTTCTCATTTTTCGAGTTTTTGCCTATGAAACGGCCCCGATTCCTTCTGTAACCACTCCTGATCATCATGCCACGCTGCAGCAGGCGTTTTTACAGGCAATGATGCATTTTGAAGCCACGGATCCGCAGAGCCAGATGGCCAGTCTAACTGAAAGGGAGCAGAGAAGCCGCAAAGCCGCAGAGGGATAATGAATCACAGAGAAACGGCTGAGGAAGCCAAAAAGCCGGAAAAGTATCTCAAAGGAAGCAAAGAGCTCAATTGAGAGGGGAAGGGGAGAAGAAAAAGGAGCAGAGAGAGCGAAAAGCTAGTGCACAGAGCAGCAGAGGGAGTCTTTGGAGTCACCTGGAGGTCAAGTGAAAAACCAGAGAGCTGAAAGTTGCAGAAAGCAAAAGCCAGAGCCAAAGAGTCCAGAGTCGAAGAAGAGCCAGAGCCAGAGCCAGAGCCAAAGCCAGAGTCGAAAGCGAGAAAGCCGAGAGCTTTAGAGCCAGGGGATAAGATAGTGTTCTGAACCCATTATGTTCTGTGTAAGCCAGTGGATTTGAGCGTGGAGCTTGTAAAAGAACTCGGATAATCCCAGAGAGCCTAGTTGAGTTAACTAGAGCTCAAAGAGATGTAGCCCAAGAGTTTTGGATGAACTCCATACTAAACTTGTTGTCTTATGTGTGATGCTCATTTGCTGCATTGTTCAATGTTATATGCTTTATATCAGTTTAAGCAAATCAATTTACAGCACATAAACAGTTTAAAACAACCATAAGCATACACCTTATTTTCAAGCACATATTTAATTCCGCATTGGTTAATCATATAGACTTGGGAATATTTAAGCTTTCGAAGTGGGAGAGGTGCTTGTAAGTTAGACAAGAAGCCTAAGAGCCCATTTTCAGATCAAACACGGTGATTTTTTTCTTTATTCCAACGTCCTTGCAGAGATCATTAAAATCATTGGAGGTGAACTCTCCCTCATTATCAAATTTGAAAGCTTTAATCGGCTTTCCAGTTTGATTTTCAATCAAATCCTTGAGATCTCTGAACATGTCAAATGCTTCCCCTTTCTTTTTTAAAAATAATATCCATGTCTTGTGAAAAAAATCATCAACAAAAATCATGAAATACAAGTAGCCATCAAGAGAAGTAACAGGCATAGGTCCACATAAATCAAAATGTATGAGCTAAAGTACCTGACTAGTTTTTTGAAAGGAATGGTCTCTTTATATGCTTTCCACTTGCACATCTTGGGCAAACTCCTTCATGATTCATTATGATCTCAAGAATTCCAGAAAACATCTTCCTTACATGAGGTAAGGCTTTGTAGTGTACGTGAGTGAATCTTCTGTGCCATAGTTCACACTAAATATCGATATCATGGACCAGTGCACGAATGGGTTTACCATTGACTTTGTAAAGCCCTTCACATCTTGATCCAAGAGTAGAGGCTTCTCTCATACTTGAGTTCAAAGGCCAAGTTAGAACTTTTCTATTAATAAAAGCAACTTTCATTCATTTATCTTCTAGAGCATATATGGATACAAGATTCTTTTTCAAACTAGTTACATACAAAAATTCTTGCAGAAAAATAGATTTGTCATCATCTAACTGAAATGAAACTGAACCATAACCTTTAACTTGGTGAGCAGAATTATCTCCAAGGATAGCATTTAAATTAGTCTCCCTCTCACCTAGATTAGAGGGTGTTTCTTTGTAACTAGTAAAATGTTTGGAAGCACCACTATCAATTAACCAACTATTAAATAAATCTGTAGATGTTAAAATTGGCAACTAGGGCCAAACTCCATGTGGGTCATCTTATTTATGGCAGCTGATATTTTTCTTGGATCCCTCTCATTGAGAGGTGTAAGATTGATCTAAATATCATCTGATTCCGATGAGTATTCATGGAGATAAGAATTTATTTGTGTTATGGGACAATTCGTTAAGGTCGGCCAGTAATCAAATAACCCCCATGTGTGCTCAATGTTTTAGTATAAAAGGAGGTGACTTGATAGTCATTTGTGCACACACTTCATTCTTGATTTCTCTCCACTTGTTTTGGGTTTTAGTGGAAGAGAAGTCTAAGATGAGGAAGCCCTAAACGCAGGTCTAGAAGAAAACCCTATTCGCAGTAAAAGAAGGATGCCCTAGCCGCAGGTCTTGTGAAGGTTTGGTCGTAGTTCAAAGGGAGATCTAGCACGGTAAAAGAGGCCTAACAATTGTCGCTAAATGCAACCTTATCATACCCTAGATGCCCTAATCTATACACTGTTTGAGACAGCCCTTAAACGCTGGAAAAGAGATACCCTAACCGCAGTAAAGAGGCTCCCTAACTCGCTGTCTAAAGGATGCCCTAACCAGCAAAGAAGGTAGGGACAACGTGGGTGTCTTAGGGCTGTTGGAGCCTCTTGGTGACTGCGTGGAGGGTTGTTCTATGCTACAGCCAAGCCGAGTTTGAAGAAGGGAGCACGCAGGTCTGTGAGGGCAGAAAGAGGTAAGGTATGACTGTTTTGGAGGGCTGTTAGGGTGCCGCAGAGATCTGTGGTAGGTCGCAGGCCTAGCCACTCCAAAACAGGGTTGCGTGTAGGCTTGAGAGGCTGCCATATGCCCAGAACAACAACATATGGAGGCAACACTTTACCTTGACTAGGCCGCAGTTATTTGGAGGTTGTTTGTGTGGGTTGATAAGGATTGTTGCAGCGTGATCATGCCCTAACCAGGAACAGCAGTATTGCAACAGCGTGTTGGGTCAAAGTTTTGATGCAGTCAACCCTAATCCTATACAGTCTTGGAGCAGCATAGCAGGATGTATAGTGCACATAGGAGCAGCTATGAGTACATGTTGTACAGTGCAGCATAGTGCACATAGGAGCAGCAATGCATAGCATGATGTACAGTGCAGCATATGATGGTGCAGCATGGTGTAGATCAATGTTGTTGGACATTGGAGCAACAATGGGACAACATGGTAATGATGGACATACAACAGCAGCGAGAATGCATACAGTAGCAGGATGATGAGGTATTGCAGCAGCAGGATGATGAGGTATTGCAGCATGCATTTGGGTGCAGCATAGTGCAACAGTACAGTGATGGGTACAGTCATGATTAGTGAAGCATGATGAGATGCAGCATAGTGATGATGGGTGCAACATGGTGCAGCACAGTGAGGTGCAGCATGATGATGAGGTACAACACAATGATAGGTGTAGCATGGTGATGGAGTCACCTTGGAGAATCAGTTTAAGCGGCATGTCTTCAACTGAGTTCAGCGAACTCATGTATCATTTTCTTAGAGATGATCTATGCTCTTATTTAGATAAGTCAAAGTGTTGACTTCTGTTGTATATGTACTATCTCTCTCTCTCTCTCTGTGCTGAACTATTGAAGAACATATAAGAAGAATTGATCAAGGGTTTCCCCACATTGGGGTTTGTCCCTGGCTAGAGCCACATCTTGTGTCCTCTTATCTTGGCTTGTCTTCTGCGATTTATGTTTATGTTCTATCTGCAATTTACTATTATGCTAATGTGATTACTAACTTGGAAAAGATATTGAGCTAACTGTGAAAATTGAAATAAATTGCTCTAAGCATAGAACATACCTAAAATTAACAGTAAAAGAACTGGAAATGGCAGAAACAAGAAAACATTATGATTGAGTTTACGTTGCATTATTTCTATATTTTGGATTTATTGTTTTCATAGGATGGTCTTTTCTTTGATTTTCAGAAGAGTCTTTTCTATCATCAGATTTGTTTTTTAATCTAGGTGTTCTTTCTTTACAGTCACAAGCAAAGTGACCATGTTTTTGACAGTTAAAGCATCTAACTTTTGACATGTCTAGATTCCCTTTATTTGATTTGTAAGAAAATTTATTTTCATTACCTTTTCTTTCTCTTGTCATATGCTGAAAATGCAGTAGGTTCTCATTTTTCACAATGTGAAATTCTCCCTTTGGAGATCATTTTGCCCTTCTCTTGGATACACTTTCCCAAAAGTTCATCAAAAGTGGGAATAGTGTTGATATTGTTGATGGTGGTGATAAAAGTCTCCCAAACAGAAGAAAAACCTCCAAGCACAATGAACACCATTTCTTTGTCGAATACAACTTCACCAATTGTTGACAGTGGATTTTTTATTTTGGCCATTATCAAGAAGTATGTTTGAACCATCTCTCATTTGTTCATCTTAATATCCTTTAGCTAATTCTTCAAGGCAATAATTTGGTTCAATTTACTAATTGCAAACATGTAAATTAGTTTGTCATACATTTATTTAACTTTCTTCAAACCAACATCATAAGTAATGAGATGATCACTAAGAGAATCAAGGATAAATTTTCTAGTTTTGATTTCACCCTTTTTATGTTTGGATTTGGCAACAGCACTTGAATTCTCTAGTGGATCAGCTATTGTGCCTTCAACATACTCCAAAACTTTGTGTTTTTCAAGAGTGATATCTAGTCTTGTTTTTCATTAACCAAAGTTTGAAGTATCATTCAGCTTCTCTTCTACCTTGAAGTAGGACAAAGTCATCTTGTTAAAAAACTTTGGCAAGAAGTGGGGTCTCTTCAGGTGATCTCTAGTCTCCTTGGACGTGTCTTTACCAAGGACTTGATACCATGCTAAAATCTAAAAGTTCTATGCAGAAATTTAAAAATTCATTGCAGAAACTTGAAAGTTCTATGCAGAAAATTGAATGTACTTCATAGAAAAACTAAATGCACTTTGCAGAAAACTAAATGTTCTATGATGTTACAATTACTTAGAATGCAGATTTCTTCTTCAAAAAATTTCAAATCAGCAATTGTATATAGAACATAAACTTAAGGATCATATAAAGACAGCCAATCACAAATATGAGACACTGAGATTTTGATCCAATAACCAGTGCAAAACCCCTCAAAGGGGAAAACCCAAATGATTCTTCTTATACTAGATTTATTTAGTTGTTCAGCAGAGTACAGAGAGAGAAAGAGAGAGAGAATGAATAAAGTCATCAATGTCTGATCAACTTGTAGCTAAAGTGCACATGCTCTTCGCCTAAAGATCTCCTCCTTCTCTTCATCAGATCATGTCCTTCAAACTTGCTCCAACTCTTCCCTTGCTCTTGCTCTTCACTAGTTCTCACACTTCTCTTGCACACACTCAACACTTGCTCTCCTACAATGAACATGCTACTCTCACTCTCAATTACTCTTGCATAAATAGATGAGAAAGTAGAGGAGTTACAAAATGAATTCATGCCTTAAGCCAATAATAGGAGAATCGAATTCCATGAGGGAGGAGTTACTTGAGGAGAAGTGTAACTCATCCCAAGAATAGAAAGAGAAATACATTTGTCTTGAGGAGTTACAATTCGAATTAGGGAGAGAGAAAGAGTTACACTTAGACATGAGAGAATATTTGGTGAGAGTTACAAATCGAATTGAATGAAGGAGTTACAGTTGCATTTAATGAGGAGTTACACTTTCGCCTACTGAATTAGTGAGAGAGATATACATTCACTTAAGTGTGGAGTTACTATTTTATTCCATGAGAGAGATTTGATTTGCCAAGTAAGAGATTCTCAATTTAATTTACTTATTCCATGAGAGAATTTGTTTTTATTAATCCATTAAAGGTGAATGACTTTAGAATATTTTATAAATAATAGTATCATAATAATAATAATACTAGTAAGGATAAAAATATTAATTCTTGACTTGTATAATCATGATTGATTTGATTTTAAAGTGGATTCCATATGTCGAGATTATCCTTGATCATTTAAACATGATTTTCTATTTTTGGAAAGTCACTTCCAAATTGAGATGTGACTTACTATTTTTGGAAAGTCATACTAGAATTGTCAAGAATGATTTTTTATTATAGGTGATTCAAACAAAACTAAAAGATAACAATAAGATACAATGTCAGCATATAGAGAAGTCCCCATAGAACGGGTTCAAAAGGTATGTCAACTCAAAATTGTCATCACTGTTGATTGGAATGTTTGATTGCAGTAATTCTAAAGCTGGTGGAAAGAGGAAAAAGAGCCTAACATATTGATAAATTGTTTAGGACAATTTAGGATATATATTTGGAAGATAGTGTAGTTGCAAGTTAGGGATTCTAAGTTTCTAACAAAATCCCTAATGTATAAGTCCACATATGATGGAAACACGATATTTTAAATGGAAATAAAAGGAGTATTGTTTCAATAGAATGGTTGGAATTGCAAAGGAAAATTGGAAAAATGTTGATTCTAACATCCTTTATCTTGTATATGATGCTCATGACTGGTAGAATAGACTGGATATATACACCAGATTATGTTGTAAAATATGGGAAGATTTGAAAAGAAGCTCCATAAATAAATGGATGAGGAATATTGAACAGAAGAAATGATGCAAAATATAATGGATAAATCAACGAAGTACATCAGAAAAGAGATTTGGCAATATCCAAACTGCTACAGGATAAAAGAGATAAGGATGAAGAAACTGTCAGAAAGGACAAATAAATTTCTATATTGTGAAACCATAGTCAAACACTACTCAAATAGGTGAACAAATTAAAAGAAGAAAAAGCGTTGTCAAAACCAAGAACCAAAGATCATAAATGAAGAGATGGAAAAAAGACTTGAAGAGGGAATCTGCCAGAAAATTGAAGAAGCCCTAACTACTGACAATATCAAATCAAGAAAGCAAGCCCGAATTGAAGGACAGCAAAAATTGATGAAGAATGTGAAAAGAAAGTCCAAAAAGATCATCAAAAGGAACTGGAAGACATTAAGACTCAACCAAATAGGGTGAAAGCTAAATTGAAAAAATCAACGAACATATTTGAAGGCATTCTATTTAAGGCTGAATGTGATGCTGGAAATCCTTGACAAGAAATCTTTGAAGGGATAATCCAAGTAAATACCATTCCTTCAGAAATGTTCGAGTCTGGGTCATTTCCCTCTTGAATGTCTTTGCAGTTTTGTCAGTGAATAGGTCAGTGTTGAATAATTCATCTTAATTTGAGTTGTTGCAATCTTTTCATGTTCATTGATAGGCACACCCTCAAACATATCTTAAGAGGTGCACCTTCATTAGGGCTCCCTCAAGTAAAATTTTCTTCATTATATAACAGCAGTATAAGGACAGCTGTAGCATGTTCATCCCAGCTCTGTTTTGTCCTTATCCTTGAAGAAAACAGCCCTCCTTTGACTCCATATCCCGGATATTGGTTTAGGCCCTTCTCTTCTTTTATATCACCACAAAAAATACTATAAAATCAATCTTTTGTTTCGCTGTTTTACAAATCTGAAATAATCTTTAATAGAGAGGCATAAATTGTATTTGCTTCCTAAGTCTAATCCCCATTCTTTATTATCACCATATATTGAACTTGGTGTTTCATAGGGATTCCTCCCTTGTGCTGCAGGAGATGTTAAATTTTCCTAACCCCAGCTACTGGCAATTACTACCCAGTAATTTCCTTGCAATTAAATAAATTAAATTGCATATTATTTAATAAAATGTGCTGCTGAGATTTTAATAGGTAAATAAAAGATAAAACAGTGGAAGCAAAAACTAGCTAATCTCATACAAATGCACGCAGAAAAATTTTCCTCTAAATCTGCGGTCCATTAATTTCCGTTGTACAGCATACAAGGGCTTCCCTTCCTGAGAAATTAAATGCCCACTGAGGAAAACTACAAACAGCAAAACCTGATTTTATCAGCTGAGAAAATTCCTTCCCTGCTCAGTTTCTGCAGCTGCACAGCCCCTGCCTGTGGTCTATCCTTCTTTACCACACGTGTGACAGGCTGTGGCTTGTAAGGCCTCTGCCTGCAGCAAGTGTGGCCTGTACGACCCCTGCTGCGCAGCTTCTGCAAACCTGCCAGAGCTTCTTCCTATCCTTGCCCATGCACGTGTGAAGTTCATGGGCACTGTACAGCTTGTTACCACCAGACATGCTTGCTGTATGGACACAGATCTACTGCAGATCACTCAAAATTTGTCCTTTGATCAGCTGTGCACAAGATCTCTCTCTTGCTGTCCCTTGCTCTCTTGCTCTGAAATCTTCACACTTGGATGAATGTCCTTTTCCACACAATCACAGCGATCCTCACTAACTCACTGTCTTGTGCTCACTTGATGTGTCTTCTCCCTTCACCCAAACTTGCTTTTATAAGTTATTGACCAAATCCACAACCCTGATCTCCAAAGTGATTAACGGTTGAGATTAGATCTCCACTTCACTTGAGATCAATGGTTGAGATTCATCTAATTTACTAATGCAACTTTGCATTTCAAGAGATTAACTCACTTTTTCTTATCGAAAACAATTACTTTAATAAATACTTTACTTAAAGTAATTTGCTAATAAGGTTAAAGGTCCTTGGACAACTTCCAGATGTCTAGACAGTTAAACCCATGCAAAAAATACCTGTCCAATGCTACTAGCATCAACACTCCTTAGCGAGGAAGGTAATTCTCGAAGATCCACTTGGAACTAGTTTTCTCTCTGGTCTTGGCACAATGTCCCATGCATCATCTTTCACCGTGGCTTTTCCCTAAACCTCTTGATTTGTTGCCTCTTCTATGACACTACTCATTAATGCCATATAGTTCAAAAAATTCTTCAAAGATTTGTTGTCCCTGAATGTGCTCTAAGGAGCCTCAACATGCTCCTAAGCATCATTTAATATCTTCTCAAACCACCTAGGTCTCCTAACAAAACTGGAAGGACCTACTGACTCTTCCCCACCTGAAGGTTGACTCCCTAAACTGGAAGTTTCTGAACATTATTATCCCTTCGAAGCATCCTTCTCCTCGTCCTCTATCATTTATGGTGGTAACTCATGAGACTTCCTAGATGTCAATTTCTCCTCGAATTTAACATCTCTGCTCAGAACTATCTTCCTCTGCATTAGTATGAAGATGCTATAAGCTTTTGATGTCTCATTGTATCTAACAAATATATCCTTCTCTCCTAAATAAAGGCTCCAACTTAGAAGTTCATCCACTTCTCAACAGGCACATGGATGTATACTAGGCAACCAAAGATCCTCAAGTGTCTTATCTTCGGCTTTACCCTTGTGAAAGCTTCCTCTAAAGTCTTGTCCCCCAATATCCTATGAGGAATTTTGTTCTGCACATATACTGTAGTCTTACATGCCACTGCCCAAAGAAACATAGGAAGATCTTGGTCATGTATCATGGCCTTCGCAAAACTGATGATGGACCAATTCTTACTCTCTGCAATCCCATTTTGTTGAGGGTTGTGTTAAGTTCCTAAAACTAGCACCCAACAATTAGTTCCTAGCAGATTTATCATAGCTCTATTGAATAAATGCACAACTAGGTTATTAACATAATTATTCAGCAGAAACAAAATTTCAACCAATATCAATCACATGTGGCACATACAAATTCCACCCAATCAAATCGATTCTTCATTAAATATTAATCAGAACTTACTAGGGCTCCCATCCTAGGATAATGGCCCAACTAAGAAATTGACAATTACAACATACCTTGTACCTGATCCAGTTGATCAAGCCCTAGATCTATCATTCATCTCCTTGGTTGATTTGGATCTTCAATGTTGTACCAAACACACTTGAGTATCACGCTCCTCACTCGAGAAAATCTCTCTCAATCGTTGTATGGTGTGTTCTTGTATCTGTTGAGCTAAATCCCTAACCCTAATCTCCGAACTGATTGATGACCAAAATTAGATCTCACCTTACCTGAGATCAATAGTTGAGATTAAAACATTATAACTAAAGTAAATACTTTACTTTTCCTAAATTTCTTTAGCTCAATAGCCAACACAATTGATTATGTGTTTTTTAAAACATTATAACTAAAGTAAATACTTTACTTTTCCTAAATTTCTTTAGCTCAGTAGCCAACACAATTAATTGTGTTTTTCCTATGTCAGACATAGGCTAAATTATAATAGCAACTTCTCGTACGTGAGCAAGTGTCCTAAGGAGACTTTGGACAACTTTTGCAAGCCTAGACTCTTAGGCATGTGCAGAAGTACCTATCCAAGCTACAAACATCAACACTTCCCCTTAGTGAGGGAGGAACTTCTACCACCTGGGACTAGCTCTGGTCCCGCATTTGTTGCCATGGTTGCTCCCTCTAAACTAGAAGCCTTCCCTACCACCTAGTTTGGAATCATCCTCGAAGACTTGCTCCCCTAGGACTTGTTCCTAGAAGCCTCATGTTCTTGAAGATCATGTGAGGTCAACCCATACCAAGAGACCTTCCTGACAAACTTGGAAGGATCTGCTAGTTGCTCCTCCCCAAATAAACCTCAAGGTTGACTCCCTCTAAACTGCTCAACCTTCAAAGCTACCTAATCTTCATTCATTGTCATTATTTTGTTTCTTCTTGCCATTGCTCGAATAGACTAGCCCTTTAGCCTATACAATTTTCCCACTCTAACTACGAGGACATGGCCATTGTTTGATCTAGATCCCATGGATCTAATCAATGCTTATTGTCTTTGAATGCGACACCAAACCCCTTCTTCTCTATCATAGAGATCACAGCAAACTCCACCTTAGTTTTGGTACCCATGGCACATCCTTCACTTCCATCTTGCCTCTTGACTCGAGCTGGAATATCATTGTTCCAGCTCTTTTCACTGCATGCAACTCTAAGTCGCATTCTATCGACCTATTAAATAGATCTTGTGCCCCTATCATATGTTGTGTGGCTCCACTTTCTCGTAGCCTTGCACCAATTGGTATAGTGCTCAAAGAAAACTAGGAAACAAGAGAGAATTCAGTTTCAAAATTCCTGACAAACTCTTCCACCTGAGCTTCTGTTGACGCGGCTACAACTAATTGTGTATCCTTTCTGCCCTTCTTCCTCTCTAGACATTGTGAAGCATAGTGTCTTGTCTTATGAAAAACAAAACACTTGACCTTAGTCAAGTCCTTCTTAAGTTGTGAGGTTAACTCCTCACTTCTCCTGCTCAAACCTTTTCCTTTGCTCTTCAATGTCTAACAGGTAAGAGGTAGATTCTCATCATCACTCTTGTGTTCGCCTTCGAATATAGATTCCTCTTGAATCTCCACTTGGATGAAATCATCCCATAGTCTATCCCGATCATGAAGTTTCTCTCATGCCATGATGCCCTTGGAGCCTGGCTTGGTGAAGTCATTCAGAGTCGTCCTTACCATATCGCCATCTATCACAATCTCCCCAACTGCGGCCAACTCACCACGAACATGTGTGATCCTAGTGAGATAAAAAGTGTGATCCTAGTGAGATAAAAAGTCACTATATCTTATTTGGTCATCTTGGTCTTCCTAAGCTTTTCTCTCAACACCATCTTCCTATTGGTATTATCGCTTTGGTATAACTTCATAAGAGCCTCCCAAATCTCCCTTGTGTTCTTCTCAGATAGGTGATAAATCTCATGATCCTTCATTACATCCAAGATAATCCGATAGGTGACAAATCATGTGATCCTTCACCACATCCAAGATAATCCTTTTAGATTTCACATCCTTTTGATTGCGGATGGCCTAATCTACCGCGTCTATAGGCAGGGTGAGTTTGGTGTTAGCAAATTCCCGTATGCCATTCTCCATAAGAATCAGTGAAACCCTCGACTTCCGAGAAATGAAGTTATAGGCACCCTCCACCCTGTGCTCACACCTCATCTCAGTTGCGGCCATCTATAAATCAGAAATTTCACTGAAAAGATCTACCCCATCTTTTAAGCACCCATGAAATTAATCTTCCACCAAACCCTCGACCAATGTTGCACAAAGCGGGGGCGAAGCGGAAGCGTTTTTTGGAAGCAGGGACGCGGAAGCGTCATTTTCCAAAAATCTAGGAAGCGAAGCGTCCGCGGAAGCGTCTGCTATATATATATATTTTTATATTTTTTTGCATTTATACTCAAAACAAACATCCCAAATACCAAATTAATTGTAGAAGACATGAAAACATGCATATTTTTGCATAAATCAAGATAGATATAACATCCATTGTACATTAATGATTAATTATTCGAGCATCAACCATTTAGATGCATCAACCATCTAGAATCTAGATTCTTCTCCTCTTGTCTAGCCTTTGCCTCTACCTCGATTGTCTAGGGATATTAGTCAACATTGCCCAATTTTGATCAAACTACCTAATTCAAGACTTAAAATATGGTAGAAAAAGCTTAACATGCTTGATCGATGATTTTGACTTGATTGAAAGGTAATTTTTTGCTAAGGGTGTGCCGCGTGACAAAGGAGTTCAACAATTAACACCACCAACACTAGGGTACATATAGGGCTTGGTGCTCTTGATTAAATGCTAATCGCATACCTTCATACTTGATATAATCTAATGAAATGCCACAATCCCATTGATCCTGAATTCCTGAAAACTGTTAAGTTTGTTGAATTTTAAATAGGATATGAAATTCTATTTTCTCCATATGAAGTCCAATGAGGCTGGAACCACTCTCAAACATCCTGGGTCATTTCATGGTAATGTTAAAAATTTAAGTAAAAGGATGAAAATGAAAAATAAAGGAGAATGTCACTTTTACTTTAAGAATTTAACATTACCATGAGGGAGCATCTGCTATATTTATATTTTTTTTTGCCTTCATTCGTCACCCTAACCCAAGGTGGACCCACCCCCAACAAGCAAACTCACCTAAAATTAAAAAAAAAAAAAACGATTTTCTAACCGCTTTTTCGGAAGCGTACGCTTCCTCCTCCGAAGCACCACGCTTCCGACGCCTGAAGCACCGTACGAAGCACGCTTCTGGCCAAGCTTCCTAGGCGCTTCCGTACGGGACGTGCTTCGGGGCTTGGAACCGTGGGGGGGGGGGCTTCGTGCAACATTGCCCTCGACTAATACGATCTCCCTCTCTCCCTCCAAGTGCTAAGCTCCACCAATCCTACTAGCACTGCTAGTTGCATTATGACTAACTCAAACTCCTACAACTTCACTCACTACCTATGTCCTACATCACCACGTCCTCACTGCTTGTGTTGTTGGTTATTCTACATGACAACCGACTAACTGCTATCTTGGCCTTATCTATTTGCCTCTAGCACCCCACGACTAGCTTATTAGCTCAGTTTGCTGCAGATCAGTGGCTAGAAAAACTCAACTCTATGGTGTCCATGACTGCTCCTCGGCTCCATATGGCAACGTTCTCATGCTTGAAGGCTTGATCTTTGAGACGGCCTATCTTTTGTGGCTCACATTGATCTTCAAACCGACAACCTCTCTTGTTTGCAACTAGTTTGCTTGTTCCCTGCACTCCTCTACGCATGTGTGTGGCCTGTTCATGCACATCCTCTATTGCCTCCACATCAACCACTTCAACGGCAACCTACGATCAGGTACCAACACCACTCGACCTATGCCCTAGTGCTTGCCTGTATGATCGTTGGGCTTGTATGTGTCTCCCCATGGTTCTGTTTGTCAAGCCTTGTCACAACTACTTCTTGCACCCTATGCGTTGACACCCAAATAGTCTTCCCCCGCATGCCCATGTCTTCCCTGCAACTCGCTCTATGCTCGGGCAATGTCACTTTTCAACCACTCTAAATCCTACTACTACCTGACGGGTTGACCTTGTTATTGGGTCTAACAACCCAGTCAAGACTGTTGGCCACCCTTCACTGGGCCCTCAACCGTCACACCCCCTATTTTTATTTTACTTTTTATGTTAACTTTAAAATTAGTTAACGTACAATTTTATTTAGCACGTACAAAATTCTCACCTTGGCCATAATACAATGAACAACCTTCATCCTTATGGGTCTCAGCCTAAAAAACTTTTAAATTTGTGCCTCATACAATCACAGTGGAACTTGGCCTCAAAAATACCTATACGAACCTAGCACCCGAAAAATTCTTAAGACCAATTTTCAGAGTTCATGCTCTGATACCATGTTAATTTATTAAACCTAACACCTAGCAATTAGTTCCAAGAAATTAATAGGTTGTAGAGATTGTCATCTCCGTTGGAGACAAAAACACTAGTAAGCAAAATGTAATTGTTTGTAGACTACGTATGAAGTGTAGTAGTAATTGTATTACTGAAATAATTGAATGGTGATTACAATCCTTCATGGCAGTGTGCCTATATAGGCATTCACTGGCCACGAAGGTGAATGGTCACAACTTTTGACCTTTGACCCTTCATAGTTAATTGGGTCATTGATTAGTTTAAATATTTAATTTATTATTATTATTATTTTTGTTTTTATTTATTTATTTAATTAACATTTTTATGATTTTTTTGTTCATAACATTGCCACCCCCTTTAGACATGCTTTGTCCTCAAAGCATAACAAGAAAGGTTTTCTCTAGCTGAGCATGTTGTTGTGGAATGGCATTTATTCACTTTGACTTTGTTTGTGTCTTGTGCATTGGTGAAGTTTTCATATGAATCTGCACCTTCCTTGAAGTGGGGAGCATTAACACCATATAATTTATAGTGTTGTCCTTACCAACTAAACTCCATGAACTACTCTTCAAGGTTTGTAGTATAGCTTCCTAATTGTATTAACCATTCTGCATCAAGCACTATATCCATTTCTTTGAGCAGTAAGGCAAGAAATTTTGTCTATACCTCTATTTCTTATATTTGGATTGAAACCTTATGACATTCTCTTATCTCTTTGAACTTTTGCCCAATGGCGACAGTCGTGGTTAGGTCCTTGATTGGGGATACACAAAGATCAAGTTGTTTAGCAAGATCAATGTTTATACTATTGTGAGTACTACCAAAATCTACAAGTATATTGACATTTCTGCCTCTTATGATCCCTTTAAGCTTCAGGGTTTTAGGACGCAATCTCCTCAAGTTTGTTGGCAGTGTAGTAAGCCTAGTGTAGTTTCTTCTTAGAGACTATGTTCTCTGCTTCCGAAAGTGTGATGGAATGTATTTTGCAGTCGCTTGTTGTTTTTGGTCTTTTGAAGAATTGCCTTCTTCGTCATGATTTTGTTGGACACATGAGATTGCAACTAATGTTGCTTCTTCTGTTGGTTCCTCAAGGTATAAATCTTCATTGTGTGTGATAACGATTTCTTCATCAAGTTCTTGTACTTCAACTTGCCTTCCATCTACTATCTTATGGTAGCGTAAATACATATCTTCACATTTATGTCCTGGTGTCCAATTTTCTCCACAATTGCAACAATTATTTTTCTTCTTTATCCATTTTTTTTTACTCATTACTTGAAATATTTGACTCTTTCTCAACTTCTTAAGTATATAATTTCTTGTTAAGACATCTATGTCCTAACGTCCATTTGTCACCACAATATCTACAATTGTTTGTCTCCTTTTTAACTAGATATTATTGTTGGTTTTCATCTTCCTTGAATGATGCCATGTTGAACTTGTGTTTGTTCAATAAGCCTTGCCACATGTCTAGCTTCTTCAATAGTTTGTGGTTTGTACCACTTAATTTTTGCACTAATATAGCCTTTAAGTCCACATTTGGACATTTTGAGTACTTGTCCATTAGTAAAGCCTCTATCTTGTAGACAGTTCTTCCCATTCGTGGGTGTATTCGCTTACAGACCCCTTTTGTTTGAGATGAACGAATTTGTTATAGACAACATCTTCTTCTTCATTGTAAATATTTTTAGCAAGGCATCCACAAAATTCTTCGAATGAAAAAGAACAGGGGTCGCATTTTTCAGACCACCATAAGAACCAATCATATGCTTATGCTTCCAAATTGTTGGATGTCGTCATGATTTTCTCACGTTCACCTAATGGTGGGTTTGCTTCAAAAATGGCTTCCATTTTATTAACCCAAACAATAGTACCTCGATGGTCTTTCCCATCATATTTGGGTAACTCTTCTTTAATCCGTTGATAGTTCTCTTCTGGAAATTTAGTGTAATACTGGCTACTCGAAAAAAAAAAATCTCAAGCAGATCAGCAAATTCATGAACATGCCTATTTTGCGAGCTAGATTCTGGTCCTTGAAAAGTTTGGATTGTTAGCATGTCAACCTTCTCCATTAATTGATTAGGTTGTTCATTATGGTCATCAAGTCTTTTGGTGGTTTCTTCAAATTTGTCGTCTATTTTTAGTATCTTTTCCATCAATGGAAAGGTTTTCTTATGAAAGGTCCCCTCATATAGCAGTATTAGAGACATCAAAGAGATATATATGATAAGTTGATAGAACTATTCTCTGAAGATGCAATAAAGGTGGTCACATCACTTAGATATTATCTACACAAATTGAAGGTATCAAAGGATAAAGCGTTATCTTCATAAGATCTCAACTACAAGATCTCGGAAAGATAATCCTCATTGTTCTAAATGCACTAACTGATGAACAAGATAAGAAATGTCTATGAGGATAAGAAAGTTATCCCATTCAACAACTTGTAGTTTCTATGCAAGATAGGAGATGATAGGTTGAGGGAAAAAGTGTTGAAGGATCAAATGAAAGGATTCAGACATTTTGTCGAAAGGAAAGCAGAACATAGCTAAGATTCAATGCTATGAGCATTACAGGAAATAATGTCCTAAACTCAAGAAGGGCAATAACGAGAAAGATAGAGAAAAAGTCCATTTCACTGAAGAAGTGGAGAAAGTTGAAAGAAGGAAGTCCAATTCGTGACATTACCATAGGAAACATGAAGGATGTCTGATAGTCAACTATGAAGGATATAGCTCTTTGGAACCTCATTGGAAACTAAAGGAAAGGAAGAAGTCATCCAGGACAAGGCTCATCATAGATCAAAAGGTAACACCTGCTGGATAAGGATATGCAAGATCCTCGAGACTCATTGATCGGATCTTCATCGGAAGGTTCACCAATCTAGAGTGGAAGCAAGTGTTTCATCGGGAACTCCAACATGTGGAATTCATGGGATGATGGTATGATGACATAAGAGATGAAGTAGATCACGGGGTTGAAGATCTTTTCAATCAAAGAAGTTGTTGAAAGAAGCCTAGATGAACTAAAGGTAAATGAGGTATGTATGCTTGTATTCAATATTATGTTGTATGGTTACAGGGAACATGGATCATTGCTCGATCTTGAGAAGCATGATCTAAGGAAAGGGATCTCCTCCTATGAAAGGATATCGGAAGGCATAGATCACACTAGACGAAATCAACATAATATGTCCTCATATGAACTATGAGGTGGTTGACTATAATTGAGGAACTTTGATTGGAAGCTCATGGGAATGAAACTTGTGAAGAAAGGAAGGAAGAGATCATGAGATATGCAACCATGGTAAAGGCAATCAACATTCGGAAGACTAAGAATATTTGACTAAGAAATCTCTCGGAAAGATATGAAGACTCTGATGGAAGTCGGGAAAAGATGGAGACCCTTGACAATGGATATGTTTGGGAGATGTGTCAACATGTATGCAAGATATTGATACCTATAGCAAGATGTCATGATGAAAGACAATCACAAAAGGTAATTTTGATTTAAGTATTCATTTCTTATTTTTGAACAAATATCTAGATGGGCTTATGCAGGACTGCCAAAGGGAAGAACTGTGGATGTCTTCCAAGAGGACCATATAGAAGGATGTAAGATCCTTCTGGAAAATATGGCATGAAAAAAGTAGCGTGACATGAAGCAAGGCCAAATGAAGGCTAATAGATCACTTTTTGATGAAAGGAATAATGACATGACTGACTTATGAATGAAAGTGATGGATGGTTTGTGCCTTATGAAGAAGCCCCAAACAATGAAGACTCCTTGACAAAGAAATTCATGACATCGAAGCAAGGATCTCTTCAAATAGTTGGTTGCAAAGCTGTTGCAGGTTTCTAATTAAGAGGGAGCCTGAAAACGAGTTTCCTACTTGGAAGAAACTTGGAAATTCCTAAGCCAAGAAGGAGCTTAGGTGCATTCCTTCCGTAGGAATGAGTACATTCCATTATTGGAATTGATATGTCCTCCCCAATTGAGAGGAAGAGATAGACACATCATTCTAGTCTTCACCTGGGAAGACAGAATGGAAGATTGGGTAATCATTTGGCATCCAATACTCTTTGAGGATGAGATAGGGCATCCAAGATAAGAGTAGTCGTGGACCAATATTCTTTGAGGACTGGCTATCCAAGATAAGAATAGTCCAAAGTAGGTCATACTCTGTGAACACCCGGGTGGAGTATGTACCTTGAGAGACAATGATTATGGTGTCTATGAATCATTGGTCTCGCCAGCATTGTGCTCTGATCATGTGGATAGAGTTGTTAGTCAAGGCCTTGCTATGTGACAATGTTGGTTGATATGATGCTAGACAGATGGGTTACCAATCCGATTCTTCTTATGAGAAATTCTTCAGATTGAGAATGACCAAGTACCATTATGAATACCTCCCTAGTTAAGAGGAAGTGTTGAAGAGTGTAACTAAGTTTGGTCTTCATAATGAAATGTAACTGTAACTTTTGTAAATGATGTAAAGAAATAAAATAAAATTATTATTGTAGAACTTGCTTCATGGGTTTCATGAACAAGGGAATTTATTTTAGATAGCTCCCATTGTGAGCCCTTAGGAATTGTCAGAGTTAATGTCATGTATGAAGATTCTTTCATGGGCATGTGTCAAATGTATACAAGTCTATAAAGGTGTCTAGAAGCCCTTCAAAAGACAAGCACAGTCCTCCTCTTCCTATGTCAGCCTCAAGATGAATGAAGGAACTCATGTCGGCTCACCCTATGAAGACACACCTATTCGAAATGATATGTCGACTTATTTATATGCACCAACAACTATAAATAGGCGTGAAGGGTCCTCGCATTAGGACAGACAGAATTGCACATATCTCATTGTAGTCTTGGATGGGTAATAGCAGTTCGGACATATCTCTCTCTGCAATTTCAGATGGATGGGACAGAGATTACAGTTTGGATCACACTCTGATTTTCGGGTAGTCAATTACATTGGAAAGTTCGGATAAGGTGTAAAAGAAACAACCAGGATCCTTTTATGGCTAACTACGGAAATAGAATCTCGATCTCTGAGTGAATGGTATATGTGCTACAGTTTAGACAAGAAAATATTGATCACAGTTCAGTGCTCTGAAATAGTCACAGTTCCGCATCATAAAGGACCTACAGTTCGGTATTATGACACAGTAATTCGGTCTCACAGCAAAGGAGAATTCAGTGCCATTGTTTGAAGAAGATCTTAGTATTATCTTAGAGATTAGTGACCATGGTATGGCTTGAGATTTCGGTGTTCCTGTTGAAGTATAGGTTCGCATCATGACAGTGATCTATATAATGCAAAGTAGAAGAAACCGAAAGAGAGTAATCGAAGAGATGAAAGAGGACTTGTGTCTTGGTATTGGAGTGGCTAATAGGTTAAGGGTCTTGGTCTTGGTATTCGTCAATAAGAATCTCTACAAGAAGAATTTGTGCGGGTTTTCCTCTCAAAGAGTGAGAGGTTTTGGCCCTGGCTCATAGCCTACATGTTGTGTCTCTTGTCTATTTATGCTCATGCATTGGTCACTGTTTGATGAAGAAGAACACTAATAATCTAACAAGAAGAAGATCCTAATCTAAAGAAGTAAAAATCATTCACAAGCAGTCACTAATAGAAGAGAAATCACCTAATGCTAATGCCCTAGATTTCTCAACATGGTATCAGAGCTAAGGTGTCAAAGTCAAGAAAAGGGCATGCAATCATAGAGACACTCAAGGATCGAGTTTTAAGAAAGGCATCAAAGCAAGTTGAAGGGTATCAAAGTGAAAGTTCAAGATCTACATTGAAGAATCAAACCCTAGATCGAAGAAGCAGTCTACACCAACAAAAGTTTTGGATCCTCTAGTCCTTAGCAAAAAGACCACAAAGACCCTCATCAGGATGAAGAGATCTACAAAGAAGCACTTCTAGATCACATCATCTTGGAGACCTGAGAAGCATTTCTGATTTGCACTCATTCTCCACCGAGAAGTTGAAGTATCTTGAAGACAAAGAAGGCTAGAAGGCATTATCAGGCAAGCTCCCTATCATTGCAACAAAGATCCCCTCCTTATCCTTGAAGAAGATCATCCAAAGAAGCAGCAAAACAACCTCATCAATTACCATCAACAAAGAGAGGTAGATCTAAAGGCATTGTCATCATAAAAGGAGCAATCTCCTTTCATTGAAGAAGGGATTTTCACTTGGAAGATCATACAAAAGAGGCACTAATACATCGTCTTCAACCATCATCAAAGTGATCAAGTTGAAGATTTCATCTTCACTTGTCAAGTATCTTTAATTCTATAATCAAATTTGGTAAAATGACTTTGTTTTGCAAGGAGATCTATAAGCTGGTTGGGTCATCGAAATTCCTTGTATGGAAAAGGAGGATAGACATAGTCCTCGAAGAAAGTGAAGTCATTGAACATATCAATGAAAAGGTCTCCTCTGAATACATCGAAAGGGTTTCTTATGAAAGGTCCCCTCATATAGTAGTATTAGAGACATCAAAGAGATATATATCATAAGCTGATAGAACTATTCTCTGAAGATGCAATAAAGAAGGTCACATCACTTAGATCTTATCTACACAAATTGAAGGTAACAAAGGATAAAGGGTTGTCTTCATAAGATCTCAATTACAAGATCTGGGAAAGATAATCCTCATTGTTCTAAATGCACTAATTGATGAACAAGTTAACAAATGTCTATGAGGATGAGAAAGCTATCCCATTCAACAACTTGTGGTTTCTATGCAAGATAGGAGATGATGTAAAAAAAATTGAATCTTGACAAACCAGATATCCTACTGCAGTAAATTGATTTGCATTACCTACTTGAGTTCTTCATTTAACAAGTTATTTTCAGAAATATTTAGAAAGTATTAATGCAAATACACTGCAGCCTACACCAATATACAAATCAAGTACTGAAAAATAAATGAGACAACCACACAAAGGACACACTTATTTTTATCTAAACATCCCTAGAAAAACCCAATGCAGGAAAACCGGTGCAGCAGCTCTAAGGGTTTTCTATTATTAAGCAGAAGTTCTGAATACAAATGTTGGTTGCCCTCCCGGCAAACCAATGACAAAGAAATACAATGGCGGAGAACCTGAGTGAGTTTTACCTCACTTCACCTAGCGGAATCCGGTTGTTCTGGCAACAAAATTGGCTGGCCCCGGCTACAACTTTGTTGTGCCTTCGCAGTGATTGCGTGGGCCTGCATGGAGCTTTCTAAGGCTTTGTGTCAGCACTTCTGCCCACTGCGCCAGCTTTCCCACCTGTTTCGACAGTTCCCCGGCTTTCTGCGTGGAAGGCAGCTCTTCCTCTGCGCTGGCCCTCCTGGCTCTGCGTCAAGGCTGCGTGGGCCCAGACTGGCCCAGCGTCAGCTCTCTCGGCTACTGCGCTACCTCCACAAGTTTCTCTCCGCCTCTCTATCAGTATTCCCGAACTATCACTGCCCCTCAGCTGCAAGATCTCCCCAATCGATTTCCCTCCTGAGAACTTCTCACCTCAGAAAATCGATTTCCTCAATCTCTCTATGTGTCTTCTCCAACTGACCCCAAGCCTCCATTTATACTTTTCCTGTTGAGAAATCAATGGCCAAGATTAAGTCTCTAATCAATGGCTAAGATTAAATTAGACTTGATCCTCGTCTCTTAGAAGCTTCTCACCCATATTTTCATTAATACCCATTAATATTTTAATTTTCCTAAGTTTAGACTTAGGAACCCCATTAAAAATATTAATTATTTTAATAAAATACAATCTGGGTGGAATTTCTCCAAACGATTTTTGGGTCTTGGAGATCTCATGTGTTTTAGCCCCTCCACAAAATTTTGGAGCTAGAGCACATCTAATGCTACCCAAAAATCAACACGCCCTCTTAGCGAGGAATGTGCTCTAGCAATACTTCCCAACAGAAGTATCACAATGATCCATGGCATCATTCCTTTGCATTGTTGATGCTCGGCATGCTGCCCCTCATCCACTGCGTTGTTGCAACCTGTACTGTTGCCCATGACACTTCTACATCTGTACTGCAACTTCCTCTCAGTATGATGCATCATGCTGCCCATAGCATTGCCACTGCTAACTGTTGCACTGCAACTCAGTTGTTGAGAAGTAAGCAACTGAAAAGCCACCCAAAAGCTAACATGCTGGTCAGTCGGGATGTCCCTGGATGTTGAAGCTACCTCTGCTGCTAATTTGTGTTGACCCTCTGATGCTACTACGTTGTTGTTGTATCTGCTTTATGCCTCCCATGCTACTACAACACTATTGCGTTGCTTCAGACTTTGGCACTCTAGCTCTGCCACTGTTGCTCCATCATCCCTCGCACCAACTGACTCCCGTCATTCTGCTACTGTCATTAAGGGCTCCCGTAGCCGTATGTGATCCAAGAGTTTGGGCACCTCAAGGATCCTACCCCATTTTGTAGTCCTCTCGACTATAGCTCAATATCGCCCCACCTCTTCTCTAGAGGTGCATGAACACTCATGGCGCAATCATCATCATCGCCCTCTTTGTCAGCTTGCACTGGACTAGCCTTTGAGTCAGACTTCACTTCTTTGCCCTTCTTCCGAGGGCACTGAGTGGCGAAATGACCCAATTCTCCACATCTGAAGCATCTGACTTTGGATATATCTTTCTTTTTCCTCTTCTGTTTCCCTTGATGTCCTGCTGATGCGAGAGCTGCATCCTCCTCTTTCTCCTTCTTGGCTCTGATCCCTTTGACATTGCTTCCCGCCTTGGTCAACCGTCTGAGCTCTTCTTGTCGAAGAGTTGCCCACATCTCCTCCCAACTGGGAAGAGAAGCCCTACCCAAGATGCTCTGGACAAAGGTTTCCCAGTCTTTAGTAACTGCATTCAGGGCAATCCTAACCATGAATTCAGGATCTGGTGTAGACCCTACAGAAGTTAGTTGGTCTCGAATCCCTTGCAACCTGAGAAGGAAGGGATCAATTTCTTCTCTCCTCTGCATCTGATACTGTCTCAGTTGACTCTCAAGCATCATCTTCCGTTGAATGGAAGTTCCCTCATACAAAGTGGTCAAGGCCTCCCACATTTCCCTTGTTGTGTCCTTCTCAGCAATATGTGGGATCACATGATCCTTGACCCCGTCCAAGATCATGCACTTCGCTTTTGCCTGAGCCTCCTCATACTTCTTGAGAGGATCAACATCAACCGGAACAACAACCATCTTCAAGGCATAATCCTTGATGCGATTTTTGTCCAAAATTGCCAGGATCTTGGCCTTCCAGATGACAAAGTTGGATGCTCCATCCAACCTGTCCTGATCCCTCAGTCCATTAACTGCCATCTTTGCTCAAATGAATGTCGAACAAGTTCTCTTCTCCCTCTTTTGTTGTTGCCCCAGCAAAACTTGGATCTGGATTTCTTTGGTGCTAGAAATCCTCTAAGGAACAAGCTCCCTTTGAAATTCGATTTCCTTCACGGAAATCCTTCTGCCAACAACTGTCGAACCACCCCTCTCTAATCTCTCTTTGTTGTTGCTCAGCACTGGATCTAGATTTCTTGGCAAGAAATCTTCTAAGGAACTGATTCCCTCTACTTTGCTTCTGCCCCACTAGGTACTGTTCTGCACCAACAGAATCAACACCCCACCAGCAACTCTAGATGAAATTTGCGCTGCACCTCTAGCCCCGACAACTGGAAAATCGAGACTCAACAGTCTTTGTGTTGGCCCAGCAATCACTGCGCTGCCCTCTACAGCAACAGCGTCACACAATCAGGCTAACGCAGGTTTTGCGTCAGCCTCCCTTGGTGACTACGTCACCCCTCCTCTGCTCTCTCGGCCAGAACTACGCTGTCACTCGAGACAGCTGCCTTCGCACACAGATTTTCTTTTGTTCTTTCGTTGATGGCTTCAGTCCTCCTTGATCTGCAATCCCTCTGATACCATGTGAAAAATTTTGAATCTTGGCAAACCAAAAATCCTACTGAAATAAACTGATTTGCATTAACTACTTGTGTTCTTCATTTAACAAGTTATTTTCATAAATATTCAAAAAATATTAATGCAAATACAATGCGGCCTACACCAATATCCAGATCAAGAACTGAAAAATAAATGAGACAACCACACAAATGACACTTATTTTTGGACTAAACGTCCCCGGAAAAACCCAAATCGGGAAAACCGGTGTAGCAGCTCTGAGGGTTTTCTATTATTAAGCAGAAGTTATGAATACAAATGTTGGTTGCCCTCCCGGCAAACTAGTGACAGAGAAATACAATGGCGTAGAACCTGAGTGAGTTTTAGCTCTCTTTACCTGGCAGAATCTTGCAATTCCGGCAACAAAACTGGTTGGCCCCCGCTACAACTTCACTGCCCCTTCGCAGTAAGTGCTTGGGCCTGCGTGGAGCTTACTGAGGCTCTGCGTCAGCTCTACGTTAGCACTTCTGCCAACTGCGTCAACTTTCCCAGTTGTTCCGAATTTCTGCGTGGAAGGCAGTTCTTCCTCTGTGCTGGCCCTCCTGGCTCTGCGTCAAGGTTGTGTGAGCCCCGACTGGCCTAGCGTCAGCTCTCCTAGCTACTACACTGCCTCCACAAGTTTGTCTCTGCCTCTCTGTCAGTATTCACGAACTATCACTGCCCCTCGGTTGCAAGATCGCCCCAATCAATTTCCCTCCTGAGAACTTCTCAACTCAGAAAATCGATTTCCTCAATCTCTCTGTGTCTTCTCCAACTAACCCTAAGCCTCCATTTATACTATTCCTGTTGAGAAATCAACGGTCGAGATAAAGTCTCTAATCAATGGCTAAGATTAAATTAGACTTGATCCTCATCTCTTAGAAGCTTCTCACCCATATTTTCATTAATACCCATTAATATTTTAATTTTCATAAGTTTAGGCTTAGGAACCCAATTAAAAATATTAATTATTTTGATAAAATACAATCCGGGTAGAATTTCTCCAAACGATCTATGGGTCTTGGAGATCTCACGTGTTCTAGCCCCTCCACAAAATTTCGGAGCTAGAGCACATTCGATGCTACCCAAAAATCAACAAATGACAGGTTGAGAGTAAAAGTGTTGCAGTTGAAGGATCAAATGAAAGGATTCAAACATTTTCTCGAAAGGAAAGAACATAGCTAAGATCCAATGCAATGAGCATTACAGGAAAGATTGTCCTAAACTCAAGAAAGGCAATAACAAGAAAGATAGAGAAGAATCCCATTTCACTAAAGAAGTGGAGAAAGTTGAAAGAAGGAAGTCTGATGAAGAGGAAAAGCATTAGAAGTAAAGCGCTCATGACATTACCATAGGAAACATGAAGGACGTCTGATAGTCAACTATGAAGAATATAGCTCTTGAGAACCTCATTGGAAACTAAAGGAAAGGAAGAAGTCATCCACGACAAAGTTCATCATACATCAAAAGGCAACACCTGTTGGAAAAGGATATGCAAGATCGTCGAGACTCATTGATGGAATCTTCATCAGAAGGTTCAACAATCTAGAGTGGAAGCAAGTGTTTCATCAGGAACTCCAACATGTGGAATTCATGGGATGATGGTAACATGACATAAGAGATGAAGCAGATCAAGGGGTTGAAGATCTTTTCAATCAAGGAAATTGCTGAAAGAAGCCTAGATGACCTAAAGGTAAATGAGGTATGTATGCTTGTATTCAGTATTATGTTGTATGGTTGCAGGGAACATGGATCACTCCTCGATCTTGAGAAGCATGATCTAAGGAAAGGAATCTCCTCCTATGAAAGGATGTCGGAAGGCATGGGTCACACTAGATGAAATCAACATAATATGTCCTCCTCATATGAACTATGAGGTGGTTGACTACTATTGGGTAGCGGAGGTCCCGTGCAAGGGTTTTGGGGCAGAAAGCCCGAAAAATAGGATTAAATGATTGTAAAAACTCCGCTGAAAGCGCAAAGCGCGAATTATAATAGGTTGAGTCAAAGGGTAGTCCGCCCAAAAATAATGTAAAGAAAGATAAATAGAGTCGGCCCGCATAGGGATCGCGGGCCAAGGAAGGGTATAAATAGAGCGCGGCTTTATGATGGAAAAGAAATTCTTTTTTGAGGAATAATGGAATGTAATGGGTTTTTGAAGATAGTCTGAAAGCGTCTGTAAGTCCAAGTCGAGGGTTGGTGTAGTAGGTAGAGGCTCTGCAGCTGTGTGCGCAGAGGCCTGGAAAGTCCGCAGCTGTGTGTGCGGACCCCTGCAGCTGAGTGCGCAGGGCGGATCTGGATGTATTAAGGATAAAGTGGAAATAAAGATAAGTTTCTTCTGAAATTCTATGTTTCTTCTGAACTGTCATAATATCTGTTTAATTTGCTTATGGTTGGAATGATTATAAATCTGGGTTTATTTTAATACGCGAATTAGTTGTGATGGTTAAATGTTTGCTTAAAGACCTTGGTAATTGGTAACCACATCGTCTAATAGAATAGCGCACTAAAACGGAAAACATAATCAAGCTGGATCTGTGCGAAGACCGAGCAGCGCGGAACTGTAAACCAGTGCGCGAAACCTCCAGACCACACCAAGACATCCCTAGGGTGCGGAAACCTGGTTCCAGCACCCTCCCCTGCTACCTCGGGTGAGACCTCAGTCCGCGCTCCGTAGGATGTCGCCGAAAGGGCCAGTAGCTATGGGATTTGTTTGGTTAAATAACTCTTCCAAACCTGGGTCAGGCCCAAATAAGCCAACAACTACAATTGAGGAACTCTGATTGGAAGATCTTGGGAATGAAACGTGCGAAGAAAGGAAGGAAGAGATCATGAGATATGAAACCATGGTAAAGGCAATCAACATCCGAAAGAACAAGAAGATTTGACTGGGAAACCTTCCGAAAAGATATGAAGACTCTGATGGAAGTCGGGAAAAGATGGAGACCCTTAACAATGGATATCTATGGGAGATGTGTCAACAAGTATGCAAGATACTAATACCTACAAGAAAATGTCATGATGAAAGACCATCATAAAGGTAATCTTGATTTAAGTGTTCATTTCTTATTTTTGAACAAATATCTGGATGGGCTTATGCAGGAATGCCAAAGGGAAGAACTGTGGATGTCTTCCAAGAGGACCATATAGAAGGATGTAAGATCCTTCCGGAAAATATGGCATGAAGAAGGCAGCATGACATGAAGCAAGGCCAAATGAAGGCTAATAGATCACTTTCTGATGAAAGGAATAATGACATGACTGACTTATCAATGAAAGTGATGGATGGTTTGTGCCCTATGAAGAAGCCCCAAACGATGAAGACTCCTTGACAAAGAAATTCATGACATCGAAGCAAGGAGCTTTTCAAGCAACTAGTTGCAGAGTTGTTGTAGGTCCCTAATTAAGAGGGAGCCTGAAAACGAGTTTCTTACTTTCAAGAAACTCGGAAATTCCTAAGCCAAGAAGGAGCTTAGGTACATTCCTTCCATAGGAATGAGTACATTCCATTATTGGAATTGATATGTTCTCCCCAATTGAGAGGGAGAGATAGACACGTCATTTTGGTCTTCACCTGGGAAGAGAGAATGGAGGATTGGGTAAGCATCTGGCATCCGATACTCTTTGAGGATGAGATAGGGCATCCAAGATAAGAGTAGTTGTGGACCAATATTCTTTGAGGATTGGCTATCCAAGATAAGAATAGTCCAAAGTAGGTCATACTCTGTGAACACCCATATGGAGTATGTACCTTGAGAGACAATGATTATGGCGTCTATGAATCATTGGCCTCGCCAGTGTTGTGCTCTGATCATGTGGATAGAGTTGTTAGTCAAGGCCTTGCTATGTGACAATGTTGGTTGATATGATGCTAAACAGATGGGTTACCAATCCAATTCTTCTTATGAGAAATTCTTCAGATTGAGAATGACCAAGTACCATTATGAATACCTCCCTAATTAAGAGAGAGTGTCGAAGAGTTTAACTATGTTCGGTGTTCATAATGACATGTAACTATGACTTTTGTAAATGATGTAAAGAAAGAAAATAAAATTATTATTGTAAGACTTGCTTCATGGGTCTCATGAGCAAGGGATTTTATTTTAGATGCCTCCTGTTGACCACTGCGTGTCAACGACCCATAGCAGTACACCCGCTTTTTCGCAAAAGGGATAGCGCCTAATCGACGTGTCCATGTCGTTCAACTATCATCATTAGCCTGATCATCATGTTATATTGTAAACCCTTTCTGCATGTGTAAATTGTAAATAATCTCAGCAGATCTGTGTCGTGTATGTAATTGCCTAGGTAAACCTAATTTTCTGGTGACGATCTACATTCCGGGAGGTTTTTTGTCTCACCGATCCATTCTCAGATGGTCGGCAAAGTTTTCCTTCAGCCTTACCCCAAAGCCGGAGTGGATTTTGTCACTGGGATCTTAGGGGAGTCCTAGTGTTATAGATCGAGTCTCTATAAAAGTGATTTGGAAATAATCCTAACTATTTGGTTAGGTTATTTTATTACAAATTGCTTGATCTGCTAAATTATATTTTTGTCACAGAATTGGGTAGTCTGTGAAGGTCCTTTTCAGATGGGTTTTCCCCCTTGTAATGTAAAAAATGTGAAAATCATGATGTAAAGTGTCCTGAAGGTTGGAAAAATAATTTATCCTCTCATAGGTTAATTAATTAAATTTCCTGGCCAAAATTAATGAAAATCCTAAGCCAGAAATTTAGTTAATTCTAAGTCCTAGGTAAATTTAAATTTTCGAGGGCAAAATTCGTTGGTCCTTAAAAAATTAATTTTTAAGAGGTACAGGGAAGGTAAATTAAATATTTTGCTAAATTTTAAGCCTTTGGTCCCTGGGGTTAAATCAAAGTCAAAATTTTGAGGAAATTAATTCAAAAAATTAATTTTTGAATTAATTAAAATTCATTTAATTGAAAAAATCGAATTTCTTCAATAAATTAAAATTTCGACGGATGAGATTAAATGAAATTTTAATCCTCATCAACGATCGAGATTGCTTTGACGAGGATCACTCGAACTAGTCGTTGGAGGATTTATCTTTAAATAGGAGGTCATTTGTTCAGTCAGATTCATCCGATCTCTGGATCGTGTACTATGCTCTCAAGTTCTCTTGTATACTTTTTTGAATTAATGCAAAAGTCTTTGGGGTTTCAACGTGTTGTAGTGTTCCTCTTCACGAATTTATGGTAACATTGTTTTAATTTCTGCTTATTATTATGTAAAAACTATCAATCAATAGCTCTCTTAGAATAATCTGAATATAGGTATCTTATTCAGTTTGTTGCATCTAGTGTAACATTTTTAATTTTGATTGAAGTAGCAGGTATCTCTATTTCTTCAGAATTTTATTGTTGTTCTATTTCTCTACTTGATTTGATGGTTGATCTAGTGTTTGCAGAAGATCTCTCAGGTTCTCATTAAGCGTTTGGGGATAATCCTCGGTTGGACCAGCCAACTCTCAACACATATTTTTTGAAGAGCCTACTTCATATAAGCCTCAGGATTTATCTATCGATAATCCTTTTTCTGCAAGGTGTTTTTGAGCTAGTACCCCTCTAAAATTTCAAAATATTTTAAATATTTTGTGGAAATTTTGATAGATCTGGCTATTAAAAGCCTTAGATTATCAGATCTGGGAGCGGAGTTATTCTCATACTCCTCAAATCTGATAGATCTGTAAATTATTTGTATAGATCTGTAAATTATTTGTGTAGATCTGTTATTTACTTGTGTAGATCTGAAATTTTGTAACATAATTTTGAATTTTAACACTTGGGTTTTTTTATTTTCTCTATTTTTGTACGTATTGGGTATTGGCTTTTTCTCTTTTCACTTGTGCAAGAATAGATATGAGAGATCAGCCAAGAAAATCTTCAAATCTGACCTAGATCTAGACCTTGGAGGGCAAGATCTAGGCTCAAAGATTGTGTGCAGGAATAGATCTGAGAAATCAGCGAAGAAAATCTTCGGATCTGAGCTAGATCTAGACCCTGGAGGGCAAGATTTGGGATCAAAGATTGTTTGCAGAAATAGATCTGATAAATCAGCCAATTAAATCTTCAAATTTGAGATTTTTCAAGCAGATATGGAGGGGTTTTGAGACAAATCTAGGTCCTGGAGGGCAATATCTTATCCCAAATCTTTTTACAAAGCCAGTCATTCAAGATTTTGCAATAAATCTTAAGATCTGAAACAATAATTTTTTTCAGAACAAGGGTTTCAAGTTTTGGGGCTCCTAAGCCCAGATCTACCTTCTCCTAGCCCAATGCTAGTTATATTGGGCCTAATGCTAGCTCTCATTGGCCCTAGATTCCCTTGCTCCATTTCTGATTTGAATATTTGATTTTTGAAGCTAATCATTGAAGGGTTTTGCAGAAAATTTGGTAAAAAATTGTGTTTCAGATATTGAAATTTTTTTGGCAACTTGGGCAAGTGATCTTCAAAGCCTAGGGCCTAAGGGTTTGATCTCTAAACCATCTTTTTCCTCACTGTTTGCTACAGTAGTCATATACCTTTCTAATAGTGGTGAAAAACACATCTAAGTGGTTTGAAATTAACTAAAAAATTGTTAAATACATTAATATGTCATTTATGTTTGATGTGTATCAAGAATTTGGCCTAGATCTACATTTTGGGTCATTGTTATCTCTGAATAATTCTGTTTCTGAAGTCTGAAATATAACAGTGGAAAAATTTCATGTGGGTTAGCCTAAAATCAATTCCTAAGTTGTATAATACATTAATGAATTAATTTCTTGAGTTGGGCATTCATCATTAGGCTTATTTCATGTTTTAATTGTTGGTTGTAATAAGTATATCAGATCTGATATAATTCCAGAAATCCCATCACAACAGTCTGAAAATTTTTGATAATTCATGTGGGCAAGTTTGGAAAAATTTCGGTATATTTTTGGCATAAAAATATCATTGATAGCTTATTGTTTTCATTGTCATATTGCTGCTGTCATAAAGTTTTCCTTATTGTTGTCCTAAAAATTAATTTCTGAAAATTAAGTACTCTGTCATGGAATTGTGATAGAATGCATATCATTTGTTTCATAAACTGAGTATTTTTTTAGCATCTGTTGATATTAATTGCAAAGAAGTTTTTGTTCTCTTTGAGCTATAACTGTATCAGAAAGATTTGAAATAAGCTTGTGTTCTAATTGTAATATCTTCAGGGGTTTAATTTTGAGTCTTCATTTAATAAAGCGAACATTTCATTTGGGTATTGGAAGTTTCTGCGACATAAGCATCTTTTCATCCTTGAATCTAACTTCATCTCTTCATCTCATCTTCCGGTGCATTTGCATATAAGTTAACTTTGCATAGATAAAATTTACTTCCAAGCATAAGCTTGGTCGATAGACAGATAGATCTCCATCCGTCTTTTCTTGAGAAGCCTGTTTTAATAGTACTTAAAACGGTGACCTTGCAGTCAGTAGAGCCACAGTTCTCTGCAGCGCCGAAGGCACTGGGTATGTTAGAATTTCAGGAGAGGTATCGTTAATCACACCTTAGTGTGCTTCTCCTGATCTTCTCTCTACCAATTACTACGAAATCAGGCTCAACACAGAAAGGATTGAAGGGTTCACATTTAAATAGGCATTTAACTAAAAATTAACCAAGATGCATCTCACATTAGTTTTAGGATTTGCATTTCATATAAAATAGTCATTCATCTAAGCAGCAGTTGCTAATCGATTACTTGGTCTTAATTTCCCTAGAAGAATCGTTGACTCCATAAAGCACTAGTATCAATCGTTTAAAATCTAATCAAATCCTATAAGTCTTGCTAAATCTTAATCAAGTACTTGATTGCTTCATTGTGTCTCCTGAACTGGCTGGTTCCCAACTAGTTATTCTTCATTCCATTTTTCCATAGGGTCTATCCCCCTTAGCCTGCTATAGGGAGACAGTGTAAACGGAGAGATTGGGGATCAGGGTGACAGCCCCGGATCTGAGCCACTGTCACGGTGCCTAGACATTCTCTGCGACAACATTTTTTGGCGCCGTTGCCGAGGATATTTTATTTTCGGCGCTTCAACAACATTTTATCTTCATTCTCCTCATATAATCTTTATCATTTTTATCGGCAACGCCAACATTTTTGGCGCCGTTGTCGGGGACCGAGTTGTTGGGCCTTGGCTCTTCGAAATTCATCTTTCCTCTTTCTCATCCCTCATTCGAGCCAGCAAAGTCAACACTCTTTGGCATTGCCACCGAGGACAGAGTTTTTTATGTCCTTGGTTTCTTCGGCATCGTTTTAACATCTTATCTTTTCCGCTATTTATTCGCCTGTCAAGTGGCACAACGTTTCCTGGCGTCATTTGATCTTTTCATTGCCCTATCTTTTGTCATCTCATTAATCGTTTGATCTGCACCTTTAGCACCTGGACATTTTGGTTCGTTTCTTGTTTGGGTGGCAACTCCACTTCTTCCATTTATTATTTCTCAGACAAGAAGCCCTCCCTTATATCCGGTTGTTTGTTGCCTTTTGGACCCTAGAGTTAGATTCATGTTCAAGTGGCGACTCCACTTCTTTCATTTCTTACAAGAGTTTCTACTAGAGGCTTGCTTCTTGTGGATCTCTTGATTTTCTTGAGCAGGGTTCTCTCTCTGGCATCCATTTGGTCCCTCATTATCCCTTCAAGCAAGTCATCATGGATGATTCGTTTACCTCGTGTCATTTTACTAATTTTCTCCATGATATACCAGAAGCGGCCATTCATAAATTGCCTTCTTTCTCAGGTGGTGATTCAGTCGCTGTTATAAAGCATCTGCGCAGGGTTTCTCATACAATAATCAAATATTGTAGTTCTCCCTAGTATAATCATGAAGATGTCAAAATGCATCTATTTGCCTTTTCTTTAGAGGGTGATGCTTTGAATTGGTTTAATAATTGTCTTGAAGACTCATTCGCTTCTTTACAAGACATTGTCAATGCTTTTACAGATAGATATGGTGATCAAGGTAGCTCGCCTTGTGCCCCTAAAATTATGCAACAGAATGAAAGTGATCTTGTAAAGGATCCAGTTGTCAATGAAAGATTTCAAGACAATTCTCCATATCAAAATGTGCCATCCACTTGTACTGTTGCAAGTCAAATCCATGATAGTGGAAAAACAGGGACAAGTTGTCAAATCAGTGTTGACAATGAAAGGGAAAATGATAAGAAAATTATAGAAGAACTAAAGCAGTTGGTTAAAGACATGCAGTTTAGTCAAACGCAACTGGTAAAAAATATGGAGCTTAATCAAGAGAAATTTGTAACTGATTACGTCAAGGATATGAGAACTTTATACACTCAACTGGAAAAACGTGATGAGGAGATGGAAATCATGAAAATTAAACACTTTGATCACGTAACCACCGTAGTAGAAAAGTGTGCTCAGAATATGGAGGATATGAGGACCGACATGCAGAAGGAAATGGAAACCATGAAAGCTAATCATGGCAGAGAAATTAATTCTATGCAAAGCAAGTTATTAGCCCTAGAGGAAAATATGATGATCATGGAATTTAATCATTCAAATCACGTGATTTCCATGGAAACAAGTTATCAAGAAGAAATAAGTTCGATTCAGAACAGATTGTCAACTATGGATGAAGAAATGACCATCATGAGACTTGATTATAATAATTAGTTAGCTATCATACAAGCAAATCATGAGAAAGAGATAAACTTTATGCAACATTGCTTGATGACCATAAAAGTAAATAATGACAAAGTAATAAAAGATACGGAAGCTAGTCAGATATGTCTTCAGAATAAGTTATTGAGCATGGAGGAAGACCATGCCAAAGAACTCAGTGCTATGAAGGTTGAACACTCTAACCAGATAGATGCCATAATAAGACAGGTACAGAAACTTCAGCATGGGTCAGAGGATGAAAGAAACAAGGAGACGTCAACAGATCAGAAACCTCCTTATCTGCTGCAGCGAGCTCCATCTTATTATGAGGAGGTCATTTGTTCCATTGAAAAGTGGTTAATTGAAGGTGACCCAGATAAAATTGAAGTGGATAAGAATCAGGTTGACGCTCACATGGTTAATCCACCAGTCATAGAAGATCAAGTTATAACTCATGACACCTGTGAGACTGATCCATCATTCTTGACAGGGAAAATGCAGAATGAAGAGAGACATGTCATGCATATCTTACATACTTCATCTGAGAGTTTTGACGCAGAATGTTCCACGTCATCAGTGATACACCCTGCCACAAAGAAAAAGCGCAAGAGAAAGAGAATAATAAAGTGATTTGATGCATTAGATGGTCGTGAGCAGCTTGATTTTCGAAGAGGAAAAAGTCTTACCATATGCAGGATTGGACATGGGAGATCCGAAAAATAGCCGACATATTTGCTTAAAAGCAGGCAAATGCTCAATATGCACTATATTGAATGCATCTGATGCCATGAGGCATCATTGTATTGTATTTCTAACTTTATGCCCTGTTATTTAAGTATTTCATTTTGTAGTTAGATTCGGTTTTTCATGTTGTTAGACTAGTTAATAAATGAAGAGCTTATATCTTTCCTGTGCTTAACGTTATATGATGATTTTTGGGTGGACGCTACTTATGTTTTGTTGTGTGTTGCATGGGTGCAAATTATGGATTCTCACATTCCTCCAGCGCAGCAACGTGTCCCCGAGTAGAGCCAGATGTTGACCACTACGTGTCAACGACCCATAGCAGTACACCCCCTTTTTCGCAAAAGGGATAGCACCAGATCGACGTGCCTGTGCCGTTCAACTATCATCATCAGCCTGATCATCATGTTACATTGTAAACCCTTTCTGCATGTGTAAATTGTAAATAATCTCAGCAAATCCGTGTCGTGTATGTAATTGCCTAGGTAAACCTAATTTTCTGGTGACGATCTACATTCCGGAAGGTTTTTTGTCTCACCGATCCATTCTCGGATGGTCGACAGAGATTTCCTTCAGCCTTACACCAAAGCCGGAGTGGATTTTGTCATTGGGATCTTAGGGGAGTCTTAGTGTTATAGATCGAGTCTCTATAAAAGTGATTTGGGAATAATCCTAACTATTTGGTTAGGTTATTTTATTACAAATTGCTTAATCTACTAGATTATATTTGTGTCACAGAATTGGGTAGTCTGTGAGGGTCCTTTTGAGATGGGTTTTCCCCCTTGTAATGTAAAAAATGTGAAAATCATGATGTAAAGTGTCCTGAGGGTTGGAAAAATAATTTATCCTCTCATAGGTTAATTAATTAAATTTTTTGGCCAAAATTAATTAAAATCCTAAGCCAGAAATTTAATTAATTCTAGGTCCTAGGTAAATTTAAATTCTCGAAGGAAAAATTCGTTAGTCCTTAAAAAATTAAATTTTAAGAGGTCCAGGGACTAAGGTAAATTAATTATTTTGTTAAATTTTAAGCCTTTGGTCCCTGGGGTTAAGTCAAAGACAAAATTTTGAGGAAATTAATTCAAAAATTTAATTTTTGAATTAATTAAAATTCATTTAATTGAAAATTTTGAATTTCCTCAATAAACTAAAATTTCGACGGATGAGATTAAAAGAAATTTTAATCCTCATCAATGGTCAACATTGCTTTGACGAGGATCACTCTTTAAATAGGTCATGTTGTTAGTCAGATTCATCCTTTCTCTGAATCGTGTACTAAGCTCTCAAGCTCTCTTGTATACTTTTTTGAATTAATGCAAAAGGCTTTCGGGTTTCAACATGCTGTAGTGTTCCTCTTCACGAATTTATGGTAACATAGTTTTAATTTCTGCTTATTATTATGTGAAAATTATCAATCAATAGCTCTCTTAGAATACTTTGAATACATGTATCTTATTTAGTTTGTTGGATCTAGGGTAACATTTTTAATTTTGATTGAAGTCGCAGGTATCTCTATTTCTTTAGAAGTTTATTGTTGTTCTATTTCTCTACTTGATTTGATGGTTGATCTAGTGTTTGCAGAAGATCTCTCAAGTTCTCATTGAGCGTTTGGGGATAGTCCTCAGTTGGACCAGCCAACTCTCAACACATTTTCTGAAGAGCCTACTTCATATAAGCCTCAGGATTTATCTAACGGTAATCTTTTTTCTGCAGGGTGTTTTTGGGCTAGTACCCCTCTAAAATTTCAAAATCTTTTAAATATTTTGTGGAAATTTTGATAGATCTGACTATTAAGAGTCTTAGATTATCAGATCTGGGAGCAGAGTTGAACTCATACTCCTCAGATCTGATAGATCTGTAAATTATTTGTATAGATTTGTAAAATATTTGTGTAGATCTGTTATTTACTTGTGCAGATCTGAAATTTTGTAACATAATTTTGAATTTTAACACTCGGGTTTTTTGGATTTTCTCTATTCTTGTACGTATTGGGTATTGGGTTTTTCTCTTTTCCCTAGATCTGAGCTAGATCTAAACGCTGGAGGGCAAGATCTGGGATCAAAGATTGTTTGCAGGAATAGATTTGTGAAATCAGCGAATTAAATCTTCAGATTTGAGATTTTTCAAGCAGATATGGGGGGGGTTTGAGACAGATCAAGGCCCTGGAGGGCAATATCTTATCCCAAATCTTTTTACAAGGCCAACCATTAAAGATTTTGCAATAAATCTTAAGATCTAAAGCAAAATAATTTTTTTCAGAACAAGGGTTTCAAGTTTTGGGGCTCCTAAGCCCAAATCTGCCTTCTCCTAGCCCAATGCTAGTTCTATTGGGCCTAGTGTTAGCTCTCATTGGCCCTAGATTCCTTTGCTCCATTTCTAATTTGAATAGTTGATTTTCTGAAGCTAATCATTGGTGGGTTTTGCAAAAAATTTGGTAAAAAATTGTGTTTCAAATATTGAAATTTTTTTGGCAACTTGTGCAAGTGATCTTCAAGGCCTAAGGCCTAAGCATTTGATCTCTAAACCATCTTTTTCCTCACTGTTTGCTACAGCAGTCGTATACCTTTCTAATAGTGGTGAAAAACACATCTAAGTGGTTTGAAATTAACTAAAAAATTGCTAAATACATTAATAAGTCATTTATGTTTGATGTGTATCAAGAATTTGGCCTAAATCTACATTTTGGGTCACTGTTATCTCTGAATAATTCTGTTCCTGAAATTTGAAATATAACAGTGGAAAAATTTCATGTGGGTTAGCCTAAAATCAGTTCCTAAGTTGTTTAATACGTTAAGGAATTAATTTCTTGAGTTGGGCATTCATCATTAGGCTTATTTCATGTTTTAATTGTTGGCTGTAATAAGTATATCAGATCTGATATAATTCCAGAAATCACATCACAACAGGCTGAAAATTTTTGATAATTCATGTGGGCAAGTTTGGAAAAATTTTGGTAAATTTTTGGCATAAAGATATCATTGATAGCTTATTGTTTTCATTGTCATATTGTTGTTGTCATAAAGTTTTTCTTACTGCTGTCCTAAAAATTAATTTCTGAAAATTAAGTACTCTGTCATGGAATTGTGATAAAATGCATATCCTTTGTTTCATAAACTGAGTATTTTTTTAGCATCTATTGATATTAATTGCAAAGAAGTTTTTGTTCTCTTTGAGCTATAACTATATCAGAAAGATTTGAAATAAGCTTGTGTTCTAATTGTAATATCTTCAGGGGTTTAATTTTGAGCCTTCATTTAATAAAGCGAACATTTCATTTGGGTATTGGAAGTTTATGCGACATAAGCATCTTTTCATCTTTGAATCTAACTTCACCTCTTCATCTCATCTTCTCGTGCATTTGCATATAAGTTAACTTTTCATAGATAAAATTTACTTCCAAGCATAAGCTTGGTCAATAGACAGATAGATCTCCATCCGTCTTTTCTTGAGAAGCCTGTTTTAATAGTACTTAAAACGGTGACCTTGCAGTCATCAGAGCCACAATTCTCTGCAGCACCAGAGGCACCGGGTATGTTAGAATTTGAGGAGAGATATCGTTAATCACACCTTAGTGTGCTTCTCCTAATCTTCTCTCTGTCAATTACTGCGAAATCAGGCTCAACACTGAAAGGATTGAAGGGTTCACATTTAAATAGGCATTTAACTAAAATTAACCAAGATTCTTGCATCTCACATTAGTTTTAGGATTTGCATTTCATATAAAATAGTCATTCATCTAAGCAGCAGTTGCTAATTGATTACTTGGCCTTAATTTCCCTAGCAAGATCGTTGACTCCATAAGGCACTGGTATTAATCGTTTAAAATATAATCAAATCCTATAAGTCTTGCTAAATCTTAATCAAGTACTTGATCGCTTCATTGTGTCTCCCAAACTGGCTGGTTCCCAACTAGTTCTTCTTTATTCCACTTTTCCATTGGGTCTACCCCCCTTAGCCTGCTGTAGGGACTCGGGAGACAGCTTAAACGGAGAGATTAGGGATCAGGGTGACAGCCCCCGATCTGAGCCGTTGTCGCGGTGCCTAGACATTCTATGCGACAATAGCTCCCATTGTGAGCCCTTAGGTATTGTCGTAGAGTTAATGTCATGTATGACGATCCTTTCTTGGGCATGTGTCAAATGTATATAAGTCTATAAAGGTGTCTAGAAGCCCTCCAAAAGACAAGCACAATCCTCCTCTTCCTATGTCGACCTCAATATGAATGAAGGAACTCATATTGGCTCACCCTATAAAGACACACCTATTCAAAATGATCTATCGGCTTATTTATATGCACCACAACTATAAATAGGCATGACGGGTCCTTGCATTAGGACAGACAGAATTGCGCATATCTCTTTGTAGTCTCAGTTGGGTAAGAGTAGTTCGGATGTATCTCTCTTTCTAGTTTCAGATGGATTGGACAGAGATTACAATTCAGATCACACTCTGAATTTCGATAGTCAATTACAGTGGCAAGTTTGAATGAGGTGTAAAAGAAACAATGAGGATCCTTTTACGGCTAACTATAGAAATAGAAGCTCGATCTCTGAGTGAATGGTCTATGTGCCACAGTTCAAACAAGAAAATATAAATCACAGTTCGGTGCTCTGAAATAGTCACAGCTCCGCATCATAAAGGACCTACAGTTCGGTATTATGACATAGTGATTCGGTCTCACAATGAAGGAGAATTCAGTGTCATTGTTTGAAGGAGGTCTCAGTATTATCTCAGAGATTAGTGACCATGGTATGGCTTCAAGATCGGTGCTACTATTAAAGAAGAGGTTTGTATCATGACAGCGACCTTAATGACTACAGCGATCTCATATAATGCAAAGTTGAAGAAACCGAGAGAGAGTAATCAAAGAGATGGAAGAGGACTTGTGTCTTGGTCTTGGAGTGGCTAATAGGTTAAGGGTCTTGGTCTTGGTATTCTTCAATTGGAATCTCTATAAGAAGAATTTGTGTGGGTATTCCTCTCAAAGAGTGAGAGGTTTTGGCCTTGGCTCATAGCCTACATGCTGTCTCTCTTGTCTATTTATGTTCATGCATTGGTTATTGTTTGATAAAGAAGAACACTAATAATCTAACAAGAAGAAGATCCTAATCCAAAGAAGTAAAAAGCATTCACAAGAAATCACTAATAGAAGAGAAATCACCTAATGCTAATGCCCTAGATTTCTTAACAAGTTGTCTGGTGGCTGGATAATGGAAATGGACGCGGAATGGTCAACGATACGGTCAGTGGTGAGCAAAGGCACAAGACAGTGAATCGGGTGTGGTGTAACGAAGCATGACAGACAGATGCGACGCGGGGAAGAACACAGGGACAGTGGACTTGGTGGATCAGCGGACGAGTGTAGACAAGCGAGTGGCGGTGTAGTGATGGTGAGATCGTTGAGAATAGCGAAATAGGGGTGTTTGTGCAGCAGCTGCAAAGCTTGAATCACGTGGCTCTGATACCACTATTGGAGACAAAAACACTAGTAAGAAAAATGTAATTGTTTGTAGACTATGTATGAAGTGTAGTAGTAATTGTATTATTGAAATAACTGAATGATGATACAATCCTTTGTGGCGGTGTGCCTATATAGGCATTGATTGGCCACGAAAGTGAATGGTGACAACTTTTGACCTTTGACCCTTCATAGTTAATTAGGTCATTAATTATTATTATTATTATTTCATTAACATGTTTATGAATTTTTATGCATAACAATCTGCCTCTTGATCCCCGCTTCCTTACAAAAATCCTTTAAGTCATTAGAATTGTATTGATCCCTATTATCTGACCTCAATACCCTTATCCTCCTCTTTGTTTAGTTCTCCACCTGGCCCTTAAACTCCCCGAACCAACTAAAGACCTCGCCTTTGGTCTTCATGAAGAAGACCCAAGTTTTCTTAGAATAGTCACTAATGAATGTGACATAGTATAGTGCTCCCTACACTAATGCCATTGACATTGCCCCACGCACATCTAAATGAATGAGATTTGAGATCCCCTTAGATCTGCTCTTAGTGCTTGAAAAAGCAATCTTGGCATTCTTGCCAGGTGCACACCCTCTACAAACACTGCTAATCAACATGAACTTTGGGAAATCAATGAAAATCTCCCTCAATATTGGAAATGCCTTGTAGTGTAAGTATCCCATCCTCATGTAACACAACTCACACAAGCTATCATTGTCATGTATCAAAGTCAGAACAAGTTTTCCCTTCAACCTGTATAAGTTTCCCTCTCTAACACCAATGGTCGGTGTTGTGTCTAGGACAGAATCCTCTGGACGAATGAGCACCTGCCCATTCCTAAACATGACTACATATTCTCTGAGATCAAGTTCTTCAACCCTGGTACATGTAGCATGCCCTTGGCCTCCAATGTTCATCCTAACTCGAGATGGAACATAACGGTTCCCTCTTCCTTCACTACATATTTGGCATCATCACCACAGTCCACATGAATCCATGAGTCTTTCTCCCTTAGACTGCTAAATGACTTGTGCTTCTGTCATTTGGCATGATGCAACATTGTCCAAGTACCAAGCATTTCTGGTATGGTGCCAATATATAGACAGTAGACCAATGAGAATTCCTTCCCGAACTTTGTTGCAAAATCACTTAAGTTGTACCTCTACTAATGTTGATGTCAATTGCAACTTCCCCTTCCCCTTACCCTTCTTCAAGCACTGTAAAGTGTAGTGCCCATTCTTGTGGCAAATGAAACATTTGAGCTTGCTCAAGTCTTCCTTCCTCATGAACTATGACCCCTCACTATTACACTTGAAACCCTTCCCCTTGCCCTTCTTGGACTGACTAACCAAGGCCAAGTTCTCCTCTCCATCTCCTTTCCTATTGGCCTTAGACTCCTCTCAAGCCTCTTCGTAGATGCAATCATCGCAAAGCCTCCTCCAATTGGGAAGCTTTCTCCCCACTGTCTCATCCACTTTCTCCCCAATGGTTGCACGTTGATCCTGTATCTAGGTGATCTTCATGAAGTAGCTAGTAACATTATCAAACCTTGATATTTGGATGGATCTGAGCTTGCTCCTCAAGATCATCTTCTTGTTCATGTTATCACTCTGGAATAGGTCCATTAGAGCCTTAAACATATCTCTAGTTCATTGTTTTTCTCCCAATTGCGAGATCAAATGATCTTGTACAACATCCATGATCACTCTCCGGGCTTTAATTTCCTTCTCATGACATAGCTTGAGTGTTGCATTTGTCACTACAAAAACAACCTTTTATGTAATCTCCCAAAGGAGATGTTCCTTAAAAATCCAAGTTACCCTTGCCTTCTAGGACAAGATGTTAGATGCTCCATCCAATTGGTCTTCAAATCTGAGACTGGTTGTTGCCATACTTAAATCTAATAAAAAGCCATCGTGTTCTACATCCTTTTAGCACCTACAAGAATAAAAATGTTTTTGGTTTATAGATCTGCTAATTTCTCTTTCCAAATCCAATAGATATGTTGCAAATCTTTGTGGATTTGTGTTTTGATCCCCTTTTAAACACCCACAAAATCTTAATTTCTACCAAACCCTTGATTGGTACAACCTCTCTCTTTCCCTCTAAAGAGTGACCTCCACAAAATCACTATTGGTTGATTTGTGCAAAATCAAAAAATTGGCCTCCCTCTCAAGAGTGTAAGCTCTGATACCATGTTAAATTTTCCTAACCCTAGCTACTAGCAAATTATTGCCTAGTAATTTCCTTGTAGTTAAATAAATTAAATTGCAGATTACAAAATAAAATGCAATGTTGAGATTTTAACAAGTAAATAAAAGACAAAACAACGGAAGAAAAAATTAGCCAATCTCATACAAATGCACAAAGAAAAAATTTCCCTTCAAATCTGTTGTCCATTAACTTCAATTTTACAGCATACAAGGGCTTCCCTTCATAGGAAATTAAACGCCCACTAAGGAAAATTGGAAACAACAAAACTTGTCTTTATTAGCTAAGAAAAACCTTTCCCTTCTCGATTTTTGAAGTTGTGTGGCCCCTACCCATAATCTATCCTTCTCTGCCCATGCACGTGTGATACTCGGCAGAGTTGGCAGCGATGCAGTTGGCACAGTGCAGTGTCAGCAGCAGCGCGGAGGCTTCAGTGGCAGCACAGAGTCTAGCAACAATGAGGACTCGGGTGACAGATGCATCACATTGACCACAGTTGGTTCAGTGTGTTGGATATTTCTCAGCTACAGATGTTGCAGTGGCAACAGCAACAGATGAGAAGAAGTTACAATGCAGATACAACAATTGACAACATTTTAGCAGGGTCAGCAACAGCACAGATGCAGCACATATCAGAGTTTCACAGTAGTTGATGGGCAAAGAAGCCAAACATCAGAAGCATGACAGGAGGTGGTGCGGAGACAGGGTGTTGCTTCAGTGGGTTGTAGCGATAGAACACATTCCTCACTAAGAGGGAGTGTTAGTTTTTGTAGCATCGAATGTGTTCTAGCCTTGAAATTTTGTGGAGAGACTAGAATACATGAGATCTTCAAAACCCAGAAATCGTTTGTGGAAATTCCACCTAGAGATGACTTAATTAAAATAATTAATTGTTTTTTAATGTTTCCTAAGTCTAAACTTAGGAAATATGATTAATTAAAAGGTATTAATTAATTCATTGTGAGAATCTTCTAGAAAAAGACTTGGATCGAGTTCTAGTTAATCTTAGCCATCGATTAAGTTTTAATCGTGGTCGTTGATGTCTCAACGAGCGATTATAAGAAGAAACTTGATGGTGCTTGGAGAACACACCAACAATTCGATTTCACTGGCAGATCAATTTCCAGAGTAGCAGCACTGAGTTGCCGGAGAGAGAGCTAGTGAGCTCGAAGCAATGAGAGAGGGGAAAGGATAGTTAGGTCGGAGGGAGATTTTCCAATTTCAGTCAGTGCATTTCAAAGAGGTAGTGAGTGCCACAGAGAGGCAGGGCAAAGCCACGCAAGGCAGTGCAGTGCTTCAGAGGGGATTCCATATTTTGTTGGGGAGATGCAGTGATTCAGTGCCAGAAGCTGGAGAGGGAGTCCAGAGGCCAAGAGAATCCATCTTCCAAACAACAGTTGATCAGATAGAGAGAAGGAAGCAGTTCCGAGTTGTGGGACGTAGTATTGTGTAGGCTGACGCAGTGACTGCGGAGAGGCAGCAAAGAGTAGCTCCACTTGAGCCAAGGTCAGTGTCGGATCGCCTGTGGGAGTGAGATTTTTCTCACTAGATATATTGTCAGTCATTTCTCTATATGGATTGCTAGATTTGACATCCATAGTCATGTACTCAGATTTACTACTGCATAATATAAAACCCTCAATTGTTGCACTGGTTTTCCCGAGTTGGGTTTTTCTAGGGACTTAGTCCAAAAAATACTATGTATTTGTGTATGTGTGCATCTATTCTTCCAGCATTATTTTTCTTCTGTGGTATTTTATTTGTGAAGGCTGCAGTGTATTAGTTTCGATATTTACCGTAGAACACAGGAAATAATTTCTTCAATTCATTTAACAAATGGAAGAAACTAAATCAGTTGTTGCAGTAGCATTCAAGGTTTCTGAATTTTCACATGTTATCAAAGCACAGATGAAAGCCAAAGAGCTCAGTTGCAGAAGGGAAGAGGAATTTCGTAGCTTTGCATAGGCATCAGTTTGAAATCCTTAGAGGCAGCACAGTCCCTTGGCCAGGAGGGTTAGTTTTTGAGGAAAAGTTTTTTTCTTTGAGAGATTCGACAGAGAATAAATTTTCCAGATCAAAGATTACCAGAGGGAGAGGGAGAAGCAGTATTTTCCTTGCAAAGCAGATCTTCAACTAGGACACAGTTATTTTGCAACAATTTGTTGGTGCAGAATAGCATCAAGAGGAAGGAAGAGCAGACACTGAGGGAATTCTTTCCTCGAGGAACTTCTAGTCCAGAAGTTCGATTTCTCAGTGCAGAGCAGTAGTAGTTGGGAGCAAATTTGCCCAACTCCAATAGGGAGTGCGTAGAGCCAGTCAGCAACTACGCGGAGGAGAAGAGGAGTTCGATTTTTTGCGGAGATGGCATCAGCAGGGCTAAGAGATCAGGATTGGTTGGACGAAACCTCCAACTATGTGATCTGGAAGGCAAGAATTACCTGTCTTCTAGATGAATACAATCTCAAGGCCTACATCAATAACGTGGTAGCTATTCCCCAGGATCCATATCAACAGAATACCTACAAGAAGGAGATGGCGAAAGCTAAGAGGCTGATTCTCAATGGGGTTCGAGATCACGTGGTGTCTCACATAGCTGGCAAATGTACTGCCAAGCTGATCCGAGTTGACTCAACTCCCGGATTTAACCAAGATCTTTTGCTTTCGTAATGTGATTAGAATTGCATTTAAAATAGCATAAATGAACATAAATGCATGTTGTAAAGAAGGAACATGACAATCATCAGCAACATAAAATAACAAGACATTGATAACGGAGTTTGTCCAGGAGGGACTACGTCTCTGGGCCACGATGTCAAGATGGTGTAGGTCGCTGCATTAAGTGTTGTCAATAGTGATGATGTACATAGGTGGTGACGTCGCTATAATACAAAGAAAATGCCCTCACGCAGGAGTGGTTCCAAGAGATGTTCCGCTGCATGAACTCTCATTCAAAAAGGACTACTATCAGTATGACCTAAACTCATGCATGATGATAATGAGCATCCCGCAACATGGCATAAAAGGGATCTCAATGCAAACATACATGGCGACACATGAGTATCCCATCAACATAACAACAAAGGGATCTCAAACAAAACATGACGAATCATGACAACAAGTACATCCCACAGATGATTCTGCGTCACATCAAGCAGGAACCATGAAACAAGTAAGGAAACAAGATCCCACATCAAACATCAAACAGGGGTCGGTGCAGCACAATGCATAGCAAAAAGAAGTACATGAACACACTGCATATACCTCACATCCTGGGGCCATCTGAAGAAAAGGATGTCAAACTGCTGAAGTTGGTCGTACCATCAATCTCGCGGCGTCGAATCTCATGGAAATGATTGCTCGCACATCGGATGCTGACACTTGCACTCCACTTTGAAAAGTGGTCAAAAAATAAAATGATCAAATGGAAAATCTGAATGCACCATCATATTTGTGGCGTCGAATAATGTAGAATCGACTGTCAAATTTCTGAATTTTGAGAAAGTGAAAATCTGGGGCTTAAGGAATCTTTTAGATTCCCCCTAGATTCCTCAAAGATTCCCTCCTCCGAATCATCTGAAGATCTGCTACTAAGATCAAAATTCTCACTGCGCCATCAGGTTCGTGTTGCTGAGAGGTGTAAGATCGACATAAAATTTGTCCAATTTGGACACTTGGAAAATTTCGCCCTCCTGAGAATTTGAATTTTGGCTCAATCATGGTTCCGCCTGCCTTTTCTCTGGGCTCATGGTTCCACCTGCAAAAATTAATTAAAAATGTGTCTTGAAAAATGTGCTCCTCTCCTGGTTCCATCTAAGCAAAGCATGGTTCCACCTGTCACAATTAAAACATTATAATCGTCGATCTCCGTGTCGGGTTCATCCTCCTTCGTCACGCACTGAGCAAGATGGGTTTATATAAAAAATTGGGCGGACTTTACCACGTGCAGTCGTTTGGCGTAGTGGTAATTTGAGGAGTTGTTGGAGGGCAGGTCGGGGGATCAAATCCCGACCCCTCCATAATTGGCGCGTTTGATTTTTTTGGTGGCACGTTTGTTTGAGGTTCGGTTGGTTGGTTGGGCCGCTCGTGAAGCGGGCCAGCCACATGGTCCCGCCGGCCCATGTTCATATATAGCACATGGGTGGGGGCGTGGGGCGAGTCCACCGGAGGTGGCCCGCCCACAGCCTAATGTAATACGTTTTAAATTTAATGTGGTGTGTGGTGGTTGAGGGGGGGCCGGCAAGGGTCATGGCCTGTCAGCATGTTTTAATTTTTTTTTTAATTTTTGTTTTATGTTGGCCGTTGGGGGCTGGCGAGGTTGGTGGCCCGCCACCCCATAATATATATATTTTTTTATTTTTTATGAAAATAGGGGCATTTTTCAAATCTTTCGAAAATAAGGGATATTAGACAATTTAACGAGGCCACAATTTCACCCGCTTTTGGGAGCTAGACTTCCTGCCCTGGGGTCGGCCAAATTGTAGGACACTTAAACTTGGCCCACAGTCCAACTTTGACCAAAACTTTGACTGGCTCGTTCTCCCTCATATGAGCTCGAATTGACGAACCGTTCGCACCATTACGATCAGGACAACAAGATCTACGCTCTGGTCCTGGTTCGAAAGCATTCTGATCACTTTGATTTTTGAGCTTCCATAAGCCCTCTGTCTTGTGTGTGTCCCGGGAGCCACCTGGATCACAAGCAGATGTGGGAAGCTCTCGCTACACTATACCAGGGATCTTCCGAGCAACAGAAGACATATCTCGAGTAAAAGTTGAGATGTACCAAGATGCAGAAAGGGGAGCGCATAGATCCCTTCCTCACTAGGCTTCAGGATGTTCGAGACCAGTTGTCTGCAGTAGGGTCAGCGCCCCAACCTACAGAATTGATGCGGTTAGCTCTAAATAGCATTTCCGAAGACTGGCACGTCTTCGTCTAGAGTATTCTGGGCAGAGACAAGTTGCCAGAGTAGGACTGAATGTGAGTTGATCTACAGCATGAGGAGATGAGGCGAGATTTGGTGAAGACCACCATTAGTGGCAGCAATAGCAGCAGTGGGACGAAGCTAGTAAAGGAAGAGGAGAATGTGGCCCTCGCATCAAAGGGGCAGCAGGAGCAGTGAAGGAAGAAGAAGGACCTTTCCAAGGTCAAATGCTTCAGATGTGGTGAACTTGGTCACTACATCAATCAATGTCCTCTCAGAAAGAAGGACAAAGAGGAGAAGCAGGATCAGCATGTTGCATCTGCAGAGATCAACAAATTGTCCTCCAAATTGGAGGAAGATTTTGTCGTGATCACCAATATACCTCCAGGAGTGAGGTGGGGTGATTTGGTTTTGTAACCCCGGAGAGCTACAAGGTGGGCAAGATTCTTGAGGAGGTCCACCTCATGAATCAATACCTTGCTACGGGCAGTTGGTGCAGTTAGGTGCCATAGTGACAGATGCAGTAGCTAGTAGTGAACTGAGACTGAGCAGCGCATAGCAAAGTTAGCAGCAGTGCAGAGTCAGCAGCAGCGGAGAGGCTTCAGTGACAGCACAGAGTCTAGCAACAATCATGACTCGAGTGACAAATGCATCACACGAACCACAGCTGGTTCAATGTGTTGGACATTTCTCAGCTACAGATGTTGCCACTGCAGCAGCAGCGGATGAGGAGTTACAGTGCAGATACAGTAGTTGACGGCAGTTTGGCAGGGTCAGCAGCAGCATAGATACAGCGCATATCAGAGTTGGATGCTTTTCAGTTGCAGTTGCTGCAACAGCAAATGGAGAGGGAGTCATAGTGCATATGCAGTAGTTGACAGCAATTCAGTAGGGTCAACAGCAGCACAGATGCATCTCATATCAGAGTTGCGCAGTAGTGATGGGCAGAGCAGCCAGACATCAGCAGCGTGACATGAGGTGGTGCAGAGACAGGGTGTTGCTTCAGTGAGTTGCAGCACTAGAACACATTCCTCGCTAAGAGGGAGTGTTAGTTTTTGTAGCATCGGATGTGTTCTAGCCAGAAATTTGGTGGAGAGGCTAGAATACATGTATTCTCCAAAACCTAAGAATCGTTTCTAGAAATTCCACCTAGAGACGACTTAATTAAAATAATTAATAGTTTTTAAATGTTTCCTAAGTCTAAACTTAGGAAATATGATTAATTAAAAGGTATTAATTAAGTCATGGTGAAAATCTTCTCAAAAAAGACTTGGATCGTGTTCTAGTTACTCTTAGCCATTGATTAAGTTTTAGTTATGGTCATTGATGTCTCAACAAGATATTATAAGAAGAAACTTGATGGGGCTTGGAGAACACACCAGTAGTTCGATTTCACTAACAGATCGATTTCCAGAGTAGCAGCGTTGAGTTGTCGAAGAGAGAGCTAGTGAGCTCGAAGCAGTGAGAGAGGGGCAAGGATAATAAGGCCGAAGGGAGATTTTCCAATTCTGGTGAGTGCATTGCAGAGAGGTAGTGAATGCCACAAAGAGGCAGCGTAGAGCCACGCAGAGGCAACGCAGTGCTTCAGAGGGGATTTCGTATTTTGTTGGGGAGAAGCAGTGATTCAATGCTAGAAGTTGGAGAGAGTCCGGAGGCTAGGAGAATCCATCGTCCAAACAACAATTGATCAGATACCAAGAGGGAAGCAGTTCTGAGTTGTGGCACGCAGTACTGCATAGGCTGACGCAGTGACTGTGCAGAGGCAGCAAAGAGTAGCTCAACTTGAGCCAAGGTCAGTGTCGAATCACTTGTGGTAGTGAGATGTTTCTCACTAGATATATTGTCAGTGATTTCTCTGTATGGATCGCTAGATTTGAGCATCCATAGTCTTGTACTCAGATTTACTATTGCATAATATAAAACCCTCAGCTACTACACTGGTTTTCCCGAGTTGGGTTTTTCCGGGAACTTAGTCCAAAAATAACTGTGTATTTGTGTATGTGTGCATCTATTCTTCCAGCGTTATTTTTCTTCCACAATATTTTATTTGTGAAGGCTACAATGTATTAGTTTTGATATTTACGATAGAACATAGTAAATAATTTGTTCAATTCATTTAACAAATAGAAGAAACTAAATCACTTGTTGCAGTAGGATTTGGGGTTTCCAAATTTTCGCAGTTGTTTGATGAAGAACATTAATAACTTAAGTGAAGAAGATCCTAATCTAAAGTTGTAAAAAGCACTCACAAACAGTTACTAATAAAAGAGGAGTCACCTAACTATTGATGCCCTACATTTCTCAACACTTCCCATAAGAACTTGGGTAAATCCTAATCATGAATCATAGCCTTAGTAGCCTCCACAATGGACTTGTTGTTCCTTTCAACAACCCCATTATGTTGAGAGTCGTAAGGGACTATCAACTCCCTTTTAATCCTTTCGTCCTTGCAGAAGGCAATGAGGTCGTTGGAAATATACTCTCCTCCATTATCTGACCTTAGAGCCTTGATCTTCTTCCCTATCAAGTTCTCTACCTAAGCCTTGAAATCTTGAAACTTGTTGAAAACCTCATCCTTGGACTTCATGAAGTAGATCCATGTTTTTTGTGAGAAATCAGCAATGAATGATAATGTCATCAGTCCACATCCATCTGAATGTATTAGATCCAACATCCCCTTTGACCTATTGTTATAGTTCGAAAAGGATCCCTTGACATTCTTGCCATGTGCACAACCCTTGCAAACTCCTTCTGACTTCATGCTCCAGCCGGAGCTTTGGAAGACCTGTAACCATATTCCTCAATGTTGGCAAAGCTTTGTAATGTATGTGAGCAAACCTTTGATGCCACAACTCACATAGATTGGTGTTCTCATGCAGCAATGCTTGAGCTGATCACCCCAGAGTTTGTACAAGCCTCCCTCGTGAACACCAATCACCTTTGGAGAATCTATGCTTGAGCACTTTTTCCATCCAAGGACTTGTCCATCAACTAATGCAACTCTATACCCTTTGTCTTCCAAGGATGAAGTAGAGATTAGGTTCTTTTTCAAATCTGATACGTACAACACATAATTTATATGAATATTTCCTCCCGACTCCAACTGGAAAGATGTTGACCCGACACCTTTGACTGCATACTTGGTATTGTCACCAATTTCCACTTTCAATGTTGACTTCCTTTCTGCCAATTTTGTGAAACTGTCATGGTTACCTGCCATATGTCTGGAGGCACCACTGTCCACTAACCAAATGTCACTGTGATCTGCAATAGTCTCTGTAAGGGCAGAAAAGAAAAAGTAATCTGTATCATCTGTACTTACATTCCTGGATTTCTTCTGATTTGGATACTCATCATCATCAATGTTTGTTGCACCTATCAGCCTATCTTCGGGCTTGATAGAGGGAGCCATCTAATCAAAAGATATGGTCCAAAAAAAATCAGATAGCAAAAATAGGTGTCTTCAAGGGGTGATCTCAGTGGCCTTTCTTCACCTAAGCTCTGATACCATGTTGGTTTTCTAGTGTTAATAGACAAGCACAATTTTCTGCCACTGATACTTACTTCCAATGATATATGATATTCCTTTAGCACATTCCAGACTATCATTAAGCAATTACACTTGAGAAAATTCAACTGTAAATGCAATAGAACAGTAAAGATCACAGTAGAAAAGCCATGCACAATAGACACCAAAAATTTGCCTTGGGAAACCCAAACTTGGGAGAAAACCCAACAATCTTTTCTAGAAGAAATTGTTCAATTTGGAAAAAGTACAGTCTGATCATCTCAAGTCAAACTTGGTCAACCCAACTATCATTAAGCAATTACACTTAAAAAATTTCAACTGTAAATGCAATAGAACAGTAAAGATCACAGTAGAAAAGCCATGCACAATAGACACGAAAAACTTGCCATGGGAAACCCAAACTTGGGAAAAAACCCAACAATCTTTTCTAGAAGAATCAGCACAAGTCAAACTTGGTCAACCCAAACCAAAGAATCAGCACAAGTCAAACCTGGTCAAACAGACTGAAATTCTGCCTCCTGCAACTGCCCAAAAACTCAGTCAAACTGAGTCAAACAGGCTGAAATTCAGCCTCCTGTAACTTCCCAGAAACCCGGTCGACTCTGCCCAGAAAATTCGGTCAACTCTGCCCAGAAGACTCAGTCAACTCCTCCCAGAAACCTCAGTCAACTGCTCCCAGAAAAATCTCAGTTAACACAGGTCAAATAGACCTCAGAAAGAACTCAGTCAAAGTTGGTCAACACTGTTCAAACTTCAGAAGACTTCTTCTCTATCTCGCACGTGTGAACAGAAGATCAGATGTTTTTGTTGATGATCCGAATTGTCCAAACGATGGAGGTCAAGTTTGTATTTATAGTGGTTTAGTGGTGCCCAAGGGGCGTGTCTCCTTGCTGGGCCAACTTAAACTTTTCTGGCCGACCTAACCAATTTAATTTAATTTAATTTTTCTTTCTAGAGCCGACTTGAATAGCTGGGGAATACCTCCCACAGCGACCCAAAAATCATCACCTTGTGCATAACATGTCAACCCATCAAATTTTGTAAATTGATGAAAGGGACATTGAGGCATTGTTATAGTTTCTTTTGCAGAAATAATGAATGAAAGAGCAAGAGACTGAGCACATAAAGTATGGTTTACCTTCAGGTTTTCATGTTAAATACTTTTGCACATGTTTGAATGAATATCATGGATGTTTTTTGTAGTTTGCTACACATTTGTTGCAGGGATGTTGTACAAGCTTCTATTGTGTGACTATAGATGCAGGGGAGGTCCCTCCCCACTGCATCATGTGGTATCAAAGCTAGCTTCAGCTCTGGGATGAGATGAATGACAACGTGATGATGAAGAAAAAGATACTGATAAATATTAAGAGGATTGAAGATGCCACAAGAGGATGAAAATGAGGGCTACTTTACATTCCCAGAAAAGATGAAAAAAATTGCAAGGGGAATGTGTTGCAGAGCAAGTGTAAACATTAGGCATGAAGACTATGGAAGGTATGTCTTTGAGAGAAGCTGTGATGTTGATGGCAGAGGTCAGTCGCCTAGTTTATTCGGTGAAGGAGAGATGCAACACTAGGAGCAGAGAAGACTCGGTGTTCTGTACTTTTGAAAAGAGAGGTTAGCTACACCGCAAGCATCTGTGTAAGCTGCAAGGAAATGTAATTGTACTATCTCTAAGGAGACACATTTGAAGTCGGTTCATAAGCACATATGGCAGTCCTTAAGAAAGATGATGAGATGGAAATGAAGAAAGAGAGACAGATGGCGGCAATAGAAGATGGATTGCAAAATAATGTAAATTGCACATGGAAAGTTCAGAATTCCGTGATAAGTGTGTTGATATATTGTTGCAAGTGAGTATGCAGCAATGAATGTGAGAGGATGTTGAAAGAAGATAGTGGTGGTGGAAGACGAAGAGTAATACGGCGGGCATCAAAGCATGAGGGCATGCTAACTTACTAAGTTCAGTTAAATAAACTACCTATGATCTGGAAACTGATAACAGGGATAACAAACATGCCAGTGTTTTTCTTGTATGGTAATGAAAAATCCCTTTTCCAAAAAAAAAAGGGCGGTGACAAGAGGAGGCATTCACACTTAGAAGATGAGCAAATAACTTCACTCCAAAGACCGGAACAGGCTTTGGACTCTGGAGTTATCAATTTCTATTTTTTTAATAGAAAATAAAAATGGATGTCAAACTGATATACCCATTCTTGTTGGCTGTCATCACTAGATCTCGAGGCAGTTACTGCAGTCATGTAAGCCACTACAATACTCAATGATAAAAAATCCATGGACGCATCAATGAAATAAAATCAAATAAAGATGTACAGAAGATCATTAAAAGATTGAGTGAACATAAGAAACAGATGCATGACTCTATGGATAGACCAGATAATAAATAAAAGTCCTCTCAATTACGATAGAGCACAAACACAAAGTGCTGATCACTTACTTATGCCAAGTAGTTGCTTCTGTAAGTAAAAAAAAAAAATCAATCTTTATTAATATTGTCTCAATTTCAAACTAATCAAAACAGTTCTTAAAAACAGAGATACGAAAAATTTTAATCCCAAGTGCAAATAAATTTCAGGTCAAAGTTGTAATACCTGTATAAAACTATAGTCCTATTTAGAGCAAACTGATTAACTTCTAAGTCCTAACCATATTCCAAGACACAAAATTTGAGCAGCATTTCCAGTTCCAATGCTGATCCTATTTCAACTTGTTCAAATTCAAAAATGCAAAATTATCTTGAAGGCAGATATTATCTATGAAACATTTCCCGATGGATTCAAATATGTGACAGAATGCTAATTCTTCCAGTCCATCTAAAGATAACAAATGTGAAAGAACACCCCATATTAAGAGATATAGTTTATACTCAGACAAGGCCAAAAATGAACGCAAGGAGCACACTATCTGTAAGCCCACTACTAGTAAGGATGAAGAAAAGCATCCAGAAAAAAATTAAATATAAGAAGTCCTACCAGAAAGTTCTCGCCTTTGGACAGATGACTTGTCATAAAAACTGTAGACCACACAGTGCATGCCACCTCAGGAATGGCTGCAGCTTCTTGTAATGAAATTCCTTTCGGAACAGGCAAGACATGCCCAGATGGAACTGCCACCTTTTCTGCATACCCACCTCCTCCCAGAAGTGCACAAACCTGTGAAATTGCACGTTCTATAACAATGTCAACACTTGGGAGTAGTGGCCTAGTTTGTGATAAAAAATTATCTGGCCAGCCTTGTAAAATAGCAAGTGAAACAAAAAAAGAATTTTCCAGGCATGGATTATTATATGCAAACATTGTGTGAATAAGGGTTCAACCAGTTAATCAATCTATGTACAAAGCATATCACAATATTGTAGAGCATTAGAACTAGAGAAAATCATATAAAGAATGAATAGATAAGATAGGACAAGAGAATTTTGTTAATGTCCAACAAAAGATCATAAATAGGTCAGTGGGACTGCTAAGTACACCAGTAAGGACATATAAGGTGGGAACGCAAATGCTGCCCCAAGAAAAACATGATAAAATAAAATCTATCATATACTGAGAAGAAACAAAGAAATGTTGCAAACATCAGCATCGGGATAAAATCAGCGACGGTAGGGAAAAAGAAAAAATCGTAAAAATCAGCGACGGTAGGGAAAATAAAAATTGTAAAAATTGGCAAACAGCGGCAAAATTAAAAAAACTACAAAAATATTCATTTTTTTTTAAACCCGCAAAATTACTTTATAAACAAGTCTAGGCGTAGACCGGTGATGTTTTGCAATCGACTTGTGACAAAATCGCGATTTTTACGATATTATCACGATTTTTTCATTGACAAAAAATTGCAGAAAAAGTCAGGCTTGTGAAAAAACCATGATTTCCCGATTTTATTGCAATGTTCACAACACTGAACCAAAGTCTAAAACCTAGCAACATGGATCAGAGAAACAAAGCAATAATGCAGATGCGTGCAAGTAGTGCAGAGAACCGAAGACCAACACAATGAATCTCATGAGGGGAATGTCTCACCTGGGGGGTAATCAACATCCCCTATTGTTATCTCTCCTATCATATGAGGCTGAAGGAAGAAACTCCTAATAAAAGACTGGTCAGAGGATCTTGGGGAGCAGAAAGATATGGCATGAGGTATGTCTCACTGTCTGGAATCCAGATGCAACACCCTGTGGCCAAGCCCTATGGTCAGTATCCTCGCTGCTGATGTAGTGTGAACTGTCCCATGATCTAGCCAACATTAAGGGTCCTGCTGGTTGACCACCTGTTAACCCTTAGATTTGTCCCCTTGCAAATTTGGAGGGTTAATGACCAGCACATTTTATCAGGCTGGGGGTTTAGAGACATATGCAGATACAGTTTTGCTTGGGTCTGGGGGTTGGTTCCCAAGGGGATTGGTTGCAGTATGGATTAAGTGATAATCCAGACATAGTTTACAGAGACTGGAGAGAGTTGTTATTTTTAGAGTTCTCCTACTTTTTAGAACACAGTTCCGAGGCTTGCATGGTATTATTAATTACATATTCGGAGACCTCGTGAACTCGGGATTTCAATGAGACTTCTCCAGGTGACATACATGGTACTTATTATTTTTAGCATGTTTGGTCCAAAGACTTGCATGTTGATTTTGATCACATATCTGGTTTCCTTAGTGAAAGATGAATACAATGACTATGGTTTCATGAGATTCTAAACACTTTCTATTTTCAGCAGTGGTCACATGCAAGGTCCTATTACATATTCGGTCTCCCCACTAAGTTATGAGTCTGGTGAAAGTGGTTTTAACTTTTTTCAGAATCCGAGAAAGGGCAGTGCTAACAGCATTTAGGGATTCCCCACAAGATTTTCAGTCTAATGAGGATAATATTGTGGACGTGTGCACAGATTTGAAAAAACGTATGGCTTCTATCAAAGGAAAATTGTAGGAAGATTAGTTTGTTCCTTCAGATTTTTCATGTGTTTCACTATATCCATGTAAGCTTCATTTGGATGCATGGACTACCCATGTCATAAAGTTTGATGGAAATCCTTGGTTGGATTCAAGGCACCTTGCATCTTTTATGGAATACATGGTAGAGACTAAGATTGTCCATATATCTTGTTGATATTCAAGATAGAATACAGGATATGGTTGATGATTTGATGACAGAATATGATAATAATCCTTCAAGTGATCTTCTTGTGTAAATAAAAGACAAAAGATGCATATATTTCCTTTTACAATTATATCAAAGCAAAATATGATGAGCCTCCTCCATCAAAGCTTAAAGATGAGTCACACGAGGATGACCATCGCTGTTCTTCTTCCCATAAGCCATTTTTTGAAGAAAACATAAATGATGAGGCCACTAGAGATGTTTTGCACCTCCATTTGAAGAACACATTCATGAAGAATTACCTAATGATTCCATTGAAGTCCAAGCACAAGAAGAAAGTCATCAAGCACTTGAAGAATATGATGAGGAAGACTTTTCTCACACCTCCATTGAAGATCAAGCACATGAATAAAGCATTGTTGAAGAAGCACCTTATCCTCCCATGGAAGATCAGGTAGAAGACATTAACAATGTGAGTAACCATGCATTTTTTGTTTTCCCCTCCTGAAATTGAGAGTCTGGTAAGCTTTAGGCCTGTTACTGCAAAATCTAGCACCTTAGTACAAAGCCTCACTAAGCACTCTAGATAAAGGGCAACAAGGGGAATAGTTGTTAAGGTGACAGTGGCAACTGATCCTATTGTTTCCCTTTATCTAGAGTTCTTAGTGAGGCTTTGCACACTAGATTTTGCAGTAAGAAGGCCTTCTAAAATTTTTGAATTGGAAGATGTTTTTGTTATGATCTTGAGAAAGATAATCACCAAAACAAACCCTTAAATGATGGTAAAGTGGCAAATACATTTTCCTCTTTATTTAATGAAAATAATGGCAACCCAGGGAATTATGTTTTAGACATCACTTTTCAGAATTTTTTTCAAAAACAGGAGTGGGGATTACCGGATGTTAAAATTTGGGTACCAGAGGACAAGTGGTTCCCTAAGGCTTTGATCTTTGGCCTAGGAAAAAGTGTCCAAATTTATTTGTACTTTTCTCCTAAAGTGACTTTACAAGTTGTTAAATTATGGTATGTTCTATGCTTAGAGCAGTTTACTTATTTTTCTTCTTATTAGCCACAGATTAGCAATCACATATACATTAAGTAAAGTGCAGATAGAACATTAAATGATCAACAGAAAACAAGCCAAGACAAGACACACAAGATGTGATGGCTATCCAGGGACATACCCCAATGCGGGGAAACCCTTTGATCAAATCTTCTTTTATCTTCAATAGTTCAGCAGAAAGAAATAGTACAAAATTTGAATTCTGTAATTTTATATCAGCAGCAGCAAACCCTAAAACAGCAAAGTCAAACTTGGTCAAAGTAGTTGAAATTGACCTCTAATATGCTTGGTCAATTTCCGGTCAACTTGCCCTTGAACAGCCCCAAAAGTACAGTCAAATTGCAGATTTCTGAAGTCAACTTGCAGCCCTAAACTACGGCAGCCAACACTGATCAAACCAGAGGTCAGATCACCTCGGTTTTCATGCCAAAATTTGCGGCCTGCCTAGGAGAGGCAGCCACACCCAATCCGCAACCCTAGATGGTCAACGCTGGTCAAAGAGATGACCTGCTGCCCTAGCGTCCTTCTTTCTGCATCTTCCTTGCCCTAGAACGTCTTCCTTTCAGCCACACGTGTGAGAGAGAGAGGCTCCTTTTATGCGTAGGAGAGAGAGAGAAGATGAGTGAATGAATGAGTTCCAAATGACTCAACCTCTCTTCTATTTATATGAAACGTTGGGCATGTGTGCCACACACTTAGCTGTTGGCCGACCTTGACAATTTGTCAAGTAATTATAAATAAATTCATATCTCCATAAATACTTGTCAGAATTGGATGATCTTTAGATCAATCCTACACCTCTCGATGAGAGGAATCTAGGAAAAATATCAACAGCCATAAATAAGGTGACCCACATGGAGTTTGGCCCTAGTTGCCAATTTTAACTCTCCCTCTCAACTAGGGAGAACTCCATCTGCAATCCGTCGGACCGTCGCTGCTATCCATCCATCAAATGCACTGTCCTGCACAGCTTGACCCCACTCTGCTCTGCTTGAACTATGAAGAAGAAGAAATGATCGAGGATGTATCATACCATCCTCCACTGACCCAAAGTCAGTCTCAAAGTGTGTACCACTCTCACTGATCCCAGATCAGTATCATTGATCCCAGATCAATAGAGGTCATCCTAGCATAGGGAGTACGGTAGATACAACAATGTGTCCATCGATAGTACTACTATGGTCCCTATCCTCATTTCCCTACTCATTGATCAGATGAGAGGTACTTCCCATGAGTCCCAGACTGCGTGGGTAGTATGCCTCGACGGGAGAACTAATCATCCTGTCCACAGGAGAACGAATCATCCTGTCCAGTGGACGCCTGGAGAACGAATCATCCTGGCCTACAGGAGAACTAATCATCCTGTTCCACAGTTGCCATGGAGAACGAATCATCCTGGCCCGCAGAAGAACTAATCATCATGTTCCATAGTCGCCACAAGGTGTCACAGGGGAAGGTTGAACCTTTTACCTTGTACATAGTGCACCACCAGGTGATGGTGAGTCGCCCTGTGGTCACATGTCGCTCCAAGAAGTACCCCGCGCCCCCCTGGAGCTCCCAGAGCTCAATACATCATACTCGACCCTCATAAGAGGGTCTCTGAATGACACCAAGTCGTTCTCAGAAAGTCAAGAATTTGACCTTTCCCAGGGGCTTTGTCAAAATGTCGGCGACCTGTTCATCTGTACCGATATGTTGGAGCCTTATTGCTCCCCGTTGCACCATATCTCGAATATAGTGGTACCTGATATCGATATGCTTGGAGCGATCATGGAATACGGGATTCTCTGATAAACGAATCCCGCTCTGGTTGTCACACAGGATCACGGTGGTATCCAATGTAAATCCAAACAGCTCACTGAAGAGCTTTTGCAACCAGACTACCTCACAGGAGGCCATGCTAGCAGCAATGTACTCTGCCTCGGTGGTGCTCAAAGCCACCGACTTCTGCTTCCTACTCATCCAAGATATCGAGGCAAATCCCAGAGAGAAACAGCACCCGGAAGTGCTCTTTCGGTCCACCACACTGCCTGCTCAATCAACATTAGTATATCCGAGTAGTCTAACATCTCCAGCAGTGTATCTTAACCCACGAGTGATTGTGCCACGAAGATATCTCAACAGATTCTTGGCACCAATCCAATGTGTGTGGTGAGTTTCAACCATATGTTGACTCAATGTGTTGACTGCAAAGCATATATCAGGACGTGAGTTTACCAAGAACATCAATGCTCCGACGAGTTGACGATACTCGGTAGCATTTTGTAAAACAAGTCCAGCAGCATTACTGCTTAACTTCTTGAAGTCAAGATCCATTGAGGTAGTTACGAGCTTGCAGTCCACCATGCCGAATCTCTCCAATATCTTCACCACATATTTTCCTTGAGATAGGCAAATCCCAGAGAGAAACAGCACCCAGAAGTGCTCTTTCGGTCCACCACACTGCCTGCCCAATCAGCATCAGTATATCCGAGTAGTCTAACATCTCCGGCAGTGTATCTTAACCCACGAGTGATTGTGCCACGACGATATCTCAACAGATTCTTGGCACCAATCCAATGTATGTGGTGAGGTTCAACCATATGTTGACTCAACATGTTGACTGCAAAGCATATATCAGGAGGGGAGTTTACCAAGAACATCAATGCTCCGACGAGTTGACGATACTCGGTAGCATTTTGTAAAACAGGTCCAGCAGCATTACTGCTTAACTTCTTGAAGTCAAGCTCCATCGAGGTAGTTACGAGCTTGCAGTCCACCATGCCGAATCTCTCCAATATCTTCACCACATATTTTCCTTGAGATAGGAAAATCTCCCCTGGCTTCTGCCAGACTTCAAGTCCTAGGAAATAGTGCATCAGTCCTAGGTCCTTCATCTCAACTCAGAAGCCAACTCCCTCTTACATTTGTGAATGAGAGGGTCTGTACCTGTTAGAAAGAGGTCATCAATGTACAGCATCAGTATGAGAGGTTTGTCATCTTCAACCTTAAAGTAAAGGTTAGGGTCGACTTCACTCCTAGTGAATCCCAGCTTCATCAGGTAGCTATTGATCCTCTCATACCATGCTCGGGGTGCCTGCTTCAGCCCATACGGGGCTTTCTTCAACCTGCACACGTGAGATTCTCGATCATGAATCTCAAATCCTTCGGGTTGCTCCACATAGACCTCCTCTTTGATCGAACCATGCAAGAACACAGTCTTGACATCCATCTGATGTAGGTTCCATCCTTGCGAAGCAGCAAGGGCTATGATTGAGCGGATGGTGGTATATCGGGCAACAGGTGCAAAAATCTCGTCATAGTCTATACCTTCCTTCTTAGAGAAGCCACGAGCAACAAAACGAGCCTTATACTTTTCAATACTTCCATCAACTGCATGTTTTATCTTGAAAAGCCATTTTGAAGTGACAACGGCTTTGTCCTGGGGTCTGGGGACCACATCCCAAACATCATTTTTCATGATGGACTCATATTCCTCAGTCATAGCATCCTTCCATACTTGATGCTTGATAGCTTCTGTGAATGACGAAGGCTCATTTTGGATGATCATGCTCATGATGGTCAGGTATCCCTGATACCTATTCGGCTTCTTACTTTCACGGAAGGTTCCTCTGGGTGCAATGTGTCCTTCAGCATCATCAAGTGTCCCCCTAAGCCATGAAGGCCTCTTCCTAGAAGAGGAAGGCTCTTGCAGAGGAGGATCAATAGGATCCATAGGTTCTTCCACATCGGGCATCGTCTCGTCTTCCTTTTCCTTCGGTTCCCTGGTGTCAGCTTCTTTAGATCCTCTTAGAGTAGGAAGATTGTCAACTTTGCTAAGAGCCATATCTTCGTCAAAGGTGACATCATGGCTGATTTCGACTTCCCTTTGTCGAGCCACATAGATTCTATAGCCCTTAGTATTTTCGCTATAGCCCACGAACATTCATTTCTTTCCAGATGCACCCAATTTATTCCTTTTCTCCTTCGGCACATGAAAATATACAGGACTTCCAAAAATTCTAAAATGAGATACGTCAGGTTTCTTACCAGTGAACATTTCTTCGGGAGTCTTGGAACCCAATGCTTGATGAGGGCATCAGTTTTGTACATATACGGCGGTATTTGCAGCTTCGGCCCATAGAAACTTTGAAAGTCTTTTATCATGGAGTATAGCACGGACAGCTTCCACAACCATATGGTTCTTCCTTTCTGCCACACCATTCTACTCAAGAGTATATGGTGTAGTTGTCTCCCTCTTAATGCCAGCCTCTTTGCAAAAGTCATGAAACTCATTGGATTCATATTCAGTCCCATTATCAGTCCTTAAAATCTTGATCTTCTTTTCGTTCTGATTCTCGATCAAGGCTTTGAAGTGCCGAAACCAGGCGAACATTGCATCCTTCTTTTTCAAGAAGTATATCCAAGTCTTGCGAGAATAATCATCTGTAAAAGTGAGGTAATATGAATATCCTTCCAAGGAGTTCACAGGCATCATACCAGATATGTCTGAGTGAACCAACTGCAATATATTGGAGGTCTTGCTTTGGCTTGAGGGGAATGGCCCCCTTTTGAGCTTTTCTTCGGCACATCCCAGACATACACCTTCTTGCTCTACTCGGAACTCGGGCATCCCTGTCACCATTTGTCTCACATCGGGTAGAGCTTTATAATGAAGGTGAGCAAACCTCCAATGCCATAGTTCAGACTGAAGAGATGTGTCACAAGACATGACACCCAACGGACTTCCTCCGACCTGATATAATGAATCAACTCGAAACCCAAGAGTGAAATCATCTTTAAAGTACTTTTTCCATACATGTACCTTGCCATCGTTGAAGGCCACCTTGTAGCCTGTCTTCCATTGTCGAAATGGACACCAGGTTCTTTTTGAGATCAGGTACATATGACACATCTTGTAAATGGATTTTATTTCCTTGATTCAATTGAAGAGTGACATTTCCTACGCCTTTCACAGGATATTTTGAATTATCTCCAAGAACAATTTCCAGGTTGGTTTCCTTCTCTACTAGATTAGAGAGAGCTTCTTTGTAAACAGTGAAGTGCCTTGAGGCACCATTATCAATAAGCCAATTTCTCCGCGAGTCTAGGGGAGCAGTATTAGAGAGAGCCGCTGGAAGATAATATACATCTTGCTTATTGTTAACAGTGTTAGATTCATACCTGGAGTTTCTTGCCTTCTTGAAGGGTTGTCCTCTTCCCTGATTTCCAGCATTTCTTTTGCCTCTGCCATTTTCCCTGCTATTCCTTTGATTGCCTTGAGAGTGATTTTGATCATCGTCCCGGTGCGAGTCCCTTTTATCAAGGCACTCCCTTGCATAGTGGTCTGTTTTATTGCAATTGTAACATCATCCTTTTCTTCCACCCTTTGGTCTAGCCTTTCCTTTGGATTTAGCCCCGGAATTGTTTCTTCTTTTAGCATGAGAAGAAAAAGCAAAGGGATGGCCTTCAAGTGCGGGCATTTCTTGTTCTTCCATCCTTGTTTCTTCTTGAATGCATCTAGCCATCAATTCCTCAAATCTAGGAATTGCGTTATTGTTGAGAAGAGTAGACCTGAATATATACCATTCAGATGGCAGTCCTCCAAGAGTTGTGAGTGTCATTTCCCTGTCGGGATTACTTCCCCAATAGATAGGAAATCGTTCTTGATCTCGGTGATCCTTAAGAAATATGCTTGCATACTCTCGTCTTTGCCCTTCTTAATTTCCTTCAGCTTATTTCTAAGGAACAAAACTTGATTTGCATCATTAACTTTAAATAAACTCACCATTCTATCGTAGATTTCCTTGGAGGTGGTCAGCTCGGAAACATAGGCCACCAAGAGCTTGTCGATAGAGTCCCAGATGATCTTCCTTGCCTTGACTTCTCCCTTGGTCCATTTGTTCCTAGCATCAGCAGATGCATTTGATGGAGGCTCAACAATTCCTCCTCTCACATGGTCCAACACTTCCTGCTCTTCTAATGTTAGATCGAGAGACATCTTCAATCCGTGATAATCAGACTTCTCACAAAGTTTGTCTTCAGCAGGGAAGTGTGTTAAAGACCCCATGATTTCTTTAAGATAGCCTTGCCAACCTTCTCTTCAGTGATTGCTCTTGCTCTTGCTCTTGCTTGGGCTTTGTCTTCACCTCAGCTATGATACCATGTTAAATTATGGTATGTTCTATGCTTAGAGCAGTTTACTTATTTTTCTTCTTATTAGCCACAGATTAGCAATCACATATACATTAAGTAAAGTGCAGATAGAACAATAAATGATCAACAAAAAACAAGACAAGACAAGAGACATAAGATGTGGTGGCTAGCCAGGGACAAACCCCAATGCGGGGAAACCCTCTGATCAAATCTTCTTTCATCTTCAATAGTTCAGCAGAGAGAAATAGTACAAATCTGAATTCTGTAATTTTATATCAGTAGCAGCAAACCCTAGATCAACAAAGTCAAACTTGGTCAAACTACTTGAAATTGACCTCTAATATGCTTGGTTAATTTCCGATCAACTTGCCCTTGAATAGCCTGAAGAAACAGCCCTTGAACAGCACCAAAAGTACAGTGAAATTGCAGATTTTTGAAGTCAACTTGCAACCCTAAACTAGGGCAGTCAACACCAATCAAACTAGAGGTCAGATCACCTTGGTTTTCGTGCCAAAATTTGCGGCCTACCTAGGAGAGGCAACCACACCCAATCCACACCCCTAGATGGTCAACGCTTGGTCAACACTGGTCAAAGAGATGACCTGTTGCCCTAGTGTCCTTTTTTCTGCGTCTTCCTTGCCCTAGAACGTCTTCCTTTCAGCGACGCGTGTGTGGGAGAGAGAGGCTCCTCCTATGCGTAGGGGAGAGAGAGAGAAGATGAGTGAATGAATGAATTCCAAATGACTCAACCTCTTTTCTATTTTTATGAAACGTTGGGCATGTGTGCCACACACTTAGCTGCTGGCCGACCTTGACAATTTGTTAAGTAATTATAAATAAATTCGTATCTCCATAAATACTTGTCGGAATCGTTTGATCTTTAGATCAATCCTAGACCTCTCAATGAGAGGAATCTAGGAAAAATATTAGCAGCCATAAATAGGGTGACCCACATGGAGTTTGGCCCTAGTTTCCAATTTTAACATAAGTGGTAAAGTCAATTTAATTTAAAAGTGACTTTATAAGTGGTAAAGTTCCATTCTAATTTAAAAGTGACTTTAGAAGTGGTAAAGTTACATTCTAATTTAAATGTGACTTTATTAAACTCAATGAAGAATTAGAAAGTGAAAAAGTGACTATGGAAATAAAAGGCTAAGTGGGTCTTTATTTAAGTGGGTGAGTTAAAAAATAGAAAGTGAGAATTAAATGCACATTTATTCTCATCCCTAGATCTAAATGAATCTCAGCCATTAGATCTTAGGGGAACCCAAAAGGTCATTTAGAGAATAAAAAGAGAAGAGAAGAGGAAAAGATCAATTCATTCTTTCACAAGCATTTGAGAAAAAGAGAAGAGAGAGCAAGGAAAAAATTTCTGAGCAGTGAGGAAGTGAAGGAGAGCAGCAAGAATACATTTCAGCAAATCTGGACAATAGCATTTATTGGCATGCAACCCAAGGCAAAACTGTACAGCAGGAGAAAGGCACAGATATCAAGGAAGAGGAACAACACATAAATCAAGGAAGAGGGACAGCAGCAAGGGCATGAATTTCAAGGCAGATTTAGGCACAAATTTTGAGGCAGTCGTACTGTTGAAATCCATATGGTCCGTACAATCAGTACAAGTTTTGGGCACGTTTTTCAAGGTTGGTCATACAGCGTATAATGATGTTTTATTGTTGGAAAATTTCTGTTTTGGCTATTTGCTGATTGGCACGATTTTCGAGGTGGAGTTCAAGCACGAAAATCGAGATAAGTTGTAATTTGTGGTTGCTGAAATTTTTACTATGTATTTCAGTTTCTCTATAAAAGCATTTTCAGAAATAAAGAAGAGTTCTCAAACTGGTTTTCCCCAAGAGTTGTAGGGGGTTTTTCCAGGGTCACATCGACCAAAAATCACTGTGTTATTTTTTGTGTGTGGCTGTGAATTTCAGCAATTGTGAAATCTCTAAATTTGTGTTTTCAGAAAATTATTGTCATTTCAAGATTTTGGAATTTTATCATGCTTGGATTTAAAACTAAATGCATGATAAGGAAAACTGATAACCGGAGTGGGGGTTGAAATTTCTTCATGGTATCAGAGTTTGGTTGGCTGAAAAGTGCAATTTGGGACAGCAAAGTGAAAATTACAGCAAACTGATTTTTACACAGAAAACAGAAACCTTTACCACAGATTTGAAAATTTTAGTTTGGTAGGACAGTGAAACGTGTCTTTGGGTTTGAGAGTTGAAGACAGGTTGGATGGGCAAAACAACTACAGTGCATATAAGGAGAGAATCCAGAGCATCTTTGAGGAAGGAGAAGTCTAGGGCGTTATGGTAAATACCACACAGAACCCAGTAGCAGTACCTGCTAACCCTGTACAGTTGGCAAAGTATAACAAAAAGAATGCTAAGGCAAAAAGATTGATTCTAGAAGGAATCAAAGATCATGTCATTCTTCATGTGAGAGGAAAGACTTATGCACATGAGATGTAGACAGCCTTCACCAGTCTTTACCAGAGCTCAAATGAAAACAGAAAAATGGTCCTAAAGGAGAGACTCAAGGCCATTAAAATGGCTAAGATTGACAGTGCTACAACATACCTCACAAAGATCACTTCAGTGAGAGATGAGTTCGCAGTCGTAGCTGAAATCATTGCACCCACTGAGTTGGTGAGAATTGCTTTGAATGGTCTTCCCAAGACTTGGGAGAATTTTGTGGATGGCATTGTTGCACGGGAAAACCTTCCCGATTGGGAGAGGTTGTGGGATGATTGCATTCAGAATGAGATCAGAAAGAACCATCTTGGGGCAGCCAAACAGGTGGAGGATGACAATGTGGCATTGTTAGCAAGAGGCAAGAAGGGCAGAGCAAAGAAGCAAGCTTCCAACAGTGGAGGCAAAGGCAAAGGTAAAGGCAAGCAGCAAAACAAGGAGAAAGACTATTCCAAAGTCAAATGTTGGAATTGTCAAAAGTTGGGACACTATGTTGTTGTGTGTCCAGAGAAGAAGAACAAGAAAGGGAAAGACAAACCCATGGCAACTTCTACAGAGATAGAGAGCTTCTCAAAGAGATTTCTTCGGGAGTTTGGGTTCATAGCTTGTGAGGCCACTAGTGCAGGATCACCTACCATACAGGTTCAGAGGGAGTGTGCATTCCCCGCTACTAACAAAGCATCTTCTAGCATTTGGTATGTTGACAGTGGCGCTTCCCGCCACATGACAGGAGTCAGAGAGTACTTCTCAGAGCTTTCAGAGGGTGATACTAATATGGAGGTAGTACTTGGTGATGACAACATTGTTAGAGTAGTCGGTGTGGGGACATTGACATTTGATAGGGGACCCAAACCTCCCTTGAAAGTGTCAGATGTTCTATATGTGCCTGGAATGAAGAAGAACTTGATATCCGTCTCAGCACTTGAGGATAGAGGGTATGATGTGTTGTTCAGGAGAGGGCAAGTGCTTATATATCCTAGGGGAACTCCAGCTTCTTCAACTAGAGAGATTGGTGTGCGCCATGCCAAGGTGTACAAGTTCTCATTCCAGCCCCTGATGGCATTGAGTAGCAGCACCCGAGATAGGACCGACAGCAGATCTAGCAGTTCAGAGTTGTGTGAGATTTGGCACCACGGGATGGGGCACATGTATCATGGGGCCTTGAGTACATTACGGGAGATCACCACTAGTGTGCTGGATTTCAGTTCTGATCAGCTTGATGTATGCAGAGGATGTGCTATGGGGAAGTTTTCCAGATCCCCTTTTCCCAACAGTGACAGCAGAGCGACCGGGATCCTTGACTTGATACATACCGATGCGAGTGGTTAGATGTCTCATGTATCATTGAGTGGCTATGAGTCCTATGTTTTATTCATTTATGACCACTCCAGGAAGACCTGGATTTATTTCTTGAAGACCAAGAGTGAGGTCTTCAAGCGGTTTCAAGAGTTCAAAGCTCTTGTGGAGACCTAAACAGTTAGGAAGATCAAGGTCCTCAGGTCGGACAATGGAGGGGAGTATACCCTTGGTGAGTTTGTTGATTTTTGTGCTGAGGCAGCCATTAAGAGGGAGTTCACAGTTCCTTACTACCCCCAGCAAAATGGGGTTGCAGAGAGGAAGAACAGATCCGTTGCAAGGGCTGCCAAAGCCATGCTTCATGATCATGGGTTACCTTTATTTTTGTTGGTAGAGGCCTGCAACACTATTGTGTACTTACGGAACAGGAGCCCACATCGTGCCTTGGGGAATGTGACTACGGAGGAGGCTTTTTCTGGGAAAAAGCCGCCTAATGTTGGGCACTTTCGTATCTTTGGGTGCCTTACATATTCCTATGTCCCCAAGGAGAACAGGACCACGCTAGAGCCCACTGCAGACAAGGGCATCTTTGTGGATTATAGCAACACCTCGAAAGCTTATCGGATTTATATTCCCGCGCAAAGGAAAGTGGTTGTCAGGCGAGATGTGAAGTTCGAGGAGGAGAGAGCTTTCAGGAGGTCACAGGAGTTAGAGTACCCATAGTCACCAGACCCTCAGGAGTAGCTAAGTCAGTCATAGGGATCCAGTGGTCAGGGATCATGAGGTACATCGATTATAGTGTCAGGTCCATCAGTGAGTAGTGGCTCTCAGAGTCAAGTGGGTGGTTCTTCAAGCAGCATGCAGGGCAGTCCGCAAAGCAGTTCACAGGGTAGTCCACTAATGGACAGTTCACACGGTACTTCAGCATCTACAGGCACAGATTCAGGCATGAGGTCAGTTGGCAGGCCTTCAAGAGTTCAGGCTTCTGATGATGATGAGGATTCTTTCACTCCGATGGGAGAAGTATGCTTAGGGAAGAGGAAGCCCAAGTGGCTTCAAGATACCTTGCGCGAGGCCACATCAGTTGTTGGGCCAAAGAGACAGGTTAGAGAGAGTAAACCACCTGAGCGATTTTGTAGTTACATGGCATTGGTAACAAGCATTGTTGACTCCGAGCCTTCTAGTTATGAGGAGGCAGCTAGCCAGCAGGTCTGGAGAGAGGCCATGATGGAGGAGTATTCTTCTATTATGAAGAACGATGTTTGGGAGGTAGTGCCGAGGCCTGAAGGTAAATCAGTTGTTACTTCCAGATGGCTCTACAAGATAAAGCATGCTGCAAATGGCAGCATCGAGAAGTTCAAGGCTCAATTTGTGGCGAGAGGGTTCTCACAGGTAGAGGGAGTTGACTATGAGGAGACCTTGGCTCCCGTAGCTTGGTATACATCTATTCTCTCCATTATATCGATTGCAGCAGAGATGGGTTGGAAGATCCACCAGATGGATGTGAAGAGCGCATTTCTCAATGGCTTCATTCAGGAGGAGGTTTATATTAAACAGCCGCAGGGATTTGAGATGCATGGGAAGGAGTCCCATGTATGCAGATTGAAAAAGGCACTCTATGGCTTGAAGCAAGCTCAGCTTGGTACTCGAGGATTGATACATACTTGCAACAATTGGGTTTCACAAAGAGTGAGGTTGATCCAAACCTATACTTCATTATGGTGGGTGAAGAACCTCTCATTCTGGTGTTGTATGTTGATGACTTGATCATCACTGGTGCAGAGAGACTCATTGAGGGCTGCAAAAGAGATCTTGCTTCAGAGTTTGAGATGAAGGATATCGGCTTGATGCATTATTTTCTGGGATTTGAGATGTGGCAGGAGGAGGGGTATTTCTACCTAGGAAAAGGGCAGTACATTGTGGATATTCTTAGCAGATTTCACATGGAGGACTGCAAACCCATGTCTACACCTATGATCACTAACTAGAAGAAGCTTCACGCTTCTGATTTCGAGTTGGTGGATCCTACTCTATACAGACAGTTGATTGATTGTTTGAAACTTTAATGTATTTGGTCAACACTCAACCAGATATATGTTTTGCAGTTAACACTATGAGTTAGTTCATGTGCGAGCCCAGGAGAGTGCATTGGGTGGCTGCAAAACACATTCTTCGTTACTTGCAGGGGGCTGTGGATTTTGGTTTGGATTATAGACAGGGTGATGGAGTGAGACTGGCAGGGTACACGGATTCAAATTGGGCAGGTTGTGCTTCAGATAGGAAGAGTACTTTCGGGTGTTGTTTTGGGTTGGGTTCGACAGTTGTGTCGTGGATCAGCCGGAAACAACAGTCAATTGCATTGAGCTCAACTGAGGCAGAGTATATGGTTGCTAGTTTGGCTAGTTGTGAGGCCATATGGCTTCGCAAGATGTTGTTTGGTCTATTTGGTCAGGCATTGAGACCTTCAGTAATTTACTGTGATAATCAGAGTTGCATAAAACTCACGAAGAATCCAGTTTTTCATGACAGGTCAAAGCATATTGAGATCAAGTATCACTTCATTAGAGACTATGTCCAAAAGGGAGTTGTCAAGCTTGAGTACATTTCCACAAATGAGCAGGTAGCGGACATTTTCACCAAAGCCTTACCACGGGGCAAGCGTGTCTACTTCAGAGACAAGATTGGAGTGGTGAAAAACACTTTCCTCGGTAAGAGGGAGTGTTAAAATTTGGGTACCAGAGGACAAGTGGTTGCCTAAGCTTTGATTTTTGGCCTAGGGAAAAGTTTCCAAATTTATTTGTACTTTTCTCCTAAACTGACTTTATAAGTGGTAAAGTCAATTTAATTTAAAAGTGACTTTACAAGTGGTAAAGTTACATTCTAATTTAAAAGTGACTTTATAAGTGGTAAAGTTACATTCTAATTTAAATGTGACTTTATTAAACTCATTGAAGAATTAGAAAGTGAAAAAGTGACTATGGAAATAAAAAGCTAAGTGGGTCTTTATTTAAGTGGGTGAGCTAAAAAATAGAAAGTGAGAATTAAATGCACATTTATTCTCATCCCTAGATCTAAATGAAACTCAGCCATTAGATCTTAGAGTCACCCAAAAGGTCATTTAGAGAATAAGAGAAGAGGAAAAGATCAATTCATTCTTTCATGAGCATTTGAGAGAGAGGAGAGAGCAAGGAGAAAATTTCTGAGCAGTGAGGAAGTGAAGGAGAGCAGCGAGAATACATTTCAGCAAATCTGGACAGCAGCATTAATTGGCACGCATCCTAAGGCAAAACAGTACAACAGGAGAAAGGCACAGATATCGAGGAAGAAGGATAACACAGAAATCAAAGAAGAGGGACAGCAACAAGGGAACAAATTTCAAGGCAGATTTGGGCACGAATTTTGAGGCAATCATACTGTTGAAATCTGTACGGTCCGTACAATCAGTTCAAGTTTTGGGCATGTTTTTCAAGGCTGGTCGTACAACATTTAATGTTGTTTTATTGCTGGAAAATTTCTGTTTTGGCTATTTGCTGATTGGCACGAATTTCAAGGTAGAGTTCAAGCACGAAAATCAAGATAAGTTGTAATTTATGGTGGCTGGAATTTTTACTGTGTATTTCAGTTTCTCTGTAAAAGCATTTTCAGAGATAAAGAAGAGCTCTTAAACTGCTTTTCCCCAAGAGTTGTAGGGGGTTTTTCCAAGGTCACATTGACCAAAAATCACTGTGTTATTTTTTGTGAGTAGCTGTCATAATTTTGCTGTGTTTTATTTCTGCAATTTCGGCAGTTGTGAAATTTCTAAATTTGTGTTTTCAGAAAATTATTGTCATTTCCAGATTTTAGATTTTTTATCATGCGTGGATTTAAAACTAAATGCATGGAGTCATAAAGAAAACTGATAACCGGAGTGGGGGTTGAAATTTCTTCACTAGAAACATTATAGAGCTCCTATTTATGATGCATATAGTGATATGTCCATGGAAGAAGGGTATATGCGGAGCGTAACATAGAGGAAGTAAATCCAAAAATTTTGAATGATATTTTCCAGCCATATGTCCTTATTTACGATGAAGACTTTGGACAGCCTTGTGAAAATATTTGTGCAGAATTTTTGTAGCATGTACTCTCGTTCCTAAGGTGAAGAAACTGTAGTGTTTCACCCATGTCATATGAATTTTCATGCACATTTTTTTCTGCTTAAGGAGCAGATTTGTGATGCAAAAAACACAGAAAACTTCCAGCTATCTTCTTCCTCATGTATTGGAGAAGTTATGCATAATTTTTCAATTGGAAAATGTGATTTAGTGGCTGGAAATTGCAGAAGTTCCCACCCACCAATTTTGTGTTATTTTTTCTTTTGCATGCACTTTCAATTGGAAATGATATTTTTAATGCAAAAGACTGTATGGACCAGCAAACCTTTGATAACGAGTTGTTTCATAGAAAATTCCAACCATCAGAAAAGGGATTCAAAGTCCTAGATGAGGACCTAAAATTATTTCTAAAACTAGAATTGTCTCATCTCTCACATACATTTTACTTGGATGATAACATTGACAATTTGAATGATTTTGTAAAGCCCCTAATGTTGAAGTTTGTAGCTCGGGCAAGTGCTGCACAGGCCATGTGTCTAGGCATGCAGAAGTCACCCACATCTCCTTAGAACACTTGCTCTAAATTGAGCAAGTTGCTAATGTAACTTAGCCTAAGTTTAACTTAAGAAAAAGAAAATATTAATATGTTGGCTTATTGAGCAAATAAAAGACTAGGCTCTGTCTGTACTATATTCCAAATCTTTAAACCTTATCTATCACCTTCAGCCATTCTTATTAAATATCCTTTAGATGATCCTTTAGGGAAGCCTCCCTTGTGGTTGAACACCATTAAATAGCTATAGAAAGGCTACTGAGGTGACAATGGTCGCTGATCTCATGTTGCCCTGAGGTCTAGATCCGCCTAGTGAGGCTTTGCACTACACATACGAAATTTTGCAGCAACACTCCCCACCCCAAAGAAAAGCTTGAACAACTACCTTTTGAGAGAGTGGTGCATAACTGTAAAATTAAAATTGAGTAATCATGTAAAACACATAAATAGACTAGTAGATTAGCTCAAATGGTTGTGTTGTAGGCCTAACTCAAGAGGTCTCGGGGTTGATTCCTTGGGATGGCTTCCTCTATTGCCATGGCCTCACTTGATGATCCCTGCCAGGTCAAGTGCCATGATCAACACTGACGATCAATATGTGTTGAAGTTTCTAAGTTTACTTGGTTTAGAAACCCTTCATGCACTTTTCTGATTTATTCCTACCTACTTGTTATTTTTCTTTAACAATTTATTTACAAAGTAAATACTGAAAATAAACACCAGTGCATGCTCAACATATTACAGATCAGCGACTAAAAGAAACAAGAACAAACACACCACATGACACCATTGTTTTTGGATCAACGTCCCCGGAAAAACCTAATGCAGGAAAACCAGTGCAGCTATCTGAGGGTTTTCTTACTAAGCAATATCAGAGTACAATCTAGTTGCCGAAACTGGCCTACCCAACAGAGAATTTCCTTAGTAGTTATACCTCACAGTTTGAGAGAAATCTCCTGGCTGAAACCCTGAAAAATCCTTTCAGCAGTTCCTCAGCACAACTACTTTGCAACCCCAGCGTCTGCCCAATCTGGACAGCGTCTGCCTCTCCTAGCCGAATGTTGGCCCTGCGTCAGCCTTCCTTGGCCTGCGTCAGCCCCAGGAGGCCCTACGTCAGCTCTGGGAGCCTCAGCGTCAGCTATGCTGGCCCCTCTGCTGCTCTGCGCAGCACTTGGCTGCCTCTGCGTGGCCCTGTGTGAGCCCTTGCAAGCTCTGCATCACTCTCCTTAGCTACTGCGCTGCTTTCCCGGCACACTCTCTGCCTTCTTTGTTTCTCTGTACTCAATGCCCCTCAGTTGCTCTCCCGATCACTGATTCTATCTCTCTTAGCAAACCCCGCTCTAGAGAATAGAATGACTGATCACTCTGGTGTACTCTCCAAGTGACCCTCAAGCCTCCTCTTATACTTTTCCTGTTGACATCTCAATGGCCAAGATTAAGTCCCTAATCAACGGCTAAGATTAGATCTGGCTTGATCCATGTTTATTGGACCATTCTAACACAGATTCATATTAATACACATTAATATTTTATTTTCCCTAAGTTTAGACTTAGGGACTCCATGAAAAATATTAATTATTTTAATATCTCCTGATCTGTTTAGAATCTGCCCAAACCCTTTCTAGGTATTGGAAATCTCATGTACCCCAACCACTCCACCAAATTTCATGGCTTTAGCACATCCGATGCTACCCCAAATCAACACTCCCTCTTAGTGAGGACTGTGCTCTAGCAATACTCTTCACTGAGTATTACTCTGATCATCCCGCATCGGTACCTGTGCTGATGCTAGGCCTTCCTGCCCAACATCCTCTGCACTGCTACATCCTGCACTGCTGCCCATGGTTCTGCCACTGCCACTATTGTATCTGTACGACAACTCCCTCTGCATCCGTGTTGTTGTTGGTCCTTCCTCCCAGCACTGCATCTGCATTGCACCTCCTCTCGTCATGTTGTATCGTGTTGCCTACGGCTGCACTGCAACTCAGTTACTAAGAAGTAAGTAACTAATCTCCCTGTTGGGCTAGAAACATCCACTGATGCTGAAACTCCCTCTGCCGCTGACAAGTGCTCCCTCTCTGACCTTTGCGTTGCTGCAACAACTCCCTGCATCTCGCACCGTTGCACCCCTCTTTGTGCCATCCTGCACTGGTGCAACACTCCTGTGCCTCTCGCACTGCTACACCCTGCTAGCCTCGCGCTATCTCGGAACTCCTGCACTGTAGCTCTCTCTGGCGCTCCATCTGCATCCGTCTCTACCCAACTCAGCCAATCCTACTACTCCTCATCGGGGCTCCCGTAGCAAGGTCTAATCCAAGAGGCTAGGTACCTCGAGGACCCTGCCCCTCATCGCCTGTAGTCCGCCTGACTACAGCTCGATGTCTCCCCACTTCCGCTCAAGTGGTGCATGTGCACTCAAGGCACAGTCATCGTCTGTCAAAACTTCCTTCTCTGCCTGTGCTGGCACTACCTTAGTCTCAGAAGACTCTCCCTTACTCTTCTTCCTTGGGCATTGGGTCGCATAATGACCCATCTCCCCACAGTGGAAGCACTTGATCTTGGAGATATCTTTCTTCTTCCACTTCTTCTGCTTTCACTCAGATGCTAGGGCCACATCCTCCTCCTCCTCCTGCTTGACCTTGATCCCTTTGCTGCTACTACCTGTCTTCGACTGTCGTCTGATTTCTTCCTAGTGAAGAGTTGCCCACATCTCGTCCCAAGGTGGGAGAGTCCATCCGCCCAGGATACTCTGAACAAACACTTCCCAATCTTCTGAGACAGCATTTAGGGTTGTCCACACCATAAGCTCCTGATCTAGTGTTGCTCTTATAGCAGTCAACTAGTCTCGGATCTCATTCAGTCCTCCAAGGAAGGTGTCAATTGATTGACCCTTCTTCATCTGATACAACCTCATATGGTTCTCGAGCAGCATTCTTCTCTGCACAGAAGTATGTTGGTACAGGTTCTTGAGAGCCTCCCACATCTCAACTACCATTTCCTTCTCGGCTATATGTGGTACCACATGATCCTTGACCTCGTCAAGGATAATGCACTTGGCCCTCGCCATCGCCTCTTCATACTTGTCGTTATCATTGGGGTCGACTGGGATAGCTATAACCTTCAAGGCGAAGTTCTTGACACGATTCCTGTCAAGCACTGATAAGATTCTGGCCTTCCAGACTGTGAAGTTCGATGCTCCGTCCAGTCTATCCTGGTCTCTTACCCCATGTAGTGCCATGACGCTCCTCTACTTCCCTCCTGGAAGTTCTCTGTTTGACTCCTCTGAGTCTCTACTTCCCGTCTGGAAGTTTTCTTCTGGACTCCCTCTGAGTCCTGATTTCCCTCCTGGAAATCCTTCTGTCGCTTATCGAGATGCCCCCTACTCTGATCGTCTTGTGCAACTGCACTGCTGATCCAGGTTCCTCGGCTAGAAACCCTCAGTAACAACTCCTATGGCCCTGCTCTGTCAAGTATTGTTCTGATTACAGTACTTCACTAGCTCCACTCTGCAATATTTCTGCAGCCTTCTAGACTCCAGCGACTGCCTCTCTGTGAACTACGCCAGCCCGTCTCTGCCTCACGCTGGCCCTGCGTCACCCCAGATGGGTCTTTGTCAGCCTTGGGATGCCCTGCGTCAACGCTTTGGCCCTCTGCGTCAGCAACGCTAGCCGACTCTGCGCAGCTCCCGGCTTCTTCTGCATGGCTCTGGCTGGCTCTGTGTCACACTTCTTGGCTTCTACGCTGCTAGAAACAACTTTCGTCACCTCGGGACAGTTGTTTTCTACTGCTATTGCTCCGCTCGGCTGATGTCTTTTAGTCCTCCTGTGATCTCCAATCACACTTTGATACCATGTTGAAGTTTCTAAGTTTACTTAGTTTAGAAACCCTTCATGCACTTTTTCTGATTTATTCCCACCTACCTGTTATTTTTCTTTAACAAGTTATTTACAAAGTAAATATTGAAAATAAACACTAATGCATGCCTAAGTAACCGGATTCGTCCAAACCCCTCTGCGAATCCAAATCCTGCGAATTGGATACGATCCACTAGGAATTCGAATCCTAGAACAGGATTTGATGTGTCCGTACGGGATTCACATGCCTAAGTAACCGGATTCGTCCAAACCCCTCTGCGAATCCGAATCCTGCGAATCGGATACGAATCGGATTCGCTAGGAATTCGTATGAATCCCGTACGGACACATCGAATCCCAAATCTGGGATTCGAATCCCCTAAATATGCCTTCCGCGGACTTAAAAACACGTTGTTCTTTTTTGTTTTCACCTTATTTCTCATTCACTTTTGCATAGTTTGAGCTATGGGCAAGGAGGTAAGGGAGTAGAGCATTCGGCAAGGAGATTCAAGCACCAGGTAAGTGCATTTCAGCTCCATTTTTTTGCATTTCTTATTCTATTACAGCAGTTTGTATATGATATTTTTTACAAATTTGTGCATGTTTTGTTCATTTTTTTTACAGTATTCATGGCTCAATCAAAGGCAGCAATTAGGGGGCAAAGAAAGGGGAAGAATGTCTCCATTGGAGATGCCCCTCCTACCCCAATATCATCAGAGTCTGCTGCAAGTAATGTTGAGGGAAGAGGAGGACCTAAAGACAACATTGAGAAATATCCCTTGTGGAAATATGTCACAAGAGAGGATGGGACAAGCACCAAGGGGAAGGGAGGAGGCAATGTGCAATGGAGATGCAACTTTTGTCACATTGCTTTCAAAAGCACATATTTCCGTGTGAAAGGCCATTTGTTGGCTTTATCGGGTTGTGGAATTGGAGCTTGTAAAGTTCTTCCTTTACAAAAGAGGAAAGAAATGGAAAAGGAGTCCATTGTTCGTATGGAAAATGTGCCTGCAAAATCAAGAAAAACCAAGAAAGAAGACCCCCTTCCATTTTTGAAGAAAGGCACCACCAAATTTCCATTTGAGAGTTCTATTGGGGGACAAGCAGCAAAAAGAAGAGCAATTACACTTGGTCCAATGGACAAGGTTTTTCAAAAAGAGAAACGGGAAGAGCTTGATCTCACCATTGCCTTCTTTTTCTATCAAAACTTCATATCATTTAATGTTGCATGCTCACCTTTATTTATTGAGATGTGTTGAGCTCTAACTCACGGGTCTCCATCATGGTATGTGCCTCCTGGTTCAGAGAAGCTTAGAACCACATTGTTGACGAAGGCAAAAAAAGAGGTGCAAAAAATGCTTGAGCCTATTTAGCATCATGACCAACATTTGGGGTTAGCATTGTTTCTGATGGATGGACAGATCAAGCACGACACACAATCATCAACTTCATGGTGTCTTCCTTGAATGGTCCAGTTTTCTTGAAAGCAGTGGATACACTTGGAGAATACAAGGATGCACAATTTATTAGTGAGTTATTTATTAAAGTTATTGAAGATGTAGGTGTTGATTCTTGTGTGCAAATCATTACAGATAATGCCCCTATTTGCAAGGCTGCTGGCATAATTGTGGAAGCTAAATGTCCACAAGTGTTTTGGACACCTTGCATTGTCCATTCATTGAACTTAGCACTGAAGTCTATTTCTTCTAATGTGCTTTGGATTCGTAACATTATTGAGAATGCACGACATATCCGTAACTTTGTGCACCTTGCATTGTCCATTCATTGAACTTAGCACTGAAGTCCATTGCTTCTGATGTGCTTTGGATTGGTAACATTATTGAGGATGCACGACATATCCGTAACTTTGTGCAAAATCATACAAATAACCTCACTATCTACAAGGAGTACACCAATCTATCATCGTTGAAGATTGCTAATACACGGTTTGCCTCTTCATTCATGATGTTGAAGAGGTTGAGGGAGCTCAAGACCACTCTTGGGTCCATGGTTATTCCTGAGTTTTGGTCTTTTTGGAGAAAGACAAATCAGGTAGCCTCTAAAAGAGTGAAGGACACAGTGCTAGATGATGCTTGGTGGGAGAGGGTAGATCTAATTATTCAGATCATGGACCCTATCATTTCTTTGCTTCGATTTGCAGATACAAACAAACCCATCCTAGGAGAGGTTTATGAGGGATGGGATTCCATGATTGAGTCTGTGAGGAGCATTATTCTACAGAGTGAGTGCCCCGAGTATGAGACATCACCAGAGGCCTTCTATGATACTATACAGGATATTCTTGTCAGCAGATGGGACAAGAATTGTACACCTTTACATTGTTTGGCTCACTCATTGAACCCAAAATACTACAGCCATGAGTGGCTAAATGGTGGACCTTCCCACAGATTCCCTCCTCACATGGATGGTGAAATCTCACAAGGGAGGAAAGAGGCATTCAGGCGGGTTTTTCAAGATAGTGCATTGCTTGATGAGGTGGAGGATGCCTTTGCAGAGTTTTCCACTGGCACTGGTCGATTTGCAAGATATGATGTGATTAGAGACAGGGGGGCTAAGAAGCCTTATTCTTGGTGGGCAAATCATGGGGCAACAAGCCCTCCTCTTTAGCAGTTAGCCATGAGGCTCCTCTCTCAGGTGACTTCATCCTCTTGTTGCGAGAGGAATTGGAGCACATATGGGAATTTGTATAGTGTGAAGAAGAGCAGGGTTGAGTAGTGCAGGGCAGAGACAATGGTGTATGTGCACACCAACCATCATCTTATTTACAGGCAGAGGGAAGAGCAGTTGAGGGGAAAGACAAAGACGTGGTATGTCTTTCCTGATGATATGGGTCTGGACAGCAGTGTTGAGTTGGCATTGGCCAGCATGGATCTTAATGATCTAGTGCTAGAGCCTGTTAGATTTGATGACGATGATATTTTTTAGGGGTCATCGTCCACACCAGCAGATGCAGAGGCGACCATGGATACAAGGGAGGAGGAGGATGCAGAGGAGAGCAGTGGTGACCATGATGATGAGGACATTGATGCTGATTCTAATGATGACTCTGAGGATTGATGACTACCTATTGCCTTAAGGCTTGTATACCTGTAGTTGTTTTATATTTTCTATTTCTATTTGCCATTGGCATTGCACCAGTACTACCTATGTAACACATTTTGATTTGATGACTTAATGAGAAAACTACATTTGTCAGTGTCTTTATCTTACTATCTTGTAGTTGTAAGTTGTCTTTCATTTATGAATTATGAATCATGATTTATGTGACCCCACTGACATGTATTTGAATTTTGTATGTACTATGCATGCTATAGATGAAGATCTATGTTTGAAATCAATGAATTTGTATCATTAATTAGAATTTGTGTAAGAAATATCTAATTTTTAATGTATATATATATATATATATATATATTAATGAAATAATATATAACGAATCCTACGTGTCCTGTTCTGGGGAGTCAATGTGTCCGAATCCGACACTCGAATCCCCGAATCCTACAAATCTCGAATCCCCGTGTCAGGTGACTTAGGTGCATGCTCAACATATTACAAATCAACAACTAAAAGAAACAAGAACAAACACACCACATGACACCATTGTTTTTGGACCAACGTCCCCGGAAAAACCCCAATGCAGGAAAACCGGTGCAGCTATCTGAGGGTTTTCTTATTAAGCAATATCAGAGTACAATCTAGGTGCCGAAACTGGCCTACCCAACAGAGAATTTCCTTAGCAGCTATACCTCACAGTTTGAGAGAAATCTCCTGGCTGAAACCCCGAAAAATCCTTCCGACAGTTCCTCAGCACAAAACTACTCTGCAACCCCAGCGTCTGCCCAATCTGGACAGGGTCTGCCTCTCCTAGCCTAGCGCTGGCCCTGCGTCAGCCTTCCTTGGCCTGCGTCAACCCTAGGAGGCCCTGCGTCAGCGACGCTAGCCCCTCCGCTGCTCTGCGCATCACTTGGCTGCGTCTCCGTGGCCCTACGTGAGCCCTTGTTGGCTCTGCGTCACTCTCCTTGGCTGCTGTGTTGCTCTCCCAGCACACTCTCTGCCTTCTCTGTTTCTCTGTACTCAATGCCCCTCAGCTGCTCTCCCGATCACTGATTCTATCTCTCTTAGCAAACCCCACTCTAGAGAATAGAATCACTAATCACTCTGGTGTACTCTCCAAGTGACCCTCAAGTCTCCTCTTATACTTTTCCTGTTGACATCTCAACGGCCGAGATTAAGTCCCTAATCAACGGCTAAGATTAGATCTGGCTTGATCCACGTCTTTTGGACCATTTTATTTTCCCGAAGTTTAGACTTACGGACTCCATTAAATAATTTAGTTATTTTAATATCTCCTTATCTGTTTAGAATCTGCCCAAACCCTTTCTAGGTATTGGATATCTCATGTGCCCCAACCTCTTCACCAAATTTCATGGCTTGAGCACATCCGATGCTACCCCAAATCAACAACATGCCCACCACCTTGAAACTCCTGGGATGTGGAAGGGATCCTACCATGTTTTCCTTGGACAAGAAAAGTAAAACACAAATACAAAAACATTATGCACCCTAAGCTCTGGAAGCTTTCTAACATCATCATTCTAAAACTTTAGATTTAGCGATCTCAATCTAAATAGAAACCAGCATCATGCGAACATGTAAATCTGTATTTTACAGCTGTTTGTCTTTAGCCTCAATGCACTTAAAGAATAAATAAGATAATCCTGACAACCACCTCAGTAGATGAGAAGAAGCCTGTAAGGTCGGAATAAATGAAACAATTAATTCACTTAAATCTGTCATGTAATAATCTGAAGGAAAAAGGAACTCACAATCATGTTGGGGCTGCACATTGCAAACCATGGGGATGCTTGCAACAGACAAAGGATGTGCATGATTGCATCCAATGTCCTCATTGCCCACTATTTTATTGCTTTCGTTGAGTATGGGTGGAAGCAGGCTCAGAGATAAGGCAGATGCTAAAGGTGAGAAATATAGGGCACAAGAACTGAAATTCAACCTCATAATCTCTTTTTTTATATTACATTGTTATAATACATGCTGCAAACATGCTCTTTGAACAAACAGAACTGTATAATTTCAACTAAAAAAAAATCGTACAAGAATGTTATTTGAAAGGTTGCAGTGTCAAAGAGTGTCATGTGGCAAACCCGTGAAAAAGGAGTGACTAAGTTTCAACAAAACCTTATTTTATCTCTCACCCCAACTTATTGCACATTTAAACTGATATCTAAACGTATAATATTTAAATTGGAAGTGTTAAAAATCGAAAATTTGAATGACATGGAGTTACTAAATTTCAGATAATGGGCACTGTTTGTGAAAATTTAGCATAACAACTGTCTGAGAATAGATCAAGTGTACACTAGTGGTGGTTGCCCTCTCTTCAGGGGATGGAGGGGCATACTAGTGGGCTCTTACCATTCAGTGTAACATCCCCCAGTTTTATCCCTGTTTTTGTAATATTAATTATGACTTCAATACCAGCGTGGGGGGGAAGTTGAAAACCACGGGTGGCTGATAGGTGATTAAGAACTTAAAATTTATTATGTCAACTTAACTAAAACAACTGAAGGGACAGCCATATGGATCCTTGGTCTGAGGGAAACCGATTGCCAGCTTGAGTATTTTGAAAAACCATGACCTGGCCCAAACTTAAATGCCAAGGCCACTTGCAACAAAGAGAAACCATTATCTGACAGATTTTTAAATGTGGTGCGATTTAGGGGTGAATTGTGTCTTCTTGATAGTTCATTTATGAAGATCAGATTTGGAAGTGGTGGAAATGAGGTAAATGCCCATTCCCCTTCCCTCATCATGGTTCAAGGGGACAGCTGAAAACGGCCCTTCAGGAAACAGCACTGAAGAGCAAAGTCTACACTCACCAAGATACACGATGAGAAAGCACCAAAGAGTTAAGTTGGTGCTCTCTCAGAACACGAAGGGACGCAGAGAAAAATCTATATGTATGCATCACATAAGAGAAACAGGAATTCTCTGGGAGTTTCATGTTGGTTGGAAGGTTGGAAGGTTGGATTTCAATTGCTCAACGTTTCTCTGTTAAACTTTTTGTATTTGGCCGTGAGACGAGTGCTAGTTCTCTCAGGGGTTTATATATTTGCATTGGCTGGCCGTGCTCTTTTTTCTGATATCTGTTCATGGGGTTGATCACCAGACGAGGGTGGTAATTGGATTTTTCCCTTTCATTCTGATTCTGGTGCATGGGCATTATTATCATCTGGAGGACAGCAGGCTTCAAGGCTGGTACGAGGCAGTGTGGAGCTGTGAGGTATGACCTAAATAACCTAGCAGTGTTGGAGCTGACCTTGAGCTTGAGCACTGTGACATTGAGCTTATGCTCTATGACCTTGGGAGTTAATCCCGATGATTTTGGTGTTCTATGCCACTGGATTGTGTTGTCTAAGCCTGAGTGGTCAATGGCAGACTCGGTGGATGATTGGATCACTATGGTGTTGTTGTATAGCTATTAATCACCTTGAACAGGGAAATCTCAGTCATTGAGGTGCTTGCTTGAGTTGTTGATCACCTGGACAGTGGACTGTAGACCCCTGTGGTGCTTGCTGGAGGGTTAACCACCTAGACAGTGGACTGTAGACCCCTGTGGTGCTTGCTATGAAATGATAGTTGTGAGATCACCTAGACAGCGATTCCCTGCACTGAGCATCATCCCCATCTAGACTCGAGCAAAGCCATGTGATTGATTCAGAGAAGTAAGCAGGTCACTGTGGTGTTGTTGTAACTTGTAAGTTGTTAACCACCTGGACAGGGAAATCTGAGTCACTGCGGTGTTTGCTGAAGAGTTGTTAACCACTTGGACAATGGACCGCAGACCCCTGCAGTGCTTGCTATGAAAAGACAGCCTAGGAGAGTGTTGACCTCTACCGGTCAACTACCCATGCAGTACACCCCCTTTTTCTTTGCAAGAAAAGGGCAGCACCTGATCAGCGTGTCCGTGCCATCCAGCAGTCATCAGCAGCTTGATCATTTTGATTGTAAACCCAGTCTGCATGTATGAATTGTAAATAATCTTAGCAGACATGAGTCGTGTATGTGTATTGCCTAGGTGGACCTAACTTTCTAGTGGTAATCTACGTCCCGGAAGGTTTTTTGTCTCACCGATCCATGGATCGGCAGAGTTTTCCTTCAAACCAGACCCCAAAGCCGGGATGCATTTTGTCATTAGAACTTTAGGAGAATCCTAGTGTGTTGATCTGCTAGATTATAGTTGTGTCGCAGAACTGGGTGTTTTGTGAGGGTTTGTATTAGGTGGGTTTGTCCCCTTGAAGTGTAAATTGTAAAAAGTCATCATGAAATGTGTCTTGAGGGTTGAAAATGTTTTAAATCCCCTCGTGAGTCCTAAGTCCTAGGTCCTAGGTGATGTTTCCAAAGGCTTAGTTCGATGATCCATTAAAAAAAAAATGAAATAAAATAATAAAATAAATAAAAATTAAGAAATTTAAAAAAATAAAAAAAATAAAAAAAATTTCAAAAAAAATTTTAAAAATTTTAAAAATAAAATAAATAATAAAAAAATTTAAAAATTTAATAAAAAATAATAAAAAATTAAAAATTTTATAAATAAAAAATAATAAAAAAAATTTAAAAAATAATAATAAAATAAATAATAAGAAATTTAAAAAATTTAAAAAATAATAATAAAAAATTAATTGAATAAATCGACGGATGAGATCAAGAGATGTTTTGATCTTCATCAACGGTCGAGATCATTTCTACATGGATCATTCGAACTAGTCGTTGGGATCATTTCCTTTATATAGGGTCTTAGCTGGTCATTTCAGATTCATTCGATCTGTGAGTCAGATACTGAAGAAGCTCTCTTGTAAATCTGTTTCTGGTTAATAAAGGAAGACTTTGGGGTCCATATCTTGCTGGTGTTACTCTCTTGGAATGCTGTGAGATCATTTCATTTTCTGCATATGTTATTTTCAGCCATTAATAATAGCTTTTCGTAGAGTATTGTGAGCACAGGTATCTTGTTCACTTGCTGGGGTTTGGGTGCTGTTAGGGTTTCTGAAGTTATGGCAGGTATCTCCATTATTGTTTGAGATCTAGCAGCATTTTTGCCCTCTTTGTTGACGGTTGTTTTGAGCTGTGCAGAAAACATTTTCTGAAGGAAATTTGTGGGCGTTCGGGGAAGTTCTCGGCTGAACCAGCCAACTCCCGCAAGCATTTTTTTTGCTGAGCCCAGTTGGACTTGATCCTGGGTCTATCATTCGGTTTATTTTTCTAAGTTTGCATGAGAGATTTTCTGAAGTTCTTCACAGTGACGATCTGAAATTTGTGTTCTTTAAAATGTTTTCCGTGCTTATTGCTGAATCTGGCTGTTAAGGGGCCAAATCTGTAAATTAATTAGCTGATCTAGGGTTTTAATTTTTGCTTTATGCAGTTTTTTATTAGGGTTTAGGGTTTTTTTGTTTGGGTTTCATTTTAGCACGTTCATCTTTTCGAAGTTTTTTTTTATCGCTGGATATCGTTTCGGTCATGTGATTTAGCTGATGATAGATGGTTGCTGTCCATGGTCCATGTTCCTATATCATTTAACAAGTAATCGTTTCTACATCAATCTCTTAAGGCACTGGTCTGCTCAATTAATCAAATCCATCGCGTCCTTTTTATAGCGTATCTCGTGTCTCCCAACCAACTGGTCGACAGTTGGTCTCATCATCTCACAGGGACTACCCCCCTTAGCCGCGGGAGACAGGCTTAAACGGAGGGATCGGGGATCAGAGTGACAGCCCCCGGTCTGAGCGTTGTCGTGTCAATCCGCGCGACAACAGAGAGCACTTGGACGGTGGACTCCATTGCTTAGGCGTTTGACCAAGCTATTAGTGTGAATTCTCATGTACAAGCATTTCCTCAGACTCTAAATCTGGCTCGGGGGTGGTCAGTTGCAAGAGAGATTATAGTGTAGTTGTTCTATGGTTGGGTTGAGAGTGGAAGTCCCTCATTCAGTTGCCAACTATTTTAATACATTCAAATAAGTATAATAGTTTATGCATATTTGATTAAGGATTATGACAATGTGTTATGTTATTGACTGATGTATGGTCTTGTATCATTGATGAAAGAATATCTGAGATCACTGTATATTCATGGTCGACAAGCTATCTTTCCATGGTGGTAATGAAAGCCTGAATTGTGTGGTTACTTCCATCTTTATGGATTGCAAGTTGGCTGATATGTTTATGACTAGTGGTCTAAAATTTGCTCAGGAATTAACCAGTTATCTTATGAGTTTTCAGTGATATTAAGTGTTGGAATTGGGCAGTTCACTGCCATACTCATGTTGATTTTTTGTAGCATCAGACAGGTGTTCTAGTCTCGACTTTGGTTGGGGAGGTTTAGAAACACTAGAACTCTAGAACCCATAAAAATTTTACGGAAAAAACACCTAGAGATGACTTAATTAAGTTAATTAATCAATAATTAAATTTTTCCTAGGTCTAACTTAGGGAAAATGATAAATTAACAAGAATTGATTAAGAAAGGTGAGATTTCTTCTAATATTCCAAATGGAAAAATACAGTAGATAACAGAAGCAATGAACTCGCTACAACTACTAAATTCAGAAATGCACAACCATACACATTTGAACATGAAAATATGGGCAAAAGCTCGGAGTCATTGTATTAATTCTAATAAATATGAGTACAATAAATGAGATCATAGGAAGTTGGCTTGCTACAGAAAGCTAGGGAAAACCCAAGTTGGAATTGTGATGCCCAAGCGCTGGAATGACTCCACCAAAAACCTCTGCGCTGACCCAAAAAATTACTACCACTGTTGTTGTAGGTGAACTGAGATTTCGGCCCTCAAATCTACTCCAAAAATTCTGCAACATTAAATGTAGGCTCTCCACACCAGCTCCAACAAAACCTAGAAATCTCACGGACCCAAGTGGTGGAAATGGACCCGGAGTAAATTGCACCCTCCTCCAACAATTTATGTTGTTGGCTGCTGAATGGAACTAGGAATTCTGCCCTCAAAAGTGTTCAGAAAATTCTGTAAAACTAATCCTAGCCTCCGCTCATCAAACCCACAAAAACCTAGAAAGGGTTTGAGCTGAATCCAACGTGCCCGATTGACCCCGATTTGTGCATGGACCTCTAACTGGCTGGCAAACCCACTGTAGATGAACTATGCTACAAAATGCTCCAAATCTCTCCTAGAAAATCTTGTTCCCACCAGGTTACTTCCTCCCAAAATTTCCCTTATTCCTCCGTAGCCACACCACCGGTTCTCCTTGCCCAAGTGACTGCAAAACAATACCCAGTGAGCCCCTGCGCAAGGCAAGAATTGGAGCAGCTCAGCTCTCCCAAACGCCTCACCAACAGACCTGCAATTTGACAAGAAACTCCAGCCCTCTTTGTGGAAGAATTCTCTGCTAAATGGCTGGCCCAAATTCCCTTTTTCACTAGCCCTTCCAAGAGCCATGAATTCTCTGTTGCACCCAAGGGAAACTTGCTCCAACTGAAGGAAATGAATGCAAATATGCCCAATGGAAACTCTAAATTGAGCTCCCCAAATTGCCTCACTAGGGAGACACTCGAAGTTCTCCAAAATGAGGGTGGAATTCCCGCTCAGGAAATCCTTGTGCTAAACAGCATGGTTGTCTTGACTTAGTAGCGCAAGAGAACTAGTGGTTAAAGTTAAGATGATCTAAGATACCAAAATGGAGGCCTCCAAGCTCTATTTATAATTGTTGGCCCTCTCTCCCTTGGTTGTCCCCACCTTACACGGATCCGCACCCCTTCCTTTCTCTCTCTTCTCACTAGTGCGAATTGCCTTCTTGGGCCAAATTTCTCTCTTGTGGGCCCCATGTTCCACTAGAGCTGCAATTCCCCCTTTTCCTCATAAGTCCAAGGCCAGAATTGCCTCCTCTTCCAAAAATCGTCTCTAATGCGCAAAATATTGGGGATATCAGTCCTCCCCGCCAAAAATTGCTTGTCCTCAAGCAATGCCTGAACAAGCACCCCCTCTGACTGTCGATCACCACTATCTCCACCAGTAATACTGGGGTCTCAAATGTGCCACTGAGCCATTCCCAATCTCTACATTGTCCGGTCGTGAAGGAATCCCTCGATACCCGTTTCCCAAGCCATCTTGATCACTATGAAGCATCGCTTGCTCTGTTCATTGTCCTTCCAGGAATAGGTACCAGAAGCCCACTGTATACTATCAATAAGTAGAGCATCATGATAATGTAGGATTTTGTCCAACTCCCCATGAAGTTGCCCTACCAAGTAGTCCACCCTCTTACACTCCAAGGGTAAACTCTTGAAGATACAACCCTATCCCAGTGGGGGTGTAGTCTCTGCTGCATGAGCTTCCCTTGATATCCTCTCGCTGACCAAACTACCATATTGATGAAGTTCCCCATGTCATCAGTGTGAAAATTAGGAGACCCAAATCCCTACTGCAGCAAACTGATATTACTTCTCCTACTTGTTAATTCATGCAAGTTATTTTCTGCGTTACAATGTAAACATCAAAGTAAATATGATTGTGGCCTTCACTAATTAAATTATATGCGGAAACAAGAACTGAGCAAAAAGAAATAACCACACACACAATTGACACCATTGTTTTTGGACAAATGTCCCTAGGAAAACCCAATGCAGGAAAACTGGTGCAGCAGCTGAGGGTTTGTATTATTATGCAGTAGTTTCTGAATACAATCTTTGGATGCCTTACTGGCTATCTGATACAGAGAATCTGACTGGCAGAGAAATTAGTGAGAAATACCTAACACTATCGCTGGCGAACCGACACTGGTCTAGGCCTTGGATGGCTAGCCCCACGTTGGCTCTACGCAACCTCTGTATCAACCTCTCTGGGGTCTGCGTCACCTCTTCCACGGATCTTATGGTGTTTGGAACTTCGTTCCTTTGGCCCTTTGGTCTCACACCCCATCTTCTGGCTCTAGAACTCGACTTCCCAGCTGAATCTCAAACTCCCTCTGAAGCTCTGTGTTGCCTCTTTTGGATCTCTCTTTGCCTTCTCTGCAATGTATCCCCGGATCTGGAAACTCTGCAACCGGAAAACTATCCCTACCCCTCACTACAAGAAATCTCCTCGATGACTTCTTCGGCAACCACTGTGTTGCTCTCTTGAGAAATCGATCTCTTGATCTCACTCAATGTATCTTCCAAATGCCCATCAAATTCCTTCTTATAATCTTCTCGTTGAGTAATCAACGGCCCAGATTAAATTCTAATCAATGGCTCAGATCATATAGACTTGATCTTCATCTTTTTCTAGAAGATTCACACCTAGTTTTATTAATACCCTTTAATTATTTTAATTTTGTAAGTTTAGACTTAGGCATCCTTTAAAAATAATTAATTATTTTAATAAAACTGTCTCCGGGTGGAATTTCCCAAAACGATTGCTGGGTATTCTGGAATACATCTATCCTAGCCTCCCTGCAAATTTTGAGGCTTAGAGAACATCAGATGCTACTAGAAATCAACAATTAGCGAGTCACAAAAGCCCATTGGAAGATTTGAATGATCTTCCCCTATAGAAGTTAGTTCATCCCCAAGGCTAGTTGTACTGCCAAGAGATGTCATGCCCGGATCCCATGCTAGTCTAAAAAGGGTGCCACCATGCTATCATTGTGCCACTCTGATCATGACAGTTTGCCCATCACGCACAAGTTGTATCCTCCTCTCCTGGGACCTGATGGCAAAATATCTATAGAGTCCCAACGCATCTGGCCCAAGCATCTCCACGATGTCACAACCTACCCATCCAACACTCACCCTAATTCGTAGTAGTAACAAGGAAAACCAACCTTGCCATGCGACAAAGGCCTCAACGCTCCCCCGCATGTCAAACCAAGTGTGAGTTGGGTCATCCTCTGTCCTGATCCCGCTCATCACGAAACAGAGTGTCCAATCAACCAACCAAATCCCTGGATCCCACAGCCAAAATGGTTGTGGCATAGTCCTGACAGTTGCTAGCACCAAACTGTACCACGTCTCAAGCCCTTGTGTACAATCAATATATGGACTCAATACATCACGAACCAATTTGGTGCGTGCAAAACTACCCTGCGCCAGCCATACCACGCAATGGGATCTGTCATTCTGCCTCCTAAAAGCGCTCCCCAATATTACGTGGAGTCTAAACATCTACCTGCAAGTAAGGTCCACCAACTGTTGCAAATGCCCATGTGAGACCTCAAAATGTCTCGCCAAAAGGGGATCATGTCTCTCCCTGAGTGTGGGATCAAGGATGGTGCAAGTGTTACCTTTGCAAAAGATTGGACTACCCCCAAGCCTACATCCACCAACTAGCGCCTCGACCATATGCCATAGCTGGAAATCCTCTCTCCCGATGCACTGTCTCGCCCAACTAACTCAAATGAACCTCCCGGGTCCTGTTGCTCACAATGCGAGCATGAAGAGACGATATCCAAGTCCCCTGTGCCAGTGTGCAATGCTTGAGAGTGATAAATGGAAGCTCACGGCCGGTCCTGTGATCAACCCGCTCTCCAAATCTGAGTGTGCCAAACCTAATGGTGTGCCTAAAGTCCTCATTAGGAGATCTCTCTAGCGGCAACACCCCAACACTCTGTTGTGCATCATCATGCTCTACTGCACACAAATACATACCCCTGCGCTCCTCTGCATAGCACCGAACTCTATGGCACAACCTCCTTGCACCACTGACACCAATGCTCAATGCCATGCCACCATGTACCATAGGGCATCCCACATGCACCCATGCATCCACCACTCTACTAGTACACCCACCACAAAGTGATTTACACCTCCTCATCTGCCCAGGTACACCTAAGTGGCCCAACTCCTCACATGCAATCAGACATAACGCTACCGTGTCGATCCTCAATAGCTCCAGTGCCCAATACATCAATGGGAGAGCACTGTCTCCATATGATGCCCTGTCTGGTGGCCTGTCAATGCCACCTCCTACCAACTCCTGCCAAAGTAGGCTAATCACCCTGTGATCCCACGCTCAATCAATATGTTGATATGACTCGTGAAATATGCCTGCACTCCTGTCAAACCACCCTGTCACTAGTGCTGATGTAGATCTAAAAATGTGTGTGCCCAATCATCAAATCCATCACACAGCTACCACTGTCACCCACCAGCTCTATGATGCGATGGGAAACCCCACCTAGGTCCCAACAACAATCTGGCCCATGAGCCCCTATGGTAATCCACAGCCTCTACTGAAATGCGGCCATGGATGTACCCAACCCCTAACCTGCTCCATCGAGTACCAACTCAGCGCCTTTTGCCATCCAATTCCAAAGGAGGGATTGAATGTACAATCTCTTGTGTACGGGACAAGCCATCCATGTTGACGTTGTGCCCCACTCAACTCAAGTCATTAGCCCCTGCTGACTTGGTCATCCCTTATGATTTGTCTAGACAACCCTTCCTCTCTCAGTCCCATGCATAAGGGTGAGATTATAACGTTGTAGGCCCCATCAACGTGTCTCTAAAGCGGATTGTGCTGAAATCCCAACGTGTGCTCTCCATACTGCCCCTTGTCAATGTCTAGCCCAAAGGACAGTTGCACATCCTCCTCCATCACGGCCTCCACTTGAGCCTTCAACTGCTCCTCCATCGAGAACCCATCATATAAAACATCCTCATCGGTTCGCTATAGGTGACTGTCATCCGACAACTCTATCATAGATATGGGTGTCTCTATAACTATCAGCTCCTCATCAACGGTGGCGATGTCCCCCGACATATCATCAACTTGTTGTGCACTGCTATCACCTGAAAACTCGATCACGACCCCAGAAACCTCATCAATGGGTACCTCAACAACGGATCGCACCTCCTCAACGGTGGACACCTCTATGAATCTTGGCACCTCGTCAATGGATGGCCCTGTGGGTGTATACTCTACTCTCTCCCCCAAGGTGTCAACTAGTGCTATCAAAGAGGTCTCCAACAATGGTGACTCCTACACCACACTGGGTATATCGATGTGCTCCTCACCATCCTGTATGCCCTCAGCATCATGCTCAACCTCCTCCTCAGGCTCCTGATATATAAAGCCAGACCTCCACCAGCAAAAGCGCCACCTGGTCTGACCCTCTAACTGTCTCTCCTGCCTGTTCCTTTTGAAGGGATCTGGTGCCTTGATTCTGTCGACTTTCTCCACATGGTGTAGATGGTTGCACCCACACGACCTGCGCACCTCTAGTGTCTCTGTTGTAAGGATGATGTTAAAATTGGCAACTAGGGCCAAACTCTATGCGGGTCATCTTATTTATGGAAGCTGATATTTTTTTTGGATCCCTCTCATCGAGAGGTGTAGGATTGATCTAAAGATCATCCAATTCTGATAAGTATTCATGGAGATATGAATTTAGTTGTGTTATGGGACAATTCGTCAAGGTCGGCCAGCAACCAAATATACCCCACTTGTGCTCAACATTTTAGTATAAATAAAGGAGGACTTCAAGTCATTTGATAATCATCTCTTGTGATCTCACTCTCCACTTGTTTGGGTTTTTAGTGGAAGAGGAGGTCTAGAGGAGATGCTTTCTACGCAGCCTTAAAGAAGAGTCATCTAGGAGAGCCTTAGCCGCAGACTTGTAGGAGATCTGGCCGCAGATCTAAGAGGCCCTAATCAGCAGCTAGAAGAACCCTAATCTGCAGCTAAAGAGAGCCCTAATCCGCAACTAAAGAGAGCCCTAATCCGTAGCTAAAGTGAGCCCTAATCCGCAGCTAAAGTGAGAGCTAATCCGCAGCTAAAGTGAGCCCTTATCCGCAGCTAAAGAGATCCCTAATCCGTAGCTAAAGTGAGCAATAATGCGCAGCTAAAGGATGCCCTAAACCGCAGTCAAAAGAGGCTTCTTAGCCGCAGCAAAGAAGGGAGATCTACCCACTGTTTAAGGGAACTTCTACACGCAGCAAGGCAACCCTAATTCGCAGACAGGAGAAAGCATTAAAGGAGTCTTCGCTGCATATCTAAGGAAGGGTTAAACGTGCCCTAAACGCAGTATATACATGGTTGACCGCAGGCCTAAACGCAGTCACATTAACACTATTCTAGGCTGCATTTGTGGAGGGTCTCATGTGCCCTTAGACTGTTGTGAGAAGGGATCTGAATGGTTCCTTATATGCAGTCTCATCACTGCCCTAGCCACAGGAAAAGATAAGGTTACAGCAGTTCATTAGTGGGACTATTTGGGAGGTCTACTATATCAAGGAGGACTGTAATAATGAAGTGTGGAGGGCAGCCTCTCATTGGAGGACAACCGCAGTCATTAAAAACAATTCTAGGCCAGCTTAGATGGGTTGTTAGGGACTGTGGTCAGTACCCTAACCAGTGCCTAAATTGCAGCATTACAGCATGTTCAAGAGTTGACATTTCTAGAGACTAAATGTTGTTGCGTTAATAATGATTGGACACCATCTGGGATACGTTTGTTGCTATGTGCTAGGCCGCAGGCCATAGCACCATAGCAAGAGTTGTTATGGGCAGTGTATCAGGGTGTGCAGCATAAGTGTATCAAGATGCAGCACAAGGGGATGCAGCATGATGGGCACAGTAAGGTACAGTTTGAAGATGCAGCGTGATGATATGGTGCAGCAGCATGATGTGTGCAGCACGATGATGAGGAGCAGCGAGATGGGTACAACATAATGAGGTACAGCTCAGCAGTAATGCAGCATGGTGTAGCTCTATGATGATGGACATGGTATGATGATGCAGCATGATGAAGCACTATGATAGGGTGATGGAATCACATGAGTCCATATCAGTTACCTCATGAGACATATTCTTAGAGAAGATGTATGTTCTTATCTTGTCAAGTCGAAGTGTTGACTTCTGTTGTAAATGTACTATCTCTCTCTCTCTCTGCGGAACTATTGAAGAACATATAAGAAGAATTGATCAAGGGTTTCCCCACATTGGGGTTTGTCCCTGGCTAGCGCCAGATCTTGTGTCCTCTTATCTTGTTTGTCTTCTGTGGTTTATGTTTATGTTCTATTTGCAATTTACTTTAATGCTGATGTGATTGCTAATCTGGAAAACATATTGAGCTAACTGTGAAAATTGAAATAAATTCCTCTAAGCATAGAACATACCTAAACTTAACATGGTATCAGAGCTGAGGTGAAGACAATGCCCAAGCAAGAGTGAAAGAGCAATCACCGAAGACTGTTAGGAAAGGACAAAAGGATCAATGGGTTCCTCATCCCTCTTCAAATTCACCAAGGGTGAAATTGAAGCAGAGAATATTATCAGCATGGTGCAGCGGAATATGGCCTACCTAAAGATCACTTCATTGAGAAGACCGGATCTCAGGGTGGAAGGAAAGGCAAATAACTAGTTCGGCCATTATGCGAAGAAGTGTCTGAATGGCAGGGACACATCACTTGATGATGATAACAATCATTCCAGGGACATCTTTAATGGTTAGAGGAATGACAGGTAATGCAGGTCATCAAGGAAACGACCAACTCTTCAGAGAAAGCAAGGAACCCCAGGTATGAAGAATCAAATGTTGTTTCTGATAAGATAAAGAAGCATTATCTTGTATTGGCCCTCTCCTTCAGATTCTTTGGGAATCTGGCTTATTAATTGTAGTGCCCCAAAGCACTTCAACGGATAGAAGGGTGCTCTCACCAATTTGGTAGAGATGGAAACAATCATGGGATTATACTTGGAGCCGATGCCACCTATCCCGGAAAGGGTGTAGGAAATGTTACCCCTCAATTGAATGAGGGTAACTCGATTCATTTACAGAATCTCTTTTATGTACCTGATCACAAGATGAACCTGGTGTCCATTTCGGAAATGGAAGTCAAAGGTTATAGGGTGGCATTCATTGGTGGAAAGGTACATGTTTGAAAATGAAATTTTCAAAGATGCTTTTACTCATGGGTTCAGGGTTGGCAATTTGTGTCAAGTTGCAGGATGGTCCATTGGGGATCATGACATATCTCATCTATAACACCTGAAATCTACTTTATGAAGCCCTAACCGATATGAGTCAGATGGTGACTCGGATACCTTAATTCAAGAAGAGCATAAAGGTACATGTCTGAGATGAACCGAAGGAAAATCTTACAAGGGGACCATTCCCCTCATGTAGCAGGTCCACAGGTTTGGAACAACCTGAGGGGTTTGAGATTCATGATTGGGAATCTCATGTATACAGGTGGAAGAAAGCCCTCTATGGCTTGAAGTAAAACACCTCGGGCCTAATATGAGAGGATTGATAGTTGTTTGATGAAGTTGAGATTCGCTAAAAGTGAAGCCGATCCAAACCACTGTTTGAACGTTGTGGATGATAGACCTCTCACACCGGTACCTTCTGAGGCCGACCTATTTCTAACAGGTGCAGACCCTCCCATTTGCAGAAGTAAGAGGGAGTTGGATTGCGGATGTGAAAAGGTAAAACTGCAAGCCCACGACTACCTCATGGATCTTAACTTTTAGAAGTTATATGGTAGTGATGCCGGACCAGATTTGGGAAATGCCTCTGAGTTGCATAAACTACTTTGCATTGATGTTCTTGGTGAACTTCCGTCCGAATATATGTTTTGCAATTAGCATGGTGAGCTCATATTTGATTGAGCCTCGCTGGATTGGTGCCAAGAATCTTTTGAGATCTCTTCAGGGCACAATCTCTCATGGATTGAGATACACTACCGGAAATATGAAGCTGCATGATTGTTCGAATGCTGACTAGGCAGGCAGTGTGGAGGATCTCAAGAGCACTTCTGAGTGTTGATTCTCTTTGGGTTCTGCTTCGATATCATGGATGAGCAGGAAGCAGAAGTCGGTTGCTATAAGCACCACCGAGACCGAATACATAGCTACGAGTATGATCTCGTATGAAGCTGCCTAGTTGTGGAAGCTCTTCAGTGCGCTGTTTGTACACATGATGAAAACCACCGTGATCCTCTGTGACAACCAGGGGGGATTCGATTATTGAGGAATCCCATATTCGATGATTGCTCCAACAAATAGACATCAGATACTACCTTATCTGGGATATGATAAGTCGATGAGCGAGGAGGCTCCATCGCATTGAGACTGATGTACAAGTCGCAAACACTTTTTCAAAGCCTGGGTAAAGGTCAAATTTGTGATTTTCCCAAACGACTTGGAGTCGTTGAGAGACCTTCGTATAAGGGTCCTGTTGTCGCGCGGATTGACACGACAACGCTCAGACCGGGGGCTGTCACTCTGATCCCCGATCCCTCCGTTTAAGCCTGTCTCCCGCGGCTAAGGGGGGTAGTCCCTGTGATATGATGAGACCAACTGTCGACCAGTTGGTTGGGAGACACGAGATACGATATAAAAAACACTCGATGGATTTGATAAATTGCAGACCAGTGCCTTGTGGATTTAATGTTTAAATGATTACTTTTTAAATGATATAGAAACATGGACCATGAACAGCAACCATCTATCATCAGCTAAATCACATGACCAAAACGATATCCGGCAACTGAAATTTTCGAGAAAAATAAATGCTTAAAATCACCAGGAGTCATAAAGCATTAGCCAGATATCATATTTCGCATCTCGACTTGAAAATTTTAGATCTCAGTATGAAAGATAATAACATGAAAACCACTGAAACTTGGCAAAATAAAATTTCCGCAATTTTTTTTTTTTTATTTTTTTTTTCAATGTTATGAAAATTAAAAATAAATCTAAAAAAAAAATAAAATTTTAAAACTAATCTAATTTTAAAACTAAACTAAACAAAAAATTAAATTTAAAATTAAAAAATCTAACAAAAATATTTTTATTTTTTATGTTTTTTATAACAAAATTTAAAACATAACTCAAAAATCTAAAGTCTAACTATAGCATAAACTAACACGCTAACATTTTCATTTTTTTGATTTTTATGAAACTATTTAGAAGGAAAATTAAAATCCTAATTCTAAAGACTAATTAAAATCTAAAACAAAACTATAAAAAATTTAAATCTAAATCTATTTGAAACCTAAACTAAAGCGTAACCACTAAATAACCTAAAATTGTAACTATAATAAAACAAATTAAAATCTAAGAAAAACATCTAAAATCTAACATATATCCAATCTTTTTCATGAAAAAATATACAACCTAATTCTAAATGCGTGAAACGCATCAAAGACTGAAACGCATCAAAAGCATCAGAACGAAAATGCAAGCCGCAGAGGATTTCCTTTCTTTATCTGTGCAGGTCGGACGATGAAGGGTGATTAAGAAACCAGGCAGCGGAAGACTCACTAAAAAATACTTACCTGGCACCTGGCTCGGAGATTGAATGCGTTGATCGATATTTTTACCTGGTCTGCACGATTTCTTTGTGTATTTGCAGGTGTATTGACAGGCGTGGAGGCGGAGTTTTGAGAAAACGCGTGGAACAGTGAAACGTTACCTGCATATGCTGAACGATGCTGCCTGGAGCCTCCACGGATTTGCCCAGAACCGTGACGCCGGCTCAGAGATTGAATGTGTTAAACATTTTCAGGTGACGGCGGTGGGTAGCAGTATGAATCAATTTCAAAACTCACCTGTGTGTTTATGTATGGAGCGGTAAACACTGTTAACCCTGAAATGACTGTAATACGTGATGCAATCCCATGCAAATTTTCCAGTGGTAGCTACACGCTACGCCTTCGAACTATGCCACTCTTACCACTGTCCATGTACACATCAGAGCTTTTACGCCATTTTTTGAAACCAATCACCAGACGGCAGAGGAATGAACGCATGGGTATGAGTAATACACTGCAGTGACAGCAGCTACAGAATGGCAACTGATCAAAAAAAAAAAAATTGCGTTTGCGTGGCAAGTATGTGCGGGTGAGGGGAAGTATGGAGACGGCTCAGCAAGTGGATGGCAGCCAGTGCAGAGGAAAAGGGGTTTGAATAGCAGATTTCCAAGCAAATGAGTTGATGTGAAAAACTCTTCCAGATCTGCAAAACCCTGGACAGCGAAATGATAACCCTGCAAAAAAAAATTTCCAGATCTTATCTCAGATTTGCATCCTGCAAGAAGGAAAACAAAACTTGGCAGATGCACAAAATTTTTAAAGTAAAACCTAAAATTACAAAAAGATGCAATAAACTAAATCAAAACCCTAGGTCTAACAAAAAAATTACAGATATGAAACCCTAGATCAGCTAATCAGTTTACAGATTTGTGGCCCCTTTCAGCCAGATTCAACAAAATAAGAACAGGAATACTTTCAGAATATCAGAAATTTTGAACTTCACTGTGAACAGAAAGAAAAATCTCTCAATGTAAAACACGAAATAAAATTTAAAAGATTAACCCAGGGCACAATCAGCTGGGCTCTGCACAGAAAAGCCTGTGGGAGTCGGCTGGTTCAGCCTAGAACTTCCCCAAACGCCCACCTGTACCTTTTACCTAAAAATCTCCTGCACACCTCAAGCAAACATCAGTAAAGAGGGCAAGAAATGCTGCTAGATTTCAAGGAATAATGGAGATACCTGCCATTATTCCAGAAACCCTACAACATTCAAACCCTAGCACGTGAGCAAGATACCTGTACTCACAATACTCTGAAAACCAGCTATTATTAACTGCTGAAAACTGAAATATGCAGAAAAAAAAAAAATCATCTCACAACAATTCCGGAGAGTAACACCAGCCAGTTTTGAACCCCAAAGTCTTTTTATTAACCAGAAAATCAGATTACAAGAGAGCTTTTCAGTACAGACTCACAGATCAGATGACCTGAAATGACCCCCTAAGACCCTATATAAAGGAAATGATCCTAACGGCTAGTTCAAGTGATCCATGTAGAAATGATCTTGACCGTTGATGAGGATCAAGACATCTCTTGATCTCATCCGTCGATTTATTAACTTAAAATATTATTATTTTATTAGTTAGGGTTTTTGCTTGATTTTTTAATTTTTTTATTATTTTTCATTATTTTATTATTTTTATTCATTTTTTAATTTTTTAATTCATTTTAAAATGGATCACTGAACTAAACCTTCAGAAACATCACCTAGGACCTAGGACTTAGGACTCATGAGGGGATTTAAAACATTTCTCGACCCTCAGGACACATTACATCATGACTTTTACAAAATTACATCTTAAGGGACAAACCCATTTAATACAGACCCTCACAAAACACCCAGCTCTGCGACACAACGATAATCTAGCAGATCAACACACTAGGATTCTCCTAAAGTTCTAATGACAAAATCAATCCCGGCTTTGGGGTCAGCTTTGAAGGAAAACTCTGCCGATCCGTGGATCGGTGAGACAAAAAACCTTCCGGGACGTAGATTATCATCAGAAAGTTAGGTCCACCTAGGCAAATTACATACATGACTTCATGTCTGCTAAGATTATTTACAGTTAATACATGCAGACTGGGTTTACAATCAAAAAGATCAAACTGCTGATGATGGCAGGATGGCACGGACATGCTGATCAGGTGCTGCTTCTTTCTGTCAAGAAAAACGGGATGTACTGCATGGGTAGTTGACCAGTAGAGGTCAACATCTGGCTCTACTTGGGGACATGTTGCTGCTTGCAGGAATGTGAGAATCTAGAATCTGCATCCATACAACACAAAAAATAAGTAGCATCCATTCCAAAAATCAGCATATACATTAAGCACATAAAAGCTCTTCATTTATTAACTATCTAATAACATGAAAAGTAAATCTAATCCTAAAACAGAAATGAAACGCTGAAAAGACGAGGAGTAGAGTTAGGAATACAATACAAAAAATGACCCACGGCATTAGATGTGTTCAATATAGTGTATACTGAGCATTTGCCTGCTTTTAGGCAAATCTGTCGGCTGCTTGTCGGATATGCCACGTCCAATTTTGCATATGGTAGGACTTTTTCCTATCCGAAAATCAAGCAGCTCGCGGCCGTCTGATGCGTCAAATCTTCTTCTCATTTTCTTCCTCTTGCGCTTTTTCTTTCTGGCAGGATGAATTACTGATGAGCTGGAACTTTCTGTCTCGAAACTATTAGATGAAGTACGCATGATATGTCTCTCTTTAGCCCGCATCTGATCTTTATCATTCTTAAGTCCATCCTCGATCAACCATCTTTCAACTGAACTAATAACCTCCTCATAATAAGATGGATCTTGTTGCAACAAGTCAGAAGGCTCCTGATCTATTGATGTTATCTGTTTTCTTTCATTTTCCAATTGCTGAAATTTTTGAACCTGTATTCTAATGGCATCCATCTGTCTAGAGTGTTCAACCTTTATAGCACTAATTTGTCTGGCATGATGTTCTTCCATGTCTTTTATTACTTTAACATTTTCTTCCTTTATGTTCATCAAGCAATGCTGCATGGAATTTATTTCTTCTTCATGATTCGCTTGCATGTTTCCAATTTCCGTTTCATGTTTAGTTTTCATGGCCTCAATTTCCTTAGCATGCTGATTTTGCGTGTCCTCAATCTCCTTATTAAGTTTTTCCAGATGGGTGCGTAAAGTTTTAACATCATTGATAAGATTAGTTTGGTTGCTTTCCAGATTTTTCACCAGCATCTTTAAATCTTGTATTATTTGCTTTTGCTCCTCCTTTTCATTGTCATTTATCCCTGATTTTTCACTATGATGATCTGCAATATTTCCGGTGGATGACACATTCTGACCTTGAAATCTTTCTTCAACAGCTGAATTACTTTCTTTCTGTTCAACAATTTTAGAAGTAGAAGGCAAGCTGTTTGGACTATCATATCTATCTTTAAAAGCATTGAGAATGTCTTGTAAAGAAGTGAAAAAATCATCAGGAAAGTTATTAAACCAATTCAAGGCATCACCCTCTAAAGAACGGACAAATAGACGCATCTTGAAATCTTCATTATTATATTGAGGAAATCTACAGTATAAGATCATTACACAAGTAAACATGTTTAAATGCCTTTTAACAGCGACCGAATCATCACCCGAGAACTTAAGTAATTTACCAATGGCCTCTTTCGGAAGATCATGGAGATTATCAGTAAAATGACATGGTTTAAATGAATAATCCATGATGAACAATAAGGGATCAGATGGATGATAGAACTAGCTCTATGCTCAAGAAAATCAAAAGATGAAAGAAGTGGAGTCGCCACTTGAACAATAAAACTGATTCTAAGATCCAAGAAGTAACCAACAAACAGATATGCGGGAGGCTTCTTGTCTGGGAAAAAATAAAAAATGGAGTCGCCACCCAAACAAGAAACACACCGAAGAGATGCTGCTGATATGTGATGAAAAGATGCCAAAATATTGAATCTGCCAGCTCAAATGAGAGATGAGAAGATGAGAAGATGAATGTCGATGAAACTCCAGGAACAGAAAAACTCTGTCCCCGGCAACGGCGCCAAAAAATGTTGTCGCGCGGATTGACACGACAACGCTCAGACCGGGGGCTGTCACTCTGATCCCCGATCCCTCTGTTTAAGCCTGTCTCCCGCGGCTAAGGGGGGTAGTCCCTGTGATATGATGAGACCAACTGTCGACCAGTTGGTTGGGAGACACGAGATACGATATAAAAAACACTCGATGGATTTGATAAATTGCAGACCAGTGCCTTGTGGATTTAATGTTTAAATGATTACTTTTTAAATGATATAGAAACATGGACCATGAATAGCAACCATCTATCATCAGCGAAATCACATGACCAAAACGATATCCGGCAACTGAAATTTTCGAGAAAAATAAATGCTTAAAATCACCAGGAGTCATAAAACATTAGCCAGATATCATATTTCGCATCTCGACTTGAAAATTTTAGATCTCAGTATGAAAGATAATAACATGAAAACCACTGAAACTTGGCAAAATAAAATTTCCGCAATTTTTTTTTTTTTTTTTTTTTTTTTATTTATTTTTTTTCAATGTTATGGAAATTAAAAATAAATCTAAAAAAAAATTAAAATTTTAAAACTAATCTAATTTTAAACCTAAACTAAACAAAAAATTAAATTTAAAATTAAAAAATCTAACAAAAATATTTTTATTTTTTATGTTTTTTATAACAAAATTTAAAACATAACTCAAAAATCTAAAGTCTAACTATAGCATAAACTAACACGCTAACATTTTCATTTTTTTATTTTTATGAAACTATTTAGAAGGAAAATTAAAATCTAATTAAAATCCTAATTCTAAAGACTAATTAAAATCTAAAACAAAACTATAAAAAATTTAAATCTAAATCTATTTGAAACCTAAACTAAAGCGTAACCACTAAATAACCTAAAATTGTAACTATAATAAAACAAATTAAAATCTAAGAAAAACATCTAAAATCTAACATGTATCCAATCTTTTTCATGAAAAAAAAATACAACCTAATTCTAAATGCGTGAAACGCATCAAAGACTGAAACGCATCAAAAGCATCAAAACGAAAATGCAAGACGTAACCCTAGCCGCAGAGGATTTCCTTTCTTTATCTGTGCAGGTCGGACGATGAAGGGTGATTGAGAAACCAGGCAGCGGAAGACTCACTGAAAAATACTTACCTGGCACCTGGCTCGGAGATTGAATGCGTTGATCGATATTTTTACCTGGTCTGCACGATTTCTTTGTGTATTTGCAGGTGTATTGACAGGCGTGGAGGCGGAGTTTTGAGAAAACGCGTGGAACAGTGAAACGTTACCTGCATATGCTGAACGATGCTGCCTGGAGCCTCCACGGATTTGCCCAGAACCGTGACGCCGGCTCAGAGATTGAATGTGTGAAACATTTTCAGGTGACGGCGGTGGGTAGCAGTATGAATCAATTTCAAAACTCACCTGTGTGTTTATGTATGGAGCGGTAAACACTGTTAACCCTGAAATGACTGTAATACGTGATGCAATCCCACGCAAATTTTCCAGTGGTAGCTACACGCTACGCCTTCGAACTATGCCACTCTTACCACTGTCCATGTACACGTCAGAACTTTTACGCCATTTTTTGAAACCAATCACCAGACGGCAGAGGAATGAACGCATGGGTATGAGTAATACACTGCAGTGACAGCAGCTACAGAATGGCAACTGATCAAAAAAAAAAAAATTGCGTTTGCGTGGCAAGTATGTGCGGGTGAGGGGAAGTATGGAGACGGCTCAGCAAGTGGATGGCAGCCAGTGCAGAGGAAAAGGGGTTTGAATAGCAGATTTCCAAGCAAATGAGTTGATGTGAAAAACACTTCCAGATCTGCAAAACCCTGGACAGCGAAATGATAACCCTGCAAAAAAAAATTTCCAGATCTTATCTCAGATTTGCATCCTGCAAGAAGGAAAACAAAACTTGGCAGATGCACAAAATTTTTAAAGTAAAACCTAAAATTACAAAAAGATGCAATAAACTAAATCAAAACCCTAGGTCTAACAAAAAAATTACAGATATGAAACCCTAGATCAGCTAATCAGTTTACAGATTTGTGGCCCCTTTCAGCCAGATTCAACAAAATAAGAACAGGAATACTTTCAGAATATCAGAAATTTTGAACTTCACTGTGAACAGAAAGAAAAATCTCTCAATGTAAAACACGAAATAAAATTTAAAAGATTAACCCAGGGCACAATCAGCTGGGCTCTGCACAGAAAAGCCTGTGGGAGTCAGCTGGTTCAGCCTAGAACTTCCCCAAACGCCCACTTGTACCTTTTACCTAAAAATCTCCTGCACACCTCAAGCAAACATCAGTAAAGAGGGCAAGAAATGCTGCTAGATTTCAAGGAATAATGGAGATACCTGCCATTATTCCAAAAACCCTACAACATTCAAACCCTAGCACGTGAGCAAGATACCTGTACTCACAATACTCTGAAGACTAGCTATTATTAACTGCTGAAAACTGAAATATGCAGAAAAAAAAAAAATCATCTCACAACAATTCCGGAGAGTAACACCAGCCAGTTTTAAACCCCAAAGTCTTTTTATTAACCAGAAAATCAGATTACAAGAGAGCTTTTCAGTACAGACTCACAGATCAGATGACCTGAAATGACCCCCTAAGACCCTATATAAAGGAAATGATCCTAACGGCTAGTTCAAGTGATCCATGTAGAAATGATCTCGACCGTTGATGAGGATCAAGACATCTCTTGATCTCATCCGTCGATTTATTAACTTAAAATATTATTATTTTATTAGTTAGGGTTTTTGCTTGATTTTTTATTTTTTTTATTATTTTTCATTATTTTATTATTTTTATTCATTTTTTAATTTTTTAATTCATTTTAAAATGGATCACTGAACTAAACCTTCGGAAACATCACCTAGGACCTAGGACTTAGGACTCATGAGGGGATTTAAAACATTTCTCGACCCTCAGGACACATTACATCATGACTTTTACAAAATTACATCTTAAGGGACAAACCCATTTAATACAGACCCTCACAAAACACCCAGCTCTGCGACACAACGATAATCTAGCAGATCAACACACTAGGATTCTCCTAAAGTTCTAATGACAAAATCAATCCCGGCTTTGGGGTCAGGTTTGAAGGAAAACTCTGCCGATCCGTGGATCGGTGAGACATAAAACCTTCCGGGACGTAGATTATCATCAGAAAGTTAGGTCCACCTAGGCAAATTACATACATGACTTCATGTCTGCTAAGATTATTTACAGTTAATACATGCAGACTGGGTTTACAATCAAAAAGATCAAACTGCTGATGATGGCAGGATGGCACGGACATGCTGATCAGGTGCTGCTTCTTTCTGTCAAGAAAAACGGGATGTACTGCATGGGTAGTTGACCAGTAGAGGTCAACAGGTCCTACATGTTGCATGCATTGAGCTCTGGGAGCTTTGGGGGGCTTGGGCTAGTCACTGGAGCGACATACGACCACGGGGCAACTCACCCTCCCCTGGTGGTGCGCTATGTACAGGGTGACAAGTTCAACCTTTCCCTGTGATACCTCGTGGCAACTATGGAACAAGATGATTAGTTCTCCTGTGGGCCGGGATGATTAGTTCTCCCATGGCAACTATGGAACAGGATGATTAGTTCTCCTATGGACCGGGATGATTAGTTCTCCCGTGGCAACTATGGAATAGGATGATTAGTTCTATTGTGGGCCAGGATGATTAGTTCTCCCGTGACGACTGTGAGCCAAGATGATTAGTTCTCTTGTGGGCCAGGATGATTAGTTATCCTGTGGCGACCAATGGACAAGATTATTCGTTCTCTTATGCATAGGATGATTAGTTCTCTTGTCGAGGCATCCTACCCAAGCAGTGTGGGACTCAAGGGATGTACCTCTCATCTGATCAATGAGCAGGGAAATGGGGTTAGGCACCATAGTAGTACTATCGATGGACGCATCGTTGTATCTACCGTACACCCTATGCTAGGATGACCTTCATTGATCTGGGATCAACGAAACTGATCTGGGATCAGTATGAGTGGTTTGAAACACTCTCTTGTGATATTGATCTGGGATCAATGACACTGACTTCGGGTCAGTAGAGAATGGTATGAGACATTCTCAATCAATTCTTCTTCTTCATGGTTCAGCAGAGCAGACCAGTGCAGGGCACTGATGGCAGAGATAGTACAGTCGGACATATGGATGAGCGGATGGAGTTCTCCCTAGTTGAGAGGGAGTGTTAAAATTGGCAACTAGGGCCAAACTCCATGTGGGTCATCTTATTTATGGCAGCTGATATTTTTCTTGGATCCCTCTCATCAAGAGGTGTAGGATTGATCTATAGATCATCCGATTCTAATAAGTATTCATGGAGATGAATTTATTTGTGTTATGGGACAATTCGTCAAGGTCGACTAGCAACCAAATATACCCCCCTTGTGCTCAACGTTTTAGTATAAATAAAGGAGGACTTCAAGTCATTTGATAATCATCTCTTGTGATCTCACTCTCCACTTGTTTGGGTTTTTAGTGGAAGAGGAGGTCTAGAGGAGATGCTTTCTACGCAGCCCTAAAGAAGGGTCATCTAGGAGAGCCCTAGCTGCAGACTTGTAGGAGATCTGGCTGCAGATCTAAGAGGCCCTAATCAGCAGCTAGAAGAGCCCTAATCCGCAGCTAAAGAGAGCCCTAATCCACAACTAAAGTGAGCCCTAATCCGCAGCTAAAGTGAGCGCTAATCCGCAGCTAAAGTGAGACCTAATCCGCAGCTAAAGAGATCCCTAATCCGCAACTAAAGTGAGCGCTAATCCGCAGCTAAAGGATGCCCTAAACCGTAGTCAAAAGCGGCTTCTTAGCCGCAGCAAAGAAGGGAGATCTACCCACTGTTTAAGGGAACTTCTACACGCAACAAGGCAGCCCTAATCCGCAGACATGAGGAAACCTTAAGGAGTCTTAGCTGCATATCTAAGGAAGGGTTACACGTGCCCTAAACGCAGTCTATACATGGCTGAACGCAGTCACATTAACACTATTCTAGGCTGCATTTATGGAGGGTCTCATGTGCCCTTAGACTGCTGTGAGAAGGGATCTAAATGGTTCCTTATATGCAGTCTCATGACTGCCCTAGCCACAGGAAAAGAGAAGGTTACAGCAGTTCATTAGTGGGACTATTTGGGAGGTCTACTATATCAAGGAGGACTGTAATGATGAAGCGTGGAAGGCAGCATCTCATTGGAGGACAACCGCAGTCATTAAAAGCAATTCTGGGCCAGCTTAGATGGGTTGTTAGGGATTGTGGTCAGTACCCTAACCAGTCCCTGAATTGCAGCATTACAGCATGTTCAAGAGTTGACATTTCTATAGACTAAATGTTGTTGCGTTAATAATGATTGGACACTATATGGGATACATTTGTTGCTATGTGCTAGGCCGCAGGCCATAGCACCATAGCAAGAGTTGTTATTGGCAGTGTATCAGGGTGTGCAACATAAGTGTATCAAGATGCAGCACAAGGGGATGCAGCATGATGGGCACAATAAGGTACAGTTTGAAGATGCAGCACAAGGAGGTGCAGCATGATGATATGGTGCAGCAGCATGATGTGTGCAGCATGATGATGAAGAGCAGCAAGATGGGTACAACATGAGGTACAGCTCAGCAATAATGCAGCATGGTGCAGCGCTATGATGATGGACATGGTATGATGGTGCAGCTTGATGTAGCACTATGATAGGGCAATGGAATCACATGAGTCCATATCAGTTACCTCATGAGACATCTTCTTAGAGAAGATCTATGTTCTTATCTTGTCAAGTCGAAGTGTTGACTTCTGTTGTAAATGTACGATCTCTCTCTCTCTCCCTCTACTGAACTATTGAAGAACATATAAGAAGAATTGATCAAGGGTTTCCCCACATGGAGTTTTGTCCCTGGCTAGCGCCACATCTTGTGTCCTCTTGTCTTGGCTTGTCTTCTGCGATTTATGTTTATGTTCTATCTGCAGTTTACTTTAATGCTAATGTGATTGCTAATCTGGAAAAGATATTGAGCTAACTGTGAAAATTGAAATAGATTGCTCTAAGCATAGAACATACCTAAAGTTTAAACTTAACAGATGAGGATAGATCTAGTTCGTCACCCCCCTCAACTAGGCCAACCTCTCATCATTCCAATGGATTCCACCCCAAAACTCCTGCATACTGAATCTTCCTTGAGCCATGGGTTGTCTATGGTTTAACCCGTCACTATGCATACATACCCAACTTCCTTGATCTAGTTGGCTACCCCACAGCTGGCCAAGATCATGGCTCTAATACCACTATAATATTCCAAATGGAAAAATACCGTAGATAACAGAAGCAATGAACTAGCTACGACTACTAAATTCAGAAATGCACAACAATACACATTTGAACAGGAAATAATGGGCAAAAACTCTGAGTCATTGTATTAATTTTGATAAATATGAATACAATAAATGAGATCAGAGGAACCTAGGCTTGCTACAACAAGCTAGGCAAAACCCAAGTTGGAATTGTGATGCCCAAGTGTTGGAATGACTCCACCAAAAACCTCTTCGCTGACCCATAAAATTATTGCCACTACTGTTGTAGGTGAACTAAGATTTCAGCCCTCAAATCTACTCCAAACATTTTGATTTTCCACATTAGAGACGATTTTTGGAAGAGGAGGCAATTCCGACCTCAGGACTTAGGAGGAAGTAGTGGAATTGCAACTCTAGTGGAACGTGGGGCCCACAAGAGAGAGAAATTTGGCCCAAGGCATCAATTCGTACTAGTGAGAAGAGAAAGAAAGGAAGGGGTGTGAATTAGTGGAAGGCAAGGGCCACCAAGGGAGAGAGGGCCAATAATTATAAATAGAGCTTGGAGGCCTCCATTTTGGTATCTTGGATGATCTTAACTTTAACCACTAGTTCCCTTGAGCTACTAGGACAAGACAACCCGTGTTGTTTAGCACAAGGATTTCCCGGGTGGGTATTCCACCATCATTTCAGAGAACTTCGAGTGTCTCCCTAGTGAGGCAATATGGGGAGCTCAATTCAGAGTTTCCATTGGGCATATTTGTGGTCATTTCCTTCAGTTGGAAGGAGTTTCCCTTAGGTGCAGGATATAAATTTGTGGCTCTTGGAAGGGCCAGTGAAAAAGGGAATTTGGGCCAACCATTTAGCAGAGAATTCTTCCACAAAGAGGGTTGGAGTTTCTTGTCAAATTGCAGGTCCGTTGGTGAGGCGTTTGGGAGAGTTGAGTTGCTCCACTTCTTGGCCTGCGAAGGGGCTCACTGGGTACTCTTGTACAGTCACTTGGGCAAGGAGAACCTGTGGTGTGGCTACTACGGAGGAATAAGGGAAATTTTGGGAGGAAGTTACCTGGTGGGAACGAGATTTTCTAGAAGAGATTTGGAGTATTTTGTAGCAGATTTCATCTACAACCAGTAACTGAGCACATTGGATTCAGCCCAAACCCTTTCTGGGTTTTTGTGGGTTTGATGAAAGAAGGCTAGGATTAATTTTACAAAAAAAATTGAGCACTTATGAGGGCAGAATTCCTAGTTCCATTTAGCAGCTAGCAACATTATTGTTGGAGGAGGGCGCAGTTTCCTCTGGGACCACATCCACCACTTGGGTCTGTGAGATATTTCTGGGTTTTGATGGAGTTGGTGTGGAGAGCCTACATTTAATTTTGCAGAAATTTTGGAGTAGATTTGAGGGTCGAAATCTCAGTTCACCTACAACAGCAGTGGCAGTAATTTTTTGGGTTAGCGTAGAGGTTTTTGGTGGAGTCATTCCAGCACTTGGGCATCACAATTCCAACATGGGTTTTGCCTAACTTGTTGTAGCAAGCCCAAGCTCCTTTGATCTCATTTATTGTACTCATATTTATCAAAATTAATACAATGACTCAGAGTTTTTGCCCATATTTCCGTGTTCAAATGTGTATGGTTGTGCATTTCTAAATTTAGTAGTTGTAGCTAGTTCATTACTTCTATTATCTATGGTATTTTTCCATTTGGAATATTACATTTCTCTAGAAACTCACACGGATCAACTCAGAAATGATCTTAGTTGTTGATGATGATTTAATCATGGTCGTTGGTGAGCCAACGAGAGATTATAAGAGGAGGTCGATTAGGTTGCAGCTAAACACACGAGTGAGAAGCCAGTAGTGTGAGTTCCTTGGCAGATCAAGCTATCCAGCTACAGAGGTCGAGCAGAGGAAGAGAGTTCAAGTCAGAAGGGACATAGACGGGCAGAGACAGTGATTCCAGAGGAAGTTTCCAGTTTTGGAGAGTTAGGAGAGGAGGCAGAGTTAATTCTGCAGGAAGTTGCGCAGAGCCTCAAGAAGGCAGTTCGATTTGGCTGGGCAAGGGGAGGATTCAATGGTCGAAGGCTAGAATAATTTTCCAGAGGGACCAAGTATTCTTTCCAGAGCAGTAGCATCCAGTCAAAGGTAGATTCGTGGCAAATTCGAGTAGAACGTGTGAGTGATTGCGCAAGGCTTCCGCAGAAGTTGCGTAGAGTGGTCCGAGTTAGCTAGTTCAAGTGGCTAGACTAAGCCAGGATTGTTTTTGGAGGGTACATTTCCCTCAGTGATTTTGCCAGTATTTCTCTCAGACGAGATTCCTTGTTTGTCATCCATTTTATTGTACTCAGAATTTCACTGCTGCATAATAATAAAACCCTCAATTGTTGCACCGGTTTTCTTGCATTGGGTTTTTTCTGGGGAGATTTGTCCAAAAATCGCTGTCATTTTTATGTGTGTGTGCTCTATATTTCTCAGTTTATAGCATTTCATTTTTCACAGCGTTCTCATGGTGAAAATTGCAGTTGTGATTTTATTTGTTATTTGTCAGAGCAAATAAACTGCACTTAATTTTTATTCAATTAGAAAAACAATTTCCAATTGTTGCAATATATTAAAAATTTCACATGGTATCAAAGCGAGTTTGATAGATTAGAGGCTCAAAGACGAAGAGGGAAAAATTCGCAGCTCAAAGGGAGCAGCAGTGCAATATCTTCAAGGTTTGAGCAAAAGTTGGCCAAGCAAGTCGAATTGCTACACAGGGTTCGATTTTCCGGTTGCGGGTGGTAGGAAATGTTCGATTTGTCCAGAAGCAGTTCCAACAGGCCGTGGTGAAGCGGGGAAGCAATTCTGGTGAAGCAAATCAGTAAATTCGTAGGGCAGATCTGGGAGCAGTTATTTTTTTTGCAGCGGTTTTTGCAGTTGCAAAATCAACGTAGAGTGGAAGAGAAATAGCACACAGAGGGATTTTTTTTCTTAGAGGGTTTCCAGATCAAGGAAATCTGAACTTTCCAATTACAGGGGCAGAATGAACTAGAAAGACTGCACATTCCAAAAAGGAGTGTGAATTGCGAAGCAGGTAGCCAAGCAAGAAAGGAAGAGATTCCTGTTTATTTCCTAGTTGTGAGTTTTGCAGAAAATGGCCTCAACGGGATTTCGTGATCAGGATGTAATATTCCTAATTAGCCATGGCTAATTGGAATATTCGATTTTGCTCAATTTTGCCTTCTATAGTTATTTATAAATTAAAAGGTGAGGAAAGGGGGACATAACTCACTTTTAGAATAAAGTCGGTCCCTAGTAGCACAACGTTGTGACTTAAAGGGGAGCCAAGGGGGCCAAAGGACCACGTAGAGATGGGGCCCACGCAGACACTTGGAGGGACTGCGCAAATGGAAAGGAACACGTGGCAAGAGAGGGACTACGTTGGAGGAGGTGGGCCTTGGGATTGAGAGAGGCCAACGCTATAAAGGAGAGAGGAGCCTCCTCATTTTGGCATTCGATTATGTGCATTTGAGCTAGTCACTTCGACTTAGAGCACGCTGACTGTTTAGCCTGTTTGCAACACTGTTTAGTGCATTGAGTGTCTCCGTTCGGAGATCTCACCCTCAGCCCCGGGGGACTTCAAGTGCCTGCTCGGGCAAGGTAGTTTTCAGTAGTCTTTGGCAGTAGGATTGATCTTTGGAGTGGGGAGGAGCTGAGCATTTGAGGACTGCGCAGTCTTGAGAGAGAGGGACGCAATTCTTTTGGTGGGAGTTCCGGATTGGGGTTTTGTGGAGGATTTGAGCTGGGAGATTGAGCAAGGGATCAGCTCTTGCATATTGGAGGATTTTGGCAGAGTTTCGGGATGAATTTTGGTGGATTCTATTCAGTGGCAGCGCAGAGCCTTGAGGGATAGCGTAGATCCCCAAGGGGGTGATTTTTGGGGGGTCAGCTATTCCAGAAAAGCTTTCTGGGTTTTTCTGGGTTTCTTGAGTAGGGTCTGATTCCAGAGTTTCAGCATTTTCTGAGAAGGGGAACAGCCCCAAATCCTCATTTGATTTCCAACAGTAGCAGCAGCTTGGACGCAGTTCAGAGAGGGGCCATTCCTTTGCTATTCTAAGCGTATTTCTTCACTTGCCTTCTGCAAGTCGAGGTGCCATCTTTCTTATCACCTCCTGTACTCATTCCATTACTCAGTATAATAAAATGGCTTAGCATTTCTCTCTGCATTTCTTGAGTATCTGCTTATATTTCATGTTTACATTATTATATGTTGCACCAATGTTATTTTTATCACTTTCAGCTTCCCGGTTACTATATAATTTGGACGTGTTTGGTTGGAGTTTGCTTGTGTTTGAGGGATATCCTAGAAACGGGATATTACAGTGGTATGAGAGCATAGATCTGGCTCAGCCTGTGGAGCTAGCAGTCTATGACACCGAGGGAGAAGCCCTACATCTGTTACAGAGGTAGGAAATACAGAGATATTGAGCGTAGGTTGGAGAACACCTACGGAGAGGGAGACTGTGTTCGGGTGGTGGACACAGAAAAGGAGGAGCCTGTGGTGGAAGCAGAATAGGAGGACCCTGCAGTGGACGCAGAGCAGGAGGATCTGATGGCAGATGAGGACGGGAAGAGATTTGCAGACATGCTCCTCAAATCAGTGCAAGATCTATCGAGGCAAATCGAGGTGATGGGGCAGAGATTCACGGCGGTAGAGGCTAGACAGCGTGAGAACCCACGGGATTTCCAGGTTGGTGAGAGATCAGGTACATCCCACCATTTTCCAGAATAGGGTGCCACTCAGCGTGATACTACTCAGCATATGGCCTCACATGCCCCTACACGTTCTACCATGCCCACTTTCCTAGGAGCAGACACAGGGGCCGGAGCTCAGCAGGAGGCAAAGCCCGGTTATATGGGCAATTGTTTTGTAGAGTACCAGGCCTATGGGCAAGAGTTCAGGGATGCCCTCTCATTCAGAGACTTTGTTCAGCTCCAGCGGGATAGTAGGCCCCGCGACCATCAAAGAGGATACCAGCATTATCATGATGGAGACACCCATCGCACAGCGAGTAGATTCCACTTGCCTACGTTTGATGGCTCATCAAACAGTTCGGCAAGGTCTTGGGTGGAAAAGTTGGACATCTATTTCCAGCTTAACCAAATGTCGGAGACAAAGGCCATCAAGGTGGCGACATTACATTTGGATGGTGAGGCCCAGGATTGGTGGTTCCATGGGATGGTTACACTCGGACATTCCATAGTGTTGACATATGCCGAGTTCACCAGGAGGTTGATGGAGAGGTTTGACCGGAGGGATCCAGAACAGCACTTTGTTGAGCTGATGAGGCTCAAACAGACAAGAAGCCTAGAGACCTACATTGCAGACTTCCTGAGGATTTCAGTGATGGTGCCAGATCTATCCACGGCACGGAGGATCTACATGTTTGTTGAGGGGTTAGCAGAGCCACTTCGGGGTCTAGTTAGGTCCACTAGACCAACCACACTCCAGGATGCTATCAGCAGCACCCGGGACTTACAGGATGCCTTACCCAGGACCCGGACACCTTACCCCCAGAGACAGGCTTTCCAACCTAAGGGGAAGGACGTGAGGATTCCGCCTCCAAAGGGGAATCCGGGACGAGCACAGATTGATGATGACGCCAGGAGGGAGTTGAAGAAGAAGCAGTTGTGCTTTACCTGTCATGAGTCGTGGGCACCAAGACATAGATGTGCTGCTGGCAAAGCACATTTTATTGAGGTCTTCTCTGAGAGCAGCGGGGAAGAGGATGAGGAGGATGATGTGGAGGCAGGAAATAGTCATGCCGTGCAGGGTCCCTTGCCGCCTCCACCACCAGCAGCAGGTGGTGCCGCTTTTGCACCTACCGGATGAGCCCTTGCAGCATTGCGAGGAGTTCCCAAGTATTTGACGCTACGCGTACGGGGGACAGTACACGACCAGCTAGTATCAGTTTTGGTTGACAGTGGGGCAACCCACAATTTCATCGATGCACAGATGGTTGAGCAGAGAGGTATACAGACAGAGAGATTCGATGGATTTTCAGTTTTGGTCCCAGGAGATCAGACCATGGTGTGTGCTCGATATGTCCCAGAGTTATCAATGACGATGGGCACCTACACACTGACTGACCACTTTTTCGTGGTCAACATTCCAGACACCAACGTAGTACTGGGTGTTCAGTGGCTTATCACTCTAGGGAAAGTCACTACAGATTGGAAGGCCCTAGAAATGGAGTGGGATTATGAGAAGACAGGGAGGCATGAGAAGATACGGGGACAGCACACATATCTGCCTCAGACTGTTTCGGCTCATCGGATGGAGGCAATCTTCCGGAAGGGAGACATAGAGTGGGCAGTAGAGCTGCGTGCATCAGAGGCAGGGACTACAGGGCAGACAGTGCAGCCGGAAATACAGTCCATCCTTGACCGGTATGCCACAGTATTTAGGGAGATTCCGCCGAGACAGCCACCAGACCGGGGGTTTGAGCACACCATTGAGCTTGAGCAGGGCATACAGGTAGTGATTACTACTCCCTATAGGCATCCCAAGGCCTATCGGGATGAGATTGAGCGGGCCACTCAGGAGTTGCTGGCTCTTGGGCACATTCGGCTGAGCACGAGTGCTTTTGCTTCTTCCGTGGTGTTGGTGAAGAAGAAGGACAGCACATTGAGGATGTGCATTGACTACAGGGCCCTGAACAAGAAGACACTAGAGAACAGGTACCCCATACCCAGGATCGATGAGTTGATGGATGAGTTGAGAGGAGCACGGTTCTTCTCAAAGATTGATTTGAGATCTGGGTACCATCAGATTCGCGTGAGGGAACAAGACATTCCCAAGACCGCCTTCAGGTGTCACTATGGGCACTTTGAGTTTTTGGTGATGCCCTTTCGGCTAACCAACGCCCCAGCTACATTCCAGTCTTACATGAATCACATCTTCCACAGTCACTTAAGGAAGTTTGTGTTGGTGTTCTTTGATGATATCCTCATCTACAGCAGGACTTGGGAGGAGCATCTCCAGCACATTGAGACAGTATTGCGCATCTTGGAGGAGCAGCAATTCTATGCCAAACTCTCCAAGTGTGAGTTTGGGTTGACGGAGATGTTATACTTGGGACACATCATAGGGGTGGACGGAGTGAGGGTCCACGAGGAGAAGATCAGGGCCATCAGAGATTGGCCGAAGCCGAGGAACGTGACAGAACTTCGGGGATTCATTGGCATTTGTACTTACTACCGGAAGTTCGTCAAGAGTTTCTCACAGCTTGCTGCACCCCTGACAGATCTGACGAGGAAGGGGGCATTCAGTTGGTCAGATACAACGCAGCGAGCTTTTGACAGGCTCAAGGAGGTTATGAGTAGCTGCCCAGTGCTTGCATTGCTGGATTTTTCGCAGCCATTTGTTTTGGAGTGTGATGCGTCAGGAGAGGGGATCAACGTAGTGTTGATGCAGGGAGGTCACCCTATAGCCTTTGAGAGCCGGAAGCTCCTTCCGCGCGAGAGGTTGTATTCTATATACGACAAGGAGATGTTGGCCATCATGCATGCATTGGCCAAGTACCGGCAGTATTTAGTGGGTAACAAGTTCAGGGTGAGGACTGATCACAACAGCCTCAGGTTCTTTTTGGAGCAGAAGCAGCTACAGGAGAGGCAGCAGAAGTGGATCAGTAAGATCCAAGCGTATGACATTGACATTGAGTATGTCAAGGGTAAGAACAACGTGGTAGCAGATGCCCTTTCATGTAGACCAGCCACATTGTCTCTTATGAGCTTGGACGCAGACTGGAGGGCTCGACTCTTAGTAGAGTACTCCAAGGACCGATTTGCATGTGAGGTTCTGGATGGGCAGGAGGCGGATGACAGGTACAGAGTGGTCCATGAGATCATCTACTACAGGGACCGGATCTTCTTGACTAAGATATCTCAGCTCAAGAAGAAGATACTGCAGGGGTCACATGATTCACCATTGACAGGCCATCAGGGGTTTACCAAAACCTACAGGGCCATTAGAGAGAGGTTCTCATGGAAGGGCCTCAAGGAGGACATACTCCAGCATGTCCGGGAGTGCGATGTTTGCCAGAGGAACAAGGGGGAGATGAACCATCCAGCAGGATTATTGCAGCCTCTTCCCATTCCGGAGGGGAAATGGGAGTGTATTTCGATGGACTTCATCATAGGGTTGCCCATGGTACAGGGCAAGGATTGCATCTTTGTCGTCGTTGATCGACTGACAAAGTACTCACACTTTTTCGCCATATCCGCACACTACACAGCAGCACAGGTGGCCGAGCTGTTCTTCAGAGAGATCTTCAGGTTACATGGTCTTCCCAAGACCATCACCAGTGACAGGGACAGCCGTTTCATGGGCGGATTTTGGCAGGAGCTTTTCCGATTGGTGGGGACGGAGTTGACACCGAGTACCAGTTATCACCCACAGACAGACGGGCAGACAGAGATAGTTAACAAGTGGCGGGCTACTTACGTAACTATGTCAGTGGGCAGCAGCGAGCATGGTTGAAGTGGCTGCATTTGGGGAAATACTGCTACAACACTACGCATCACATGTCCATTGGTATGTCACCATTCTATGCTTTGTATGGATATCATCCTTTATCTTTTGCTGACATGATGTTTGGCGCTAGCAAGGCTCCGAGAGCCAAGATTTGGATCCAAGAGAGTCAGGATATTCTCCGAACTCTCAAGGATAATATGGCTACTGCACAGAACCAGCAGAAGCTGTATGCTGACAGGGGACGGGTGGAGAGACAGTTTGAGGTAGGGGACTTGGTCTACCTACGATTACAGCCATACCGACAGTCGTCACTCAAGCAGACGGGGGCTGAAAAGCTCAAGCCCCGCTTTTATGGGCCATACAAGGTGATACGCAGGATTGGACAGGTTGCATATGAGTTGGAGCTGCCCCAAGGCAGCAAGATTCATACCGTTTTTCATGTATCATGCCTGAAGAAGGCGCTGGGGCAGCATGTGACAGTGACAGATGAGCTACCACCCACGAATGATGAAGGGCATTTGGTGTTGCAGCCAGAGGCTATTATTTATACCATGGAGAGGCAGCTGCGGAGCAGGACGGTCCGGGAATTCTTGGTTAGGTGGAAGAATTTACCGGATGAGGATGCCACTTGGGAGAGTGAGATGATCTTGCAGCGTCCATCACTTCAGTTGCTTGAGGACAATCAACATTTTGCCGGGGGAGACTGTAATATTCCTAATTAGCCATGGCTAATTGGAATATTCGATTTTGCTCAATTTTGCCTTCTATAGTTATTTATAAATAAAAAGGTGAGGAAAGGGGGACATAACTCACTTTTAGAATAAAGTCACTCCCTAGTAGCACAACGTTGTGACTTAAAGGGGAGCCAAGGGGGCCAAAGGACCACGTAGAGATGGGGCCCACGCAGACACTTGGAGGGACTGCGCAGATGGAAAGGAACACGTGGCAAGAGGGGCTACGTTGGAGGAGGACCTTGGGATTGAGAGAGGCCAACGCTATAAAGGAGAGAGGAGCCTCCTCATTTTGGCATTCGATTATGTGCATTTGAGCTAGTCACTTCGACTTAGAGCACGCTGGCTGTTTAGCCTGTCTGCAGCACTGTTTAGTGCATTGAGTGTCTCCGTTCGGAGATCTCACCCTTAGCCCCGGGGGACTTCGAGTGCCTGCTCGGGCAAGGTAGTTTTTAGTAGTCTTTGGCAGTAGGATTGATCTTTGGAGTGAGGAGGAGCTGAGCATTTGAGGACTGCGCAGTCTTGAGAGAGAGGGATGCAGTTCTTTTGGTGGGAGTTCCGGATTGGGCTTTTGTGGAGGATTTGAGCTAGGAGATTAAGCAAGGGATCAGCTCTTGCATATTGGAGGATTTTGGCAGAGTTTCAGGCTGAGTTTTGCTGGATTCTATGCAGCAGCAGCGCAGAGCCTTGAGGGACAGCGTAGATCCCCAAGGGGGTGATTTTCGGGGGGTCGGCTATTCTAAAAAAACTTTCTGGGTTTTTCTGGGTTTCTTGAGTAGGGTCTGATTCCAGAGTTTCAATTTTCTGAGAAGGGGAATAGCCCCAAATCCTCATTTGATTTCCAACAGTAGCAGTAGCTTGGACGCTGTTCAGAGAGGGGCCATTCCTTTGCTATTCTGAGCGTATTTCTTCACTTGCCTTGTGCAAGTCGAGGTGCCATCTTTCTGATCACCTCCTGTACTCATTCCATTACTCAGTATAATAAAATGGCTTAGCATTTCTCTCTGCATTTCTTGAGTATCTGCTTATATTTCATGTTTACATTATTATATGTTGCACCACTGTTATTTTTATCACTTTGAGCTTCCCAATTACTATATCATTTGGACGTGTTTGGTTGGAGTTTGCTTGGGTTTGAGGGATATCCCGGAAACGGGATATTGCACAGGACAAGTTAGATGGTGCATCCAACTATTGTATCTGGAAGGCCAAGATGGCTTTCCTGCTGGATGAGTTTGGTTTGAAGACTTACGCAGAATGAGTTATAGTCATACCTACAGATCCGCAACAGCTAGAAAACTACAATAAGGGGATGGCCAAGGCAAAGTGGTTGATCCTTGATGGAGTTCGAGATCATATAGTCTCACACATAGCGGCCAAGAATATGGCCAAAGAAATGTGGGATGCTCTCGCAGCACTATACTAGAATCCTTCCGAGAATTGGAAGTTGTTCCTGAAGGAGTAGCTGAGAAGCACCAGGATGCATAAGGGAGAAGGAGTTTCCATCCCTTACCAAGATTCAGGATATCTGAAATGAGCCTGCCACAATTGGAGAGATGCCACAAGAAGCTGAGCTTGTCGTGTAGCCATCAATTGTTTCACCGAGTGGGCTACTTTCGTCTAAGGCATCACTATACAAGATCAGCAAACAGGTTGGGATCGATTGTGGGTAGATTTCACGCAGAAGGAGATGCGACTTGCTCTAGTTAAGACTAGTCTCAGTAGCAGCAGCAGAGGATCGAAGAGTGTAAAAGAGGAGGAGAACGTAGCCTTTGCATCAAAGGGAAAGGCAAAGAAAGGTCTCAGTCAAGGACAAGGCTCACAACGAGGAGAAAAGAACAAGAAGGATTTGTCAAAGATCAAGTGCTTCAGGTGTGGTGAGTTCGGTCATTACAGTAATCAATTTCCTCAGAAGAAGGACAAGAAGGAGAAGTAGGACCAAGCAGCAACTTTGGCAAAGATTGACCAGTTGTCCTCCAGGTTGGAGGAAGGTTTCGCTTTCTATGCAGCTAAACCTCCAGGATAGAGGTGGGGAGATATTAAGCTCTAGACTCCATAGTTGTGCAGAGCCAAGCAGGACCCCTTAAGGGTAGCATCAAGCCAGGTATTGAGCATCAAATAGGTGTTTAGCATCGGGCAGGTGTTTCCTCTTGGATCATTACGCTTGCTACAGGGGTCCACAGTATTCAGTAGCAAATGGACCAGTGTAGAGGATGGTGCAGTCGGATCCTAAGGGACAGTTGCATTCAGGTGCTGAGGGGCGCAGAACAGTGGCAGCGTAGACAATTACTCAGTGGACAATGCAGAGGCTAGTAACAATTAGAGACTCAGGAAGTAGCTGCAAAGCCACTCTAGTGGCACAATTGATTCAAAGATTTGTTCTCAGTTGTAGTGGTTGCAGCAACAACAACAGCATGAGATCAATTGCATAGCAGTGCAAATTTGGCATCAGTATAGGGTGTACAGTGTAGTGTCAACAGCAGCGCAAATGAAGGGTGGTTCATCCTAGAATAGCAGATGAATCAGAGTTGCGCAGTAGTTGGTCGACAGTGGCAGTGGTCACAGTTGTCAGACATCAACAACGTGTATGGGAGATGGTGTTATGAGATAGAGAGAACACCTTCCTCACTAAAGAGGGAGTGTTGATTTTTTGTAGCATTGGGCAGGTGTTCTTGTCTCGATTTAGGTCGAAGAGGCTTAGAAACACTAGAACTCCAGAACCGAGAAAAAGTTTCAGGAGAAAACACCTAGAGATGACTTAATTAAGTTAATTAATCAGTAAGTAAATTTTTCCTAAGTCTAACTTAGGGAGACTGATTAATTAATAGGAATTAATTAAGAAAGGTGAGATTTCTCTAGAAACTCACACGAATCAACTCAGAGATGATCTTAGCCATTGAGGATTTAATCAGGGTCGTTGGTGAGCCAACGAGATGTTATAAGAGGAGGTCAATGGGGTGAGAAGCCAATAGTGTGAGTTCCTTGGCAGATCAACCTATCTAGCTACAAAGATCGGGCAAAGGAAGAGAGTTTGAGCCAGAAGGGACGTATAAGGGCAGAGGCAGTGATTCCGGAGGAAGTTTCCAGTTCCAGAGAGTCAGGAGAGGAGGTTGAGTTAATTCTCTAAGACGTTATGCAAGGGCTTGCTCAGAGCCTCAAGAAGGTAGTTTGATTTGGTTGAGCAGGAGGAGGATTCAATTGCTGGAGGCCGGAATAATTTTCCAAAGGGCCGGAGAATTCTTTCCAAAGTAGCAGCAGTCAGTCAGAGGCAGCTTCGTGGAAGATCCGAGCAAAGTGTGTGAGTGACTGTGCAAGGCTTGCCCAGAGGGGTCCGAGTTAGCCAAATTCAAGTGGCCAGACAAAGCCAGGATTGCTTGTGGAGCAGGTTACATTTCCCTTAGTGATTTTGCCAATATTTCTCTCAGACACGATCATTAGTTTGGCAATCATTTTATTGTACTCAAAATTTCATTGCTGCATAATAATAAAACCCTCAGTTGTTGCACTGGTTTTCCCGCATTGGGTTTTTCCAAGGACAATTGTCCAAAAATAATTGTCTCATTTTTATGTTTATATTTCTCAATTTTCGACATTTTATTTTCCACAATATTTTTATGGTGAAAATTGCAGTTGTGATTTAATTTGTTATTTGTTGTAGCAAAGAAACTGCACTTAATTTTTAATTAGTTAGAAGAATAATTTCTAGTCGCTGCAATAGATTAAAAATTTCACAACTCATGATTGTAAGCTATCTCATATGTTGTGAGTTTATATTATATGTTGTGATTCTATCTTATCTATTGTGATTTAAATGAAACTCTGGTTAAAGCTAATGATTACATAATTCAGAAATGATGAGATAAATCTATGGTTTGTGCATATTCATGTTAATGTTGTGACCAAGAACTAAAACCAGCTTGATATCCTAAGTTCGTGTTGTTTAAAAAACACATGGTCAGTAGCCCTCTTGTGAAATCACCCAAACTTGTATGATTCCTTGAAAATGAATGAAGGAACTGTCTCTCGTTAAAGGAGTTACCTAACTTGCAACAAACAACAAAGATGGATGACTTGGCATATTTCACCTTGTATAGTGTTGAATTTGGGAAATTGACCTTTGAAGCCATGCCTTTACTCTAGATGTGGTGCATTTTGGGTCTTACTAGTACCCTATTTATTCACTCTAGACAGGGCACAGTGTTGTTGAGAGCCTTTGTTTAGGCCTTGGACATCATTCTCGAACTTTTTGGTGTTTTGGGAAGATGTACCTAGTCTTAGGAAATCTTTGCAAATCCCCAAATTTTTCATTGACTTCCCTTTTCTTAAAAGCTTCGGTAGAAATTTGGTGGTCTGAGGCAGGCAACGCATAGTTTCTTGTTGCACAGCCCTGATCTCATCCAAACTAGATTTCCCTTTTCATGACATATCACATTCAGTGATCCAGAGGTCTGGTGGTGGCAAGGGTGGTCGTGGCTATGTGGAGGTTGGATCCCATCCAGGGTCGAATCTCCATGTCAATTATTTCTCACATCCAGGATCCAAGCATCCGAGATCATGCAAGGTTAACACCCAAGTGCAAGTCTGAATGTAAGTAGGCCATATCACTTTCGAGTGAGAACTGGATCCAGGCATTCGGGATTGGCAAGGGAGAGCTCCCATCTGCGAAGGTCAGATGCATTCGAGTCGGATTACCTTGTGATAGTTGGATATTTGTGGAACCAAAGATCAAAACGCGGAGAGGAAGGTTGGAAGGCCGAATTACCTTGCGTGAGGCTTAGGGGTCTGAGGGAGATAAGAACCATCGCTACGTTGCAATGTCAAATTGCCCATGTACCGGATATAACAGTGAAATGCTCCAAACACGATGGTTCAGAACTTGGTGGGCCCCACGCCTGAGCTGACGTGGAAGTGCCACAGGAGCCATGTGGATGTTGCAAAGGAACCCATTGATGATGTGGACCCCATTTTGTTGATGTGACAATGCCTTGTGAGTCACACATGGATGCCATGTGGTAGCACCCCTAATGACATGAACCCTACACTACATTGACGTGGCAGTGCCACATGAGCCAGATAGGGGCCATATGGCAACACAACACTGACATGGCTTAATGTGATTGCCCAAGCTTCAAAAGGGCATAACTTTTAATCTAGGAGTCAAATTGAGGTAAAATTTATATCGCCAAAAAGCTCTCAACGAGTTGAACATGATGGTGACATTTGTTTTGAGATTTGAAGACTTCAAAAAAAGAGGATTTTGTAAACCCATCTTCATAACAGAGCTTGGAGGTTGGGTTAAAGTAGACAGAGAACACCTCCCACAGTTAAGAAGGGACATGGGGGTTGTTGAGAATTCAATAGGTCAATGAATATGTTAATTCTATTTAACTTGATAATTGGTTGTGTTATCTTTTACCTTGTTAGTTTTTTTCCTTATTATTACAGTGTGAGATACATCAAACAGCTACCAAACCAATAAGAACAGTGACACAATATATAGGTTGCAAGCCAGGGCCAAAACCCCTCCTCTTGAGGGGAAAACCCTTAAATCTTTTCTCTTCTTATAGATCCTTTAATTGACGAATACCATGACCTAGTGTCTCAAATAAATACCCTCCAAGATCAAGATCAACTCGGCCTCCTACAGCAAAAACTTCGACCTCCTACTGTAGATCTGAAATTATGTCTCTTGGCAACTGCTGCAATCACTGTTGCTCCTCTTAGAGACTTCGATCTTCTTCGTATAGCCTCCTCTTCCCTTCGCTTGCTTCTTCTTGAGACTTAGGGCTAGTGAGACACCATAAGACACCTTTGCTTGACTTCCTTTCTTTCTTTCCTCCAAGATCGAACCAAAGACAGCTCCAGCGTAGAAAACCTAGCTTCGACTTTCACGTGGGAGAGAGATAACTAGCCCAAGCACTTCGACCTCCTCTTCGTCCTTCTTCTTTGACTTCTCTTGGTCCTCTTCTTCGCATAGAATGAGATGTGAGTGAGTGAGTCTAATAGAGGACGAGTTCCTCTCTATATATAAGCCTCTTCAAGGGTAGACGTGACTCTTCATGTAGGCTGACTTGACAGCTTCCAGGCCAACTTGATCTTGGAGGGCATTTCTACACTTTAAAGACAAAAACAATTGTTTCTTTACAAGCTACTATGTGCCCATTGGGTCTTCAATATATGAAAATGACTCTTAAACCTAGGACAAACCCTTGAAGCACTCGATGGGTGCTTGACCTATAAAATAAAAGGACTTGAGCATGAAACCCATGCTTCAATAATAATTTCTTTTCAATTTATATTTTACAAGAATACATTTCATACTTACGAAGACCGAACCTAGTTACACATTTTTCAACACTCTCTCTTCACTAGGGAGGTATTCATAAGAGGTACATGGTCATTCTCAATCTAAAGAGATCTCATAAAAAGAGTTGGAATGGTAACCCATCTGTCTAGCATCATATTTAACCATCATTGTCACATAGCAAGGCCTTGACTAACAGCTCTATCTCTCCACAAGATCAGAGCACAATGCTGGCAAGACCAATGATTTATAGACACCATCATCATTGTCTCTCAAGGTACATACTCCACTCGAGTGTTCACTGAGTATGACCTTCCATTGAACTATTCTTATCTTGGGTAGCTAATCCTCAAAGAATATTGGTCCATGACTACTCTCGTCTTGAATGCCCAACCTCATTCTTAAAGAGTGTCGAATGCCAGATGGTTACCTAATCCTCCATTCTTTCTTCCCAAGAGAAGACAAGAATGTAGTGTCTATCTCTCCCTCTCAATTAGGGACAATACATCAACCAAAACAAGCTTGTCTCTCAAGTACACAAGCTTCTTGTTCGGAAGTGACTTTGTCAATATGTCAGCTACCTGCTCATCAATGGAGATACATTGTAGCTGCAGCACACCATTTTGCACTAGCTCCCGAATGAAGTGATATTTGTTGTTTATATGCTTTGTCTTTCCCTGAAACATTGGATCTTTAGACAAACATATACAACTGGTGTTATCACAAAGTAGCACTGTAGGGCTCATTGGTCCTTCAAATAGGTCTGATAGCAGCGTCCTCAACCATACTGCTTCTCTACTTACTTCACAGGCTACAACGTATTCAGCCTCAGCACTACTCAAAGCAATTGCGTCTTGCTTTCTGCTCATCCATGAGATCATGGAGGATCCCAAACTGAAACATCCTCCTGTGGTGCTCCTTCCATCTTGATCACTGCCTCCCTAGTCAGAGTCTGTATATCCAATCAGTGCGATATCATTCCCTCTATTATACTTCAGAAAGTAGTGGATGGTTCCTCGTAGATATCTCATAATATGTTTTGCTGCTACCCAATGATCATGCTTTGGCTCAACTTGGATTTGACTGAGAACATTTACTGCAAAGCATATGTCTGGTCGAGTATTCACCAAGTACATCAATGAGCCAATACATTGCCTATACTTGGAAGGATCCACGAGGCTAGATTCGGGACTCCTTAGTCTCTTCAAGTTTGTGATCATCAGAGTAGTCATAGGTTTGCAATCCATCATGTCAAACTTCTTCAGCAGCTTGATCACGTACTTTCCTTGACCCAAATAAACTTCATCAGGCCCTTGCCAGACTTCTAGTCCCAGATAGTAATGCATCAGCCCAAGATCCTTCATGTCAAACTTTGTTGCTAGTTGCTTCTTGCATTCTTCAATTCGACCTTCTACATCTGTCAAGAGAAGATCATCTACATACAGAAGAATGATTACAGGTTCTTCGTCTACAACCTTAATCTAAAGGTTTGGATCAGCAAAACTTTTTTTGAAGCCTATTCTTTGTAGATATGCATCCATTATAGCATACCATGCCCTTAGAGCTTGCTTGAGGCCATATAATGCTTTCTTTAGTCTGCAAACATATTCCTTCCTATCTTTAACTTTGAACCCCAAGGGTTGTTCTATGTAGACTTCTTCATCTATTGTGCCATTCAAAAACGCAGCCTTGACATCCATTTGGTGGATGTTCCATCCCATTGATGTTGTCAGAGATACTAATGATCGAATCGTTGTATATCTTGTTGTTGGAGCAAATGTTTCTTCATAGTCGATGCCTTCAAGTTGAGAGAAGCCCCTAGCCACAAATCTTGCTTTATACTTATCTATACTTCCATCAGCCGCATGTATGATGTTATAGATCCATTTGGAAGTAACCCAAGATTTGTCCTTGGGCCTAAGTACAATCTCCCAGACTTCATTCTTCATTATAGATTGATATTCTTCATTCATGGCATCTTTCCATCCCTTATTATTTACAGCCTCTTTTGGGTTTCTCGCTTTCTCTAAATGATCCTTTCGCTGCCTTATGGCCTTCTACATCAAGTAGAGTAGATTTAAACCAATTAGGTATTTTTCTTGTTTCAGGGATGACTACAGGTTGAATAGGCTCACTGGGACCTTCTTCTTCATGGTGTGATTCTTCTTCTCTCTTATCTACTTCCTCCTCAAATACGGGAAGTTCTTCATCATTAGAGTCTATGGAAAGTTCCTTTGATTTCTTGAAAGCTATGCTTTCATCAAATATGACATCACGACTGACTTCTATGTGATGTCCATCTTTCATGTAGATCCTATAAGATTTTGATGAGTTGTTGTACCCAACAAATGTTCCCTTCATTCCTGAAGGATCCAACTTCTTTCTTTTGTCCTTGGGTATGTGGATATATACAGGACACCCAAAGATTCGGAGATGATCTACAGATGGCTTCTTTCCAGTGAACACTTCTTCCGAAGTTTTGTTGTCTAGAGATCTGTGGGGACTTCGATTATGAATGTAGACAACTGTCTTCGTGGCTTCTCCCCACAGAAACTTAGGTCAATCTAATCGTGTAACATTGCTTTTACACTTTCTTCAATGGATCTATTTTTTCATTCTACAACTCCATTTTGCTCGGGATTGTATAGGACTACTAGCTCCCTCTTAATCCTAGACTCCTTACAGAATGCTATAATCTCTTTGGAAGTATATTCTCCTCCATTATCAGATCTTAATATCTTGATTCTTCTTTCTGTAAGGTTCTCCACTTCAGCTTTGAATTCTTGAAATTTTGAAAATACTTCGTCCTTGGTTTTCATTAAGTAAACCCAGGTTTTTCTTGAATGATCATCAATGAATGTGACATAATATAGATGACCTCCAAGAGATTTAGGAGTCATAGGGCCACATACATCAGAGTGAATGAGATCCAAGATTTCTTTTGACCGTGAAGCACTGCTTCCAAATGGTCTCTTGGTATTCTTGCCCAATGCACATCCCTTACAAACTCCTTCATGATCTTCCTTTAGATTCGGAATTCCATCTACTATGGAACTTAGAGTTGGAAGGATTTTGAAATGTAGATGACCAAATCTTCTATGCCAAAGTTCACATGGGCTAATTTCAATGTGAACTAGGGCTTGGGCCACAGGAGACATTAGTCTGTAGAGTCTTCCTTCTCGAATGCCAATGACTTTAGCTTGATCTATACTTGAGTCTTTACTCCATACAATGACCTTACCATCAATGAAAGCTACTCTATCACCCTTTTCTTCTAGACTTGAAATGGAAAGTAAGTTCTTGTGTAAACCTAGAACAAATAGAATGTTGTTGAGGTGAATGTTGCTTCCATATTCCAGCGTTATGGAGGTTGATCCAATACCTTTCACGGGATAGCTCTTGTTATCTCCAAGTTCCACTGAATAAGTGGATTTTCCTTTTGATAAGGTCTTCAATCGATTGGAGTGGCTATTCATGTGCCTTGATGCACCACTATCAATTACCCAAATATCTTCATCTTGGAATGTGCCAGAGAGAGCCGAGAAGAGACCTTCATCCTTTTCTTTGATTGATACCTTCTTTGAAGAAAATAAGAAACTCCAAGCTTCCTTGATACCTTTCTTGAGATGGCTTGCGATCTTCTTGATGAACTTCTTCACTGTAGAGGAGATCTTCATGATGCCCTTAGATAACCTTAGCTCTAATACCATGTTGAGAATTCAATAGGGCAGTGAATATGTTAATTCTCTTTAACTTGATAATTGTTTGTGTTAACTTTTACCTTGTTAGCTTTGTTCCTTATTATTACAGTGTGAGATACATCAAACAGTTACCAGGGCAAGCCAGGGCCAAAACCCCTCCTCTTGAGGGGAAAATCCTTAAATATTTTCTCTTGTTATAGACCCTTCAATTGACGAATACCATGACCTAGTGACTCAGACAAATACCCTCCAAGATCAAGATCAACTTGACCTCCTACTGCAAAAACTTCGAACTCCTACTGTAGATCTGAAATTTTGTCTCCCAACAACTGTTGCTTCTCTTAGAGACTTCGATCTTCTTCGTATAGCCTCCTCTTCTCTTCGCTTGCTTCTTCTTGAGACTTAGGGCTAGTGACACACCCTAAAACACCTTCGCTTGACTTCCTTTCTTTATTTCCTCCAAGATCGAACCAAAGACAACTCCAGCGCAGAAACCCTAGCTTCGACTTTCATGTGGGAGAGAGATAACTAGCCCAAGCACTTCCACTTCCTTCGACTTCCTCTTCGTCCTTCTTCTTCAACTTCTCTTGGTTCTCTTCTTTGCATAGAATGAGATGTGAGTAAGTGAGTCTAATGGAGGATGAGTTCCTCTCTATATATAGGCCTCTTCAAGAGTAGACGTGGCTCTTCATGTAGGCCGACCTGACAACTTTTAGGCCGATATGATCTTGGAGGGCATTTCTACACTTTAAAGACAAAATCAATTTTTTCTTTACAAGATACAATATGCCCATAGGGTCTTCAATATATGACAATGACTCTTGAACCTAGGACAAACCCTAGAATCAACCAATGGGTGCTTGACCTATAAAATAAAAGGACTTGAGCATGAAACCCATGCTTCAATAATAATTTCTTTTCATTTTATATTTTACAAGAATACATTTCATACTTATGAAGACAGAACCTAGTTACACGTTTTTCAACAGGGGTAGTAGGAGGAAGTGCTACAGAGTGGTATTAGAGTTTAAATTCAATGCTAGACCTAAAGAGGCTCACGAGCAAAATTTAATACAACAGTTTGATTAATGCATATGCTAATTTTCTTTGGATTTATAACTAATGTGGTTACTAACCTTGATAGAATGCTTACATGTCATTTTATTTTATGTGACTGACATGTGTTTTGAGTGTGTGAACAGTATCATATCAGCATACTTAGTGTTGGCATGACAAAGTAACGAGTTAATATGTTTATGCTTGATATCACTGACAATTGTGTGTGTGTGTCACAACACATAAGAGGATACAAATTGCAACAAGAAATAGAGGAATGGACATCAATATGGTACAATACGATATGGACCAAAACCATCATGAGCAAGAAAAAGAAAGTTCCCCTAATAAAATAGATATTCTCAAGAGCTTGAGAGTTGAGTTGAAGAATTGCAAAGCAGAGAATGAAAGACTCATTGGAAAACAAGAAGAATGGGTAAAGTTAAACAAAATGTTTCTAGAAACATGTCCTACATGTAAGGATTGTTGTAACATGCACCAACTGCTTGAAATATGGAATGGTGTCAAACTGACAAGATTAGAGAGAAACCTCGTAAGGTTGTGAAGCAGAAAAGACCATTGACATGTTGGGGTTGCGGAAAAGAACATCTAAACCATGAATGCTCTAGCAAAAGAAGAATAGTTCATGTAAACACCAGAGTAGTGTTGAAAATATCGTTATCGACAAAATATCGGCGAGGGTCTTGAAAACATCATATCAGCAATATCGGCAAAAATATCGGAAAATGTCGACAAACATTAAAAAATCGATTTTTTTCAAATTAGCCAATATTTACTCGACGATATATCATTTTGCCAAAAATATCGCGATATTTTCAAATATCGGCTATATATTGGTGATATTATCAACACTGCTCCAGACACATAAACCAGCGACAATGTAGAAGAGAGATGAGGGAGCATCCCAACAAGCTCTCCAAAATACTGAAAAGTCCTCTTGAACAATTGAGAAATATTTTTGGAATCTTATGGTTGCTTTAGACCTTTGGAAAGATGATGTGTAGAGGGAATGTTTTGCAATTCTTTCCTTCTTGTTGTTGGCTACATGCTTTTGTTTGTTGACTTTGGGCATGGCACATGCTTTGTGTTGTTTGTCATGTGTTGGTGTTGTTTTCCTTTGTTTTTCATTTTTCTTCTTTGTTTCTTTTGTAGTTTGGTCTTGGTTTAGTTTGTTGGGTATGGGAAAGGAAAGGAAAGAAGCTCATGGAGAAGAGTTTGTTGTTGGCTACATGCTTTTGTTTTGTTGACTTTGAGCATGGTCATGCTTTGTGTTGTTTGTCATGTGTTGGTGTTGTTTCCTTTGTTTTTCATTTTTCTTCTTTGTTTCTTTTGTAGTTTGGTCTTTGGTTTGGTTTGTTGGGAATGGGAAAGGAAAGGAAAGAAGCTCATGGAGAAGAGTTGAATAAAACCCAACTAGAAGTTCAAGGCTCTGATCAAATTTTGTGCATGCAATAAATTGCACTAGATAATAACAGATCAGTCGATAGCGCCTGGCTAGGTCCATATGAACAAAATGGGCAATGATGTATGAAAATGGCATCAGAAGGGAGTTTCCCCTAACTGAAATTGTGCTTGGTTGCTATATATTTTACATTTTATGAATGTGTAAATAATAAGAAAATAAGGAAAAGGTATAATGATGTCATTTCATTTGAAAGGAAATTTGTTGAGAACCATAGAAGGAGGATAATAAATTTATTTTAAAATATTATGACTTGTATGTGAGGTTGAGATTAAAACAGTGCGAGACACGCATATGGATTTCCAATCAATGAATTGAATTGATGAGCAAAAAATGAAGCTCAATAATAATACAGAGATATTTACAGTAATAGAAACGTCAAGTTTCTATTAGGAAATAGAAACAACCAGTTTCATCTAAGAAACTGCTAAAAAGATAAAAATAGCAACAGCTAATAAGAATGAGCATTAAACACTAAATAGTATTATTCTAATACCCTCCCTTAATGCTCAATCTATTTACAACACCAATAGACCCTCTGAATTTTACAAACTTATCAGGACCAAGAGGTTTGGTGAAGATGTCTGCGGGCTGCTCCGTTGTGGGAACATATCGCAACTAAACGGATCCGTCTTCAACAAGCTAGCGAATGTAGTGGCAATGGGTTTCCACATGCTTTGTTCGTTCATGAAAGACTGGATTCTTGGCAAGTTTGAGCACTCCCTGATTATCACAAAACAAGGGAGTAGGACCTGTCTGGGAAACATGCATATCCGCAAGCATACGTCGAAGCCAAACTGCCTCACAAGATGCCTTAACTGCTCCCCGATACTCTACTTCTGTTGAGGAGAGAGCCACTGCCTGCTGCTTCTTACTAGTCCATGTGACAGCACCGGATCCTAGACTAAACACATACCCAGCTGTAGATTTACGGTCATCAACCGAACCGGCCCAGTCAGAATCTGTGTAACCACTGAGTATAGGATCGGAACTTCGAGTGTATAGGAGTCCATAATCAGGAGTGCCATGCACATATCGTAGCACACGCTTTGCTGCTATCCAATGATCAGCCTTAGGAGCTGACATGAAGCGGGAAATGTAGCTCACTGCAAAACTGATGTCAGGTCTAGTGGCAGTAAGGTAGATGAGGCTGCCCACTAATTGCCTGAATAAAGTTTCATCCACAAGGGGGGAGGATGACTGAGCTAAAAGTTTGAGCCCTGGTTCCATAGGAGTCGTGGCCGGTTTGCAATCCTGCATTTTGAACCTATCCACAAGATTTTTGGCATACTTGGACTGAGAGAGAAAGATGTTGTTCTCAGTCTGCCAGACTTCAACCCCCAGACAGTAATGAAGAAGTCCCAAGTCTGTCATATCAAAGGTGTTGCATAAGTCTTGTTTGATCCCATGGATCAAATGTGCAGAGCTACTAGTAATGATAAGGTCATCCACATAGACAACCACAAACAAAATATCATCACCAGTATGCTTGATATATAGGTTTGCATCAAATGGGCTCCGCTGAAAGCCATGATCTGTCAGGTACTGATCAATTTTCATGTACAAAGCCCGAGGAGCTTGTTTCAATCCATAGAGTGCTTTAGCTAATCTACACACTTTCTGTTCTTGACCGGCAACCATGAATCCTGGAGGTTGCATCATGTAGACTTCTTCCTGTAAGTCACCATTTAGGAAAGCACTCTTTACATCCATCTGATGAACTTTCCAATTGAACTGAGCTGCTAGGGCAAGGACAAGCCGTATGGTACTCATCTTGGTTGTAGGAGTAAAAGTCTCCTCATAGTCGATGCCTTCCTTCTGGGAGAACCCTCGAGCCACAAGACGAGCTTTATACTTGTCTAGGGTTCCGTCAGCTTTGTATTTCACTTTATACACCCATTTGCAGCTGATGGGCTTTTTCCCTGCAGGAAGATCAGAAAGGGTCCACGTGTGATTCTTCTGAAGACTCTGGAATTCAGCTTCCATAGCCTGTTCCCACTCAGATGTACCCTTAGCCTCTGAATAGGTTTGAGGCTCAACAATACTGTGTAGGTTAGCCATAAGAGAAAAATTTACTGTAGACCACTGTTTGCTCTTATGTCTAGAAGTTCTACCTTCAAGGAGCTCATCATCCCAGAGATCACCAATGGTTTTAGCCCACCATTTAGGCCGAAGAGTAGAGGAACCAATATCAGGAGGAGGTGGAGAAAGCTCAAGAACAATAGGGGCAGCAAGAGGAGGGTTATTTACCGGAGGAAGTTCAGGTAGTGTATTATCAAACACTGATGCTGCATCATCCCTCCCATCAGGTGGACCTACCGGAAGAAGAACACTGTGAGGTTGATCCTCAGAACACTGCTCAGAAGGAGAAGACTGAAAGAATCCTCTGTCTTCATCAAATACTACATCCCGACTGAAGCTAAGACGACCAGTGGCTATATCTATCAGCCTATAGGCCTTGTGATGATCACTGTACCCTGTCATCATGAGTTTCTGGCTTTTGGAATCCAACTTAGAGCGCTTAGCAGCTGCAATCCAAACATATGCAACTGAGCCAAATACTTTGAAGTCACTGATCTTAGGCTTACAGCCAGACCAAACTTCTTCAGGAGTCTTCCCCTTAACAGCCTGAGTGGGTGATCGGTTAAGAAGATAAACAGCAGTAAATACTGCTTCAGCCCAGAATTTGTTCGGAACACTCCTGGGTTGTAACATGGAACGAGCCATTTCAACAATCGTGCGGTTGCGGCGTTCGACAACACTTTTCTGCTGAGGAGTGTAGGGTGTAGTTAACTGGCGTTTGATGCCATGAGTATCACAAAAGTTGGAAAAAGCAGAAGAACAAAATTCCCCCCCGTTATCTGTCCTAAGAGTCATGATATTACAGCCAGACTCTTTTTCAACTAAGGTTTTAAACTTTTGAAAGGTACTAAATGCATCAGATTTATATTTTAGAAAATACACCCACATCTTTCTACTGAAATCATCTACAATAAGCAAAAAATATTTGCAAGCAGTGATAGAAGATGTATTCATAGGACCACAAATATCAGCATGAATTAACTGGAGTACCTTAGATGTGCACCAAGATTCTCCATCCTTGAATGAAGACCGATGTTGCTTACCAGCTTGACAAGCGCCGCATACTCCCAACTGCTGAGTCTGAATATCAGGTAACCCTGACACAAGTCCCTCCCGAGAGAGCTGAGAGAGACACTGCATGTTTAGATGCCCATATCGTTGATGCCACAGAGTGCTGATGGGAGAAACACGAGCTGCTAGAGCCACTTCTGGAGAATCACCAGTGTCAAAAAGCCTGTATAGACCATGATCCTCTAGGCCAACAGCAACTATAAGACTAGTCTCCCTGTCGATAATGGAGCACTTGTGCGCACTGAACACTACATCAAGCTGAGGAGAGTTCCTCATAATCTGGCTGACAGATAGCAAATTAATTTCCATACCAGGAACATAGTACACATTTAGGAAGATGAGTGTGCACCCACCAGACTGGACCTGAACTGTACCTCTGCCAACCACTGTGTATTTTTCACCTCCACCGAATACCACAGAATCAGTGAAAGGTGAGAAGTCAATAAACCAGTCAGGCCTGTGAGAGAAATGGCGTGATGCACCAGAGTCAATGTACCAGGCAGAAGACGGGACATGCTCTGAAGACCTTTTAGCCATAAAGGCATAAAAGACAGATTCTGTCTGCTCGGAATGTTCTGCAACATTCGCTGTCTGATGGGGCCCTCCCTGTTTCTTCTGTTCAGCAATCCTCTATCGGCAATCTTTCTTCATGTGGCCGAACTTGTGACAGTAATTACACTGCACACTTTTCTTCCTAGCAGGATCAAAAGGCTAAGAAGAACCTTTTTGCTGAAAGGACTGAGAGGACTGATATTTGGCAGCAAAAGCATTTTCTGAGGAGGCTGATGAAGCACCACTACCAAACTGTTGTTTCCAACGATCCTGCTGCAGGAGTTTGGTGCATAACTCTGGAAACTTCAGATCAACATTTGTGGTGGTAATGTTGAGTGTTTCTATGAAGTGTTCATAAGATTTCGGTAGACTTTTCAAAGTGATGACTACCATATCTTCTTCCTCCATGGTCCGACCAATGGCTTCGAGCTGATCTCGAATGTCTTTAATCCTGTTAAGATGTTCCTGTAAAGACATATGTTCGTCCATCATGATGGAGAACAACTGATTCTTGAGAAAGAAAGCTCTGCTCTTGTCAGATGTCTCATGCAATTCCTTCAACTGTTGCCAGATTTCGGCAGCTGTCTTGCCGAAAGGAATCTGCGGTAACTGATCATCAGTCACAGAAAGTTTGAGAAGCATAACAGCCTCTCGATTTCGATCATCAAATTTATCTTGATCGGTACCAGCTATACCAGGACGGAGCTCTTTGTTCAAAACAAGCTGGTCAAGACGCCTGTATTAAAAAATAGTCAACATTCTCTATTTCCAAATGTTATAATTGGTGCCATTAAAGCGTTCACTGCCTTCCAACATCAGATTGGTTAGCGAGGCCATCTGCACGTTTCCAAAGACACAGAAAACAACAAGGAGTCTGGCACGGATTTTAATGCAGATGCCGGCTGATTTGAACAAAAATTGACCGTTGCTGGAAACAAAATTCAAATCAGAAAATTCTGACGACTACCTGGTTGAGTTATTACAAAACCCACATCAAATCTGTAATTGGAAAAAATTTCGACAAACGAGTCACACAAAAAAATCTGTCAATTGACAGAGATTCTCACTGAAAACTCCTTTCTCAGTCAAACAACAGTATGCATGATTCACCGACCAGACCCTTTCTTTCACATAACAGTGAAATACGCTGCTCAGGAAATAGTGGATAATCACGCAGATCAGCGAATAACTGAATGCTATGGGCCGCAGTCCTCTTGTCAACACAACGGGTAAAAAAAAAATCTGCGCGTGAAGAAATACCAGGATCAGTATTGAGCTCTGAGCAAGTTCGATCTCCTGATCTGTCGACAGCGACGGTGACTGAGACGGCTAAAGAAAAGTCGCACGCTAGGGAGGAGCCGTGTTAGGCACGCGGGAAGAAAAACATGTAACTCAGGCTTGGCACTGTTACTTCTTCGTGAGATCGCCCAGGCTTACCCGCAGCAAGTCTCACATACTGTGAAAAAAATCGCGGCCAAATTGCTTGCAGTGGCTCAACGATGGCGGATAGCAGAGGAAGGCGGATTTTCTCACGATCAGCGAAAGAAAGAAGTGAACCCACCGAAAATGGCACCGAACTCTTGACGAACAGGTGTCCTTCTTCTCCCGCAGAAGGCACGAAGAAACTGTCGGATGATGGACGTCGTACATGCCTGCGTGGACTGGTATCGTTGGGAATAACACAACCAAAAAAAAAAATTACGGTAATGTTGGACATCGATTATGCCTGGATGGACTGGTAGCGTTGGGCTTGCGGCTTCCTTCAAACTAAAAACTGACGACCTTCGACACCACGTGAAACCCAAATCTTCAATCAAGTCACAGCAGAGAGCTGCTAAATCCCGCCGTGGGTAGACTGATAGTGGAGCTTAGTTGAGCTCACGAAAGTGACAGATCAAACCAAAGCCTTCTGCCTTTCACTGCCTTTGCCTCAGAAAAACTGCGGCTCAGAAAATTATGACGCCTCAGTAAAAAAAAAATCAGACTCCTAATTTCGAAAAAATAAACTTGGCTCCGATACCATAAAACAGTGCGAGACACGCATATGGATTTCCAATCAATGAATTGAATTGATGAGCAAAAAATGAAGCTCAATAATAATATAGAGATATTTACAGTAATAGAAACATCAAGTTTCTATTAGGAAATAGAAACAACCAGTTTCATCTAAGAAACTGCTAAAAAGATAAAAATAGCAACAGCTAATAAGAATGAGCATTAAACACTAAATAGTATTATTCTAATAGAGATTATTTCAGTGATTGTTGAATATTGCAATAGAAAGTATGCAACAAGCCAGCTGGACTGCTTAAAAAGGCTTCAGCTGAAGATGCTTGTAATGGTAGCCAAATAAGTGAGGCAAGCAGTAAGCAAAGGTAAAGGAAAGGAATAGGGTAAGAATTCCTTTCAATTGAATTTGGTATCTGTTGTTTCTAAATTAATGCATGACTTGGATGGATACTCCAAAAAGGGTTGGTTAAGGCAAGAAGCCTTCAATGCGAAAGATTGCAATGACTTTTGTAATGCATGCTAAACGAAATAGAGAACTAAATTACTCATAAATTACAAATATGTATCTCTCATTTCTGACTCTTTGGGATGTTGGAATAAGAGTTTGATTGTATTATGTGTTGAGATGTTAGTGTTGTCATTGATGGCCATATGGATTGAATATATATATATATATATATATATATATATATATATATATATATATATATATATACAGATAAAATCCCAAGAAGCGTTGGACCCAAGGAGCAGTACCAAGGAGCAAGAGGAGCAGTCACAAAGAGAAGAGCGAGAAGCAGTTCAAAGAGAATCCATTGGGAACCAAAGGAAAGCCATCGAAAGCAAGACAAGCCAAGGATGAGCAGATCCAAGGGAAGACCGCATATGCCCAAAAGAAAGAGCCAAAAGTGAAGAACAGTGATATCGAAGAAATATCATATTGGCGTTTTTATTGTGTCACAACTCCAATCTCCGATCTACGACCTTCGATATGCGGACCCAACTTGACTTAATAACAATTTAACTATCAAATCGCATCCGCCCCTTTATCAGAACTTTTGCATGGCACCACTGATAAGATCCTTTGATAAGACCTAATCTCCGATTGTCGATATTTTTGTGGACCCGATTGGTTTCATCATAATGGTTTTAATATAATATCGCGTCTGACTCATCGGAACTTTCCTATATCGCAAGTTTTGCACATCGTGTCATGTTAAAACTTCCGATACAAACCTCCAATACACATACAAAGAAAAATATTTTTTGACATCTAGCCAACCTATACTCTGTCTCTCAAGTCGACTTCATGTCTCTTCACTTCAAGGTGAAATCCATATATATATGAACTCGGATCTTCATTTCACAATCGTCCAATTCGGTGGTCTACCACAGAGTGCAAGACACAATTCACAACTCATGAACTTTACAGCACCGAGGAAAAGAAGCTAAAGGCCGAGAAGAGGAAGCAAATTTTGATTGGGTTAAAAATTGATGAAACTATATCTCGGACCTGTGGACAGTCTCACGTGGAGAGATAGGACCTATGAACAAGTGTGTGGACAATTATCTGTGGAGGCTCGGACCTGCAGCTTAAAGGCTCGGAGTTACAATCACTTGTGGAGCTCGGACTACACATCGGATCCGTGATTACTTTAAGGACAATCACCTGTGGCTTACAGTTCGGATTTGCAGCTTGCATATTGTTCAAATTAGTGGCTTACACAGTTCAGACCTATGGAACTGTGGCACACATAAGCTCGAAACTGTGGTGACTCGATCGGTGGAGGTTTGGACCAATTATAGCTCGGACCTGTAATAGACTTATGTGTGACACGTCAGACTTGAAACCTCTGCGCACTCTTGAATAGTGAAGAACTCGTGGCCTTGAACAGTGAAAATTTTGAAGGCTTGAACAGTGATGAATTTGGAGGATTGAACAGTGAAGAACTTGGAGCCTAGAACAATGTTGAACTTGAAGGATTGAACAGTGAAGAACTTGAAGCTTTGGATAGTGAAGAACACTCCTATTCGGATCTTGGACAGTGGACAAATTAGGAGTCTGTGGCAATCTTGTGGAGCGATTATTTGACTATTGAAGGAAGTCCTGAAGTTTTTGAAAGTAAGTCATTCATATATTTTGTTTGTTAAAAATTGGAGGGTTGGTGCCCTAGAGGTCAAAGCCTCTAAAAATAGGGTTGGAGCCTTGAGAAGGATAGGGTTGGGGCCCTATAGGTTGGAGCCTGGAAGATTGAAAGATTGGTTGTTATGCTCTTAACCTGCAAAATGATACCCAAATACAGAATATGCGATGAAAAGATACCCAAAACACAGAATAGCAATGATTTTATTATTCAGAGAGTAATGTTCACTTGCCTCTTCGAGGGGGCAACCTCCAATAGAGCAGAGCTCGACTACAAAATAAGACACGATGCCCCTCGCAGGGAGTCTCTATCCTTTATATATGACGCATACATGTAATAACACGGGCCAATAACGTGGGTTTTATTAATACCATCTATCTAATACTACGGCCCATTTGCAACTAACTGTGGTCCCGTCATTAATTGTGGGTTAACCACTTACAAATATTAATATGGGCTTTATTGACTCTTGACTATGACGTGATCCCATGACATAAATAAGGGGGTTAGGGTGGGACCCTAACATGCCCTCCCCCTTAAGACTAGCCCTGTCTTCAAGGCTGAAGCTACAGAAACTGCTGAAGAATAGTGGCTGGTTCCCAAGTTGCATCTTCCGGAGAGGTGTCTTTCCATTTGACGAGGACTTCCTTAATCATGCGGCCGCGCAGGTGCTTGTCTCGTGTGTCTAGAACCTGTTCGGGTTGAAGCCAAATTGACCCTTCTTCGTCCAATTCAGGTAGACTGGTTTGAACTCGGCCATTGTTCCCAATCACTTTCTTGAGGCACGATACATGGAAAACTGGATGGATTTTTGCAATAGGTGGCAAAGCCAACTTGTAAGCCACTTCTCCAATGCGCTGAAGTACTTGGTATGGTCCGTAGAATTTTGGAGAGAGCTTTTGACAACCCTTGTCTTTGAGTGATGTTTGCTTATATGGTTGCAGCCTCAAAAAGACCCGATCCCCTTCTTGAAATTGGCGCTCTGAGCGATGCTAGTCGACCTGTTGCTTCATGCGGTTCTGAGCTTGATGAAGATTCTCTCTAAGATGGGCGAGCATGGTTGCGCAGTGTTGTAGGAGTTGATCCACTGCTTGTACTTTGGAGCACCCCTTGAGATAAGAAGTAGGTGAAGGCAGAAGTTGACCATATACTGCTTCATAGGGAGTCATTTTGGTGGTGGCATGATAGTTGGTGTTATACCACCATTCAGCCAGAGGTAACCATTGTACCCAAAGGTGTTGCTTTTCTAAAGTGAAACACCTAAGGTAGGTTTCTAGACATTTGTCGACGGCTTCAGTTTGACCATCCGTTTGCGGATGATAGGAAGTACTGAGTTTTAGTTGAGTGCCTTGTATCCTGAAAAGTTCCTGCCAAAAATTACTAGTGAAGATCGGGTCGCGATCAGACACAATAGAAGTGGGCATGCCATGCAATTTGAAAATCTGATCCATGAAAGATTGAGCGACCAAAGTTGGTGTAAACGGATGGGGTAGGGCACAGAAATGAGCATACTTCGACAGTCGGTCCACAACCACCATGATGACTGACTTGTTCCCGGACTTTGGAAGACCTGTAATGAAATCCATAGAAACCTCCGTCCAAATTGATGTCGGAATGGGCAATGGTTGTAATGTGCCTGGTGTGTTGACGGTTTCCCCTTTGTGGCGTTGACAGACATCGCATTCTGCTACGAAAGTAAGGATGTCCTTTTTCATGCCTGTCCAAAAAAATGATCTTCTGGTGCAAGCATACGTCTTCTGAAAGCCCGAATGTCCTGCAATGGGAGATGAGTGCAATTCTGCCAAAATGCGACTTTTGAGGGTGGATGTTGGTGCTATTACGACTCTGTCCCTGTAGCGAAGAATATCATCCTGCCACGAGTAGCCCTTGGTGGAATTTGGATCTACCTGCAATTGAGAAATGAGTTGGGATAGCCCGGGGTGTGAAAACCATTCCTTGCGAGCCTCTTCAATCCACTCTGGAATGGGGAGGGAAATTGCTAGCAGAGTACTTTCTTCCTCAAATTGGCAAGATAATGCATCTGCTACACTATTGTCTTACAATTTCTTGTAAATGATCTCATAATCATATCCCAGCATTTTGGCGAGCCATTTATTTTGTTGTGGGGAGGATAAGCGTTCCTCCAAAAAATATTTAAGACTGTGATGATCTGTGCGGATTTGAAAACGTCGCCGCAATAAGTAAGGTCGCCAGGTCTCGACTGCATGTAAGATGGCCATCATTTCTTTTTCGTAGGTAGATTGGCCCAGATTCCTCCCACTTAGTTGTTGGCTTGTGAAGGCCAAAGGTCACCCTTCCTGCATTAAGACCGCCCCAATACCTGTCCCCGAAGCATCACGTTCAATGACAAAGGATTTGGTGAAGTCAGGTAGTGCTAAGACTGGAGTGGAACACATGGCGTTTTTGAGGGCGGTAAATGCCTGTTGTGCTTCCTCGTTCCAGAAGAAGGAATTTTTCTTTAGGAGTTGAGTGAGGGGCTTCGCTATGCGGCCATAGTTGCGGACAAATTTACGATAATAGCCTGTGAGACCCAAAAATCCTCTCAAGCTCTTCAAGGTCTTAGGTTGAGGCCATTCTTGCATTGCCTGGATCTTTTTGGGGTCCACCTTGACACCTTCACGCCCCACAATGTGGCCCAAATACTCAACTTTTTCCATGCCAAAAGAACACTTGGACATCTTGACAAATAATTTATGCTTGCGGAGCAGTTGCAAGAGTAGATCTACATGCTGAAGATGTGCAGCCCAAGTGCCACTATAGATGAGGATGTCATCGAAGAAGACAAGGACAAATTTCCTGAGATATGGTTTGAGAATGTGATTCATAAGGCTCTGAAAAGTAGAGGGGGCATTACAAAGACCAAATGGCATGACCAGGAACTCATAATGGCCTTCATGAGTTCTGAAAGCAGTCTTGGGAATGTCGATTTCCTTCATGCGAATTTGGTGGTAGCCTGAGCGAAGATCTAACTTAGTGAAGAATTGAGCCCCATTGAGTTCGTCCAGCAAATCGTCAACCACCGGGATGGGAAATTTATCTTTGACTGTCAACTTATTGAGGGCCCTGAAGTCGGGACACATCCGCCACTCCCCATCTTTCTTGAGCACCATGACCACTGGGGATGAATAAGGACTAATGTTGGGACGAATGACACCTGCTTCCAAAAGTTCCTTGATTATTTTTTCTATTTCATTCTTTTGGGTGAACGGATATCTATATGGCCACACATTTGGGGGTTGGGCCCCTGGAACCAAGGTGATGTTATGATCATGTTCCCCTCGCGAGGGTGGAAGCTCATGAGGCTTGTCAAAGACCGATAGATGGTTATTTAAAATCTGTTGCATCTCAGGATGAATTGGCAGAGACTTGGTTTCGACGACCTGGATGGCATTAAATTGAGCTACCACTCCATGATGGCCCTTTTTTAACAATTTTTCCATCCTATGCGAGCTGATGATAGAGGGGGCTCCCGCCTGGAGTCCACGGAGGGTATGTGTGGAGTTGTTCTGCTTAAAACTCATATATAACTCCTGGAAATCCATTGTGATTGGCCCAAGAGTGCGGAGCCATTCAGCGCCGAGGACAATGTCGCAACCCCCCATGTGTATGGCAAACATGTGGGTTTTCAACTGATAATCCCCCATTTGAAGTTTGACATTTTCACAACGGCCTTCACATTTCATTGTGCCCCCATCCGCAATTTGGACTTGGAAGTTAGAAACTGCTCGTACAAAACAATGCACTGCTTCTGCGACTTTTTGATGGATGAAATTATGTGTACTTCCACTACCAATCAAGACTACTATTGGGCGATGTTTAAGAAAACCTCTGATTTTGAGAGTTTGAGGGGAAGAAATCCCTGCCAACGCATGCAACGAAATAACTTGTTCGTCAGAGACATTGTCCTTTTGGTTGTCTTGTTCTAGCACCTCATGTTCCTCAAGTGGTGGATCTTCCTCTGTTGAGCTGTAGTCAGTGGCATCTATTTGAAAAAAAATTGGGCTCCTTGCATTTATGACCTGGGCAGTATTTTTCATCACAGTAGTAACATAGTCCTTGCTTTCTTCTTTCGGCCATTTCCGCAGGTGACACCTTTTGGAACTTAAGTGTTTGAGTCGTGTTGTGAGCTTGTGGGGGGCGACCTTTAGTGGAGAAATTTGGGCGACTATATTGGGCTGCTAATGCACGTTCCACGTTACGGGCTACCTTGCAAGCCTCTGTCCATGTGGGAGGGTGGTGCAGTAAGACTTGAGCTTTGATGGCTTCTTTAAGACCGCTGATAAAACATTCCGTGTAGAACACATCTGAGAGACCCCAAGTGCGGAAGGCTAAGGCTTCAAAAGCTGTAATATATTCATCCATTGTACCCGTCTGTCGGAGCTTAGTAAGACGACCCAAAAAAGAGGTTTCCTGTTCAAAGCGGTCTTGAAGAGCTTTTGTAAATTGGGTCCAAGTCCTAAAAGGTCCATTGCAACGTTGATGCCATTCCCACCATTGCCACCTTTCATTGTCCAAGTACATGCTCCCCAACATAAGCTGAGTCGCATTATCTAAGATGCGATTCAGTTTGAAATACTGCTCCATTTGTGCTATCCATGCCGACGGGTGAGAACCATCAAATTTATGCATATCCAACTTGGGAGGTCGCTGACTGGGTTGTTGGTGGGTGTGCCAGACGTGAGGAGAGTGGCTAGACTCACCCTCATTGTATTCATTGCCATTATACGCCTCCTCGTGGGCTTGCTCCTTGCCCTTCGGGATTAATTGCTGGACCTGGATACATAGTCCGTTAAGCTGATTGGTGAGGGTTTGCATGGATTCTTCAAGTTTGTCCATCCTTTCATTGGCCATTGCTTGGGCTCTAGTTTCTACCATACACCAACCTGATGAACAATTGGGACTGCCTAAAAAAATTTCACTAATAATTGAATGGTACCACCGTACTCAGCTCGTTGTCCTGATTCTGATGGGCTAGATCACCAATAAGCGCCCCGGAAGATCTCCCAACGGAGTTTTACTCCTTCCTGATCAATACTGCAGTCGCCAAATCCTCAAAATGTCAACGCGGCCAAAAGTCCTGCGAAAATTATACCCCGGTATAGGAACCCTTCACAACAACTCCGATCTGGTGGATCTGAGAGATTTGAATGGCGGATCGGATAGCTCTGGGCGGCGGAACAGACTGCTGCTGCGGATCGGCTGGATCTAATAGATCGGAATGACTGATCTGCGAACTCGAGACTGCGGGACTGATGTCTGCTGCTGCTACTGCACTCCTTTGCACAAGCGGATCTGATATAGATGATGTGCGATCCCCCGATAGAAAAGGGAACTATGGTCTTGAGGAGTGTCAGGTGCTACAGATCGCAATATACATAAGGGTCTGGCAGTAGTACTCGGCCCAATGTTTCAGGGCTCTAACTAAGGAGGATCTACCGTACCCTTAGCCGTACAACCCGACTACCCTATCGTACAGGCGAGTAATCTCTCCAAGTGCTGTTCTCGGTGTACTGTATCCACAAGACGGCCGACGGTTTATCTATGGCGAGGTTTCAAGGGAGCCTAGGGGGCTTCCGATATACCCAGAGGATACGTGGAAGACAGTCTGTGCGCGGTTTTGTCTAATGCGCTACTACTCGAAGGGTACCCACAGGGGTTACAAGGGAGTCCAACAGACGTGACCACCTCTTGTATTTCCTGCGTGCATGCCTCCCCAAATCCGCAGGTTTATGCACTCAACGACAGATCCCGTGTTTTAATAACGCCGGAACACGTCTCTAGCCGAAAAAAAAATTTGCTAAGAATTGGAGATCCCACCGGCCCTGGAAAGTGCTCTGATACCACTTGTTATGCTCTTAACCTGCAAAATGATACCCAAATACAGAATATGCGAAGAAAAGATACCCAGAACACAGAATAGCAATGATTTTATTATTCAAAGAGTAATGTTCACTTGCCTCTTCGAGGGGGCAACCTCCAATAGAGCAGAGCTCGACTACAAAATAAGACACGATGCCCCTCGCAGGGAGTCTCTATCCTTTATATATGACTCATACATGCAATACCACGGGCCAATACCGTGGGTTTTATTAATACCATCTATCTAATACTACGGCCCATTTGCAACTAACTGTGGTCCCGTCATTAATTGCGGGTTAACCACTTACAAATATTAATATGGGCTTTATTGACTCTTGACTATGACGTGATCCCATGACATAAATAAGGGGGTTAGGGTGGGACCCTAACATTGGTGCCCTCAAACATCATTGTACTCAATTTTTTGTAAAAGATGATTGGTGTCCTCACTTGTTTATAATAAAATCCTTATTATTTATTTTTCTGATTATAATTGTGAAGAATCTTAACTGGTAAACATAACAATTGAAAAGAAATATTGATTCACCCCCTCTCAGTATTTCCAATAATTGGTATCAAAGTCAGCTTCTTCATAATCAGCCTAACAGCTGGAAGAAGGATTCTTAAGTCACAATGAAGAATCAAGATTCAGGAAAAATTCCCCAATTTGATGGAACAAACTTTGGCTTTTGGAAGCATAGGATGACATTCTATTTAATGTCTCTTGGACTTTAAGTATGGAAATCAATTATTGATGGGTATAAAGTTCCATCTAATCCGCCAACAAATCAGGATGGACAGAAAGTTTATATAGAAAATGCCAAAGCATTAAATTCCATTACAAGTGGAATTATTTATTCAGAATTTACAAAAGTTATGAACTGTGCCTCTGCCAAAGAAATGTGGGCCAAGCTTATTGCTCTCTATGATGGAGACTCCAAGGTCAAAAAGGAAAAACTCCAAACACATAGAAGACAATTTGAGAGCCTTAAGACGGATGATGAAGAAGATATTGTAGCCTTTTTCCTCCGAGTAGATGAAGTTGTCAACTCACTCAAAGGTTTAGGTGAAATCGTTGAAGAAAGCACAGTTGTCCAAAAGGTTTTGAGATCTCTTCCAGAACGTTTTGATTCCAAAATCAGTGCCATAGAAGAAATGAAGGACTTGGATGACCTAAAAATGGACGAACTTCATGGGATTCTCATTGCATATGAAATGAGAAAAGGAATCCCTAACTCCAAGGAAGCTGCATTCAAAGCTTCAAGGTCATCAAAGAAAGGGAAAAGTCATAATTATAGCAGTGATGATTCTGACACTGAATCTGAACTTGCCCAATTCGTAAGAAAACTAAGGAAAGGGTCCAAGCTCAAAGGAAAGTATCCTCTCATATGTTTTAAATGTGGAAGAATAGGACATTATGCTGCAAAATGTCCTCATAAACATGGTAGTGATGATGAAAGCGAATATAAAAAGAAGATGTTCAAGAAGAAAGGGTTTAACAAGAAGAATTTCTTCTCCAAACAAGATGACTCTGATGAAGAAGAATTTGTGATTACTAAGAAGAAATCAACTAAAAATACCTTTCTACACAAAAGAGATGATGATGAGTCCAATAAAGAAGATAACTATGCTGGAAGCAGTGAAGTATTATTTATGGCATTTACAAATGAAGATGATTCCGAACAAGAAGAAGAAGGAAATGTGGATGATTTACTAATGAGTGCCATTGAAGAAAATGAGAAATTACGAAAGAAGGTCATTTCTCTCAAAGTGGAAAAAGAGGAAGCAAAAAGGAAGGAAGAATTCTTGAACAATAAACTAAAAGAAAGAGAAGAAATTTGCGAAAAACATGAAGCTGAAATTGTTTCCCTAAGAAAAGAGTTGGATCAAGTTAAAAAGAGTTGGCAAAGCTCTCAAACTCTTGATAACATCCTTAATACTCAAAGACCTCAACATGACAAGTCTGGAATTGGTTTCAAAGGAGAATCATCAAGTACAAAGGAGAATGTAAAAATCCAAATAAGTTATGCTGACATCCTTTGCAGTCATCCAAAAGAAGAGAAGTCATCCCACCAAGAGCAAAGGTCCACCTTTAACAACCCAAGGAATGAAGGAAGGCTACCTCCAAGGAAGAATACTACATCAAGTCAAGGCTATCCTAACAGGTATCAAACGATCTTTCTTGGTTATTGCTTTCATTGTAAAAACTTTGGTCATCAAGCTAAGCATTGCAAAGCTCATAAGGATAATATTTCAAGATATAAGATCAATCATCAAAGCAAGCCACGTAGCCTAAAAGCACAAGGACAGATCAAGACTTACAATTCATTTGATCCTTTGGCTAAGTATGATCTTGTTTGCTCAAAATGCAATGATTATGGCCATGATACACAAAATTGTTCATTCAAAAGAGAAGAATTGAAGGAGGAGGAACCCACTATTGATAAATGTGGTCTAGCTTTATGTGCACATAGCAATGAAAATCAATGGTTTGTGGATAGTGGATGTTCAAGACACATGACAGGTGACCAAAAGAAGTTTATCTCATTAAATGAGAAGGACGGAAATGTATCTTTTGGAAGTGGATTTGCTAAATTGTTGGAAAAGGGATTGTTGCTCTTGATAATGGAAAGGGAAAAGATCAAAATGCACCACTGGTGGAAGGGCTCAAACACAATCTTTTAAGTGTTAGCCAGATTTATGACCAAGGACATAATGTTGTCTTCAGTACTAAAGATTGTGAGATAAGGAATTCCTCCTCATGAGAACTTGTGGCAAAAGGAGTAAGAACACCAAACAACATATATATTTTGAGTAAAATTCAAGAAGATAAATGCTATATGAGTCGAGCAAATGAAAACTGGTTATGGCACAAACTATTGGGGAATCTAAACTTTGATAACTTGGTTAATATCAGTAAAACAAATGTAGTAAGGGACATTCCAAAAATTGTCAAGCCAGATCAAGTTGTGTGTGGCCCATGTCAACATGGAAAGCAAACTAGAACCTGCTTCAAGACTAAGGAGCTCTCAACATCAAAACCTTTGGAGATCATACATGCAGATTTATGTGGACCAACTAGAACTCCAACTCTACAAGGCGAAAGGTACTTTGCTCTATTTGTTGATGACTATACTAGAATGATGTGGGTATTCTTTATAAAGTTTAAATACGAAGCATTTGAATGTTTTAAGAATTTCAAAGCTCTTGTGGAAAATGAAAAAGAATCAAAAATCAAGTGTCTCAGAACAGATAGAGAAGGAGAATTTACTTCAAAAGAATTCAATAATTTTTGTGATCTACATGGAATCAAAAGAGAACTTTTTGTAGCTATAACTCTTAAACAAAATGGAGTAGTGGAAAGAAGAAACATAACCATGCAAGAAATGGCAAGAACAATGTTACTAGCAGCTGATTTACAAGCCAAGTTTTGGAGAGAAGCAGTTGGAGCGGCAGTGTATACCTTGAATAGAGCCCAACTAAGACCAAATAATGACAAGACTCCGTATGAATTATGGAAAGGAAGACCTACTTCAGTAAAATACTTCAGAATTTTTGGAAGTAAATGCTTTATGAAGATCAATGATGACTCACCAAGCAAGTTTGATTCTCGGGTTGATGAAGGAATATTTCTTGGATATTCTACAAGGAGCAAAGCATACAAATGCTACAATAATCGACTACGAAAGATAGTAGAAAGCATTGATGTGAAGATTGATGAGGCACTCCCAGAAAAGGAGATTGAAATCTGTGAAGAATATTCTATTCTTGAAGATTTTGAAGAAGATACAACAAAGGAAGAAAAGGATCAAGAAAATCAAAAGGAGCCATCTCAGACTCCATCAAAAGTAAAATTTGTTCAAAAACACCATCCGGAAGAACAAATTATTGGGAATACAAATGATGGAATACAAACTCGAAGAAGGATGACTAATACACCAAGAAAATATAATGTTGCTTTACTATCCATGGTAGAACCAGAAAACTTTGCTCAAGATAGTAAGGACACTAATTGGGTAGAAGCAATGGAAGAAGAAATGTTCCAAATCAAAAAAAAAATGAAACATGGGACCTGGTACCTCGTCCAAAAGATAAAAATATAATTGGAACCAAGTGGGTGTTCAAAAACAAAATGAATGAAGATGGACAAATGATAAAATTGGCAACTAGGGCCAAACTCCATGTGGGTCTTCTTATTTATGGCCGTTGATATTTTTCTTGGATTCCTCTCGTCGAGAGGTGTAGGATTGATCTAAAGATCATCCGATTCCGACATGTATTCATGGAGATATGAATTTATTTATGTTATTTGACAATTTGTCAAGGTCGGCCAGCAACCAAATTACCCCAACTTATCCGCAATGTTTTATTATAAATAGAAGAGGTCTTCAAGTCATTTTCACACACACTTCTCCTAAGATCTCTCTCCACTCATTTGGGTTTGGTGGCTAGAGAGATCAACAGGGAGAAGCCCTAGACGCAGTGAAGAAAGGGTCTTCTAAGAGACCCCTAGACGCAGAACTAAAGAGCCCTAGTCGCAGTCTTATGAGGAGATCTTTTTGCAGGTAAGAGGAAGTCTAATACGTTGTCTTAATGGAGACCTAGCCACTGTAATAAGATGCCCTAGCCGCAGTCCTAAAGGGAGGGAGATCTAGCCTTACCCTAGCCGCAGTAAGGAAGAGATAAAGCTGCAGATTTAAGGGTGCCCTAGCCGCAGTCTAAGGAGGCCTAACTAGCAGCAAGGAAGAGGCCCTAATAGCAGTCTTGAAGGTGCCCTAATCCGCAATCCTGAAGGAGACTAGGACGCAGTCAAGGGAGGACCTATATGCTGCCTACAGAAGCCCTAAAACGTTGTCATAAAGAAGCCCTATTCACTGTTAAGAAAGCCCTAAATCCGCAGTGATATAGAGGCCTGAAACTGCAGTCAAATGAAGGGTTAGCTACAGCAAGAGGAAGCCCTTGCCGCAGCAAGGAAAGGCCTAATCAGCAAGGTCATTTGAGGACTGTTTCAAGGGTCTGAGTTGCTGATTGGAAGGTCGAGGCCCTGATCTTGGAGGCCGAGGTTAGGAGGACTTGCTGGAGGGTGGACAGTCCTTACGTTGGGCTTGAATCTGCTCTAAAGGAGCAGCATGGGGGGCAGCATCTTATTGGAGGACAGCCACAGCAAGGGAAAGCAAGTTTGGGCCAGTTTGATGAGCCATTAGGGACTGTGATTGGTGCCCTAACCAGTCCCAGAATTGCAGCAGTCTAGCCAGAAGTCTACAGCACTTTTAAGAGATTCTTTGAGCATTCGGTTGATGATGTTTTGAGGACATTTGCTACAGGAGTTGCTATGTGCTAGGCCACAAGCCATAGCACCATAGCAAGGGCTACTTAGGGCTGCCCTTTGTGCCTTAACCAAAATTGCAAGAGCAGGCAATCAGAGGAATGTTGCAGCAGTGTTATATGGAGGACTACTAGATTGATGATCTACCAAAAGGGATATGCTACAACACTCTTAGATCAGTCATCATTAGCAAAATGATGGACTTACTGTTATTGTCATAAAATCTCAGATTTGTATATTTGTACTATCTCTCTCACTGTAGAACTATTGAAGATTATAAGAAGAATTGATCAAGGGTTTCCCCACATTGGGGTTTGTCCCTGGCTGGTGCCACATCTTGTGTCCTCTTGTCTTGGCTTGTCTTCTACTGTTTACGTTTATGTTCTATCTGCACTTTACTATCATGCTGATGTGATTGCTAATCTGAATATTGTCATTGGGCTTATATGAAAAATGAAGTAAATTGCTCTAAGCATAGAACATACCTAAAATTAACATGGTATCAGAGCAGAGGTGGAGACAAAGCCCAAGCAAGAGTGAAAGAGCAATCACCGAAGACAGTTGGAAAGGACAAAAGGCTCAATGGGTTCCTCATCCCACTTCCCAACTGATGACAAACTCCGTGAAAAGTCTGACTATCACGGATGGAAGATGTCTCTTGATCTGACATTGGAAGAACAAGAAGTGCTGGATTATGTGAAGGGTAAAATCCCGGAGCCTCCATCAAATGCACCCGCTGCTACAAAGATCAAGTACACCAAGGGTGAAGTCAAAGCGAAGAAGATTATCAGAGATTCCATTGACAAGCGTCTAGTGGCCTACATCTCCGATCTAAACACCTCCAAGGAGATATACGACAGATTGGTAAGCATGTTCAAGGTTAGTGATGCAAATCAAATTTTGTTCCTGAAAACTAAGTTGAAGGATATTAAGAAGGGTAAGGACGAGGATATTCAATCCTACTTCTTAAGGATCACTGAGATCAAGAATGATCTTCTATCGATTGGAGAAATCGTATCTGACAAGGAACTTAATATCACTACCCGTGGAGGACACCCGCCTGAGTGTATATATTTAGAGCCACTATTCTCAACAATGATCGAACTCTGGGGTTTGAAGAATTGATGTTGAGATGCATTCAAGAAGAAACCAGGATGGTGGAGCAAGAAATGCCTTCTAATAGAGGCAACCCTACTGCTTTCTCCACTCATGCCAAAAAGAGAAATAGTGCAGGGTCTAAAGGTCATTTCAATGGAAAGCTCGGATCTAAGGGTGGAAAGAAAGGTAGATGCTTTGCTTGCAATAAGTTTGGCCACTGTGCAAGGGAGTGTCCAAATAGAAGGGACACATCACATGATGATGATCTCAATCATTTCAAGGGCTACTTCAATGATCGAAGAAATGACAGGTACAATGGCAAAGGAAAAAGGAATGCAGTACATCAAGGAAATGGTTAACCGTCCAAGAAAGCTAGGAACTCCAAGTATGAAGAATCAAATGTTGTTTCTGATAAGCAAAAGGAGTATTATCTTATATCGGCCCTCTCCACTACTTTTCCTCCGGACTCTTTGGGAAATTGGCTTATTGATAGTGGTACCTCAAGGCACTTCTTCGAATACAAGGAAGCTCTCTCTAATCTGATAGAGAAGGAAACAATCTTGGAGATTATTCTTGGAGATGATGCCACCTATCCTGTAAAGGGTGTAGGGAATGTTACTCTTCAATTGAATCAAGGTAACTCGATTCATTTATAAGAAGTTCTTTATATACCTGATCTCAAGAAGAACCTGGTGTCCATTTCGGCAATGGAAGACAAAGGTTACAAGGTGGCATTCATCGATGGAAAGGTTCATGTCTAGAAAAAGAATTTTAAAGATGCTTTTACTCTTGGGTTCAGATTTGGCACTTTGTATCAAGTTGCAGGAAGTCCATTGGAGACCATGTCGTGTGAAACATCTCTTCAATGGCATCGGAGGTTTGCCCATCTTCATTGTAAGGCCCTACCCAATGTGAGAAAGATAGTGACAGGGATGCCTGAATTCAAAGAAGAGCAAGAAGGTACATGTCCGAGATGTACCGAAGGAAAACCATTCCCCTCATGTAATAGCAAGACCACGGATGTGGAACAACCCAAGGGGTTTGAGATTCATGATCGGGAATCTCATGTATGCAAGTTGAAAAATCTCTCTATGGCTTGAAGCAAGCACCCCGGGCCAAACTCCATGTGGGTCAGCTTATTTATGGCAGCTGATATTTTTATTGGATCCCTCTCGTCGAGAGGTGTAGGATTGATCCAAAGATCATCCGATTCCGATAAGTATTTATGGAGATATGAATTTATTTTGATTATGGATTTATCATCTAGCCGACCAGCTACTTGAGTAGGCTCAAAAGCCCAAAAGACATGCCTATTCATCACCTATGTTTTAGTATAAATTGAAGAGGACTTGAGGTCATTTGGAAGACACATTCTTCGTGTGCTCTCCTCTCCACGTCTTGGGTTTTTGGAGAAGGAGAGACACTAATGAAGGATGCCCTAACATGATGCCCTAATGTATACGCAGGACATGAAGGCCGCAGTCAAAGGGTGAAGGCAGCGATCAAGGTGAAAGCGTGATTTAAGAGATAGCGTGGGCATCAACGCAGTCAGATAGCGTGGGCATCAACGCAGTCAGGCAGCGTGGTTTAAAAGATACGTAGAACGCATCAACAGATAGCGTGGTTTAAAGAAATAGGTGGAACGCATCAATGCTAGCCATACGCATAGCTGTACGCAGGCTATGATACAACGCTGCAATATATTTATATATATAGGGAAACAACATAGAGATATATAATATGCGCGTAAGTGAATACGAAGCAAGGCTCATACAAAATATATACGCTACGTTGGGCAATATACGCTATTCAGGAAAGAAACCCTAGCACAACAAGGAGGCCTTACGCAGTATCAATGGAAGAACACGCAGTTATATATAATACGCTCTCTGAAATCCATGTACAGTTATACGTTATAATGGAAGGACATTATATATGGGACATTGTTAGCCGCAGCTAATATATATGAAGCCCGCAGGAACAAAACTCGGGTTTCATTTCTGGAATCCACGTACAGGTATACGCTAGAAACGTTGGACAGTCAACGCTGGAGACTTACACGCTATAAAGGTAAATGCAGTCATGGTTGTACATGCTATGGGCATTATATATATACGATGGGCACTCATAGAAATATATACGCTGGGCAGTTATATAATATATCACGCAGTCAACGCTGGAGACTTACACGTTGTAAAGGTAAACGCAGTCATGGTTGTACATACTCTGGGCATTATATATATACGCTGGGCACTCATAGAAATATATACGCTGGGCAGTTATATAATATATCACACAATCATTTAATATGTAATATGGGAATGAAAGAACACGGGAATACGCTGTCCAGTTCAATGTATGGAATATAGTCATATAGACAGTCATATCCCTGAGCAAACCCTATACGGAAATAATGGGACTGCAGCCTAGCTGCTTTGCTACGCTGCAAGCCATAGCAAGCAGCTAAGGCTGATATGTGTATGAACTCCATAATGAAGCAACAGAAGGATAGCATGGGCAGCCTTATGAGCAGCATGATGTATGATACATAGAGCATGGATAGTATCATGATAAATGTAACCATAAGTATGGGCAGTGTGATGAAATCATGAAGCAGCACGACACATGGGCAGCATGAAGTATGAGGTCATGGACAACTTGATGTATGGGCAGCACAATGATCATGAGCAGCATGATGGTGCTACACAGTAAGGTGCAGTAGATGAACGAAATGGATAGGTGAAGACGTCACCTAGGAGAATCAGTTCAAGTAGAATGTCTTCAACTGATCTCATGTATCATCGTTATAGGAGATGATCTATGCTCAGATCTAGATAAGTCAAAGTGTTGGCTTCTGTTGTAAATGTATTATCTCTCTCTCTCTCTCTCTGCTGAATTTTGAAGATAAAAGAAGATTTGATCAAAGGGTTTCCCCACACATTGTGGGGTTTGTTTCTGGCTTGCGCCACATCTTGTGTCCTCTTGTCTTGGCTTGTCTTCTGCGATTTATATTTATGTTCTATCTGCAATTTACTTTATGCTGATGTGATTGCTAATGTGGAAAAGAAATTGAAATAAATTGCTCTAGCATAGAACATACCTAAAATTAACATGGAATCAGAGCTGAGGTGAAGACAATGCCCAAGCAAGAGTGAAAAAGCAATCACAGTTGGGACAAAACAGAAGAATCAATGGGTTCCTCACAATTCACTTAGGGTGAAGTCGAAGCAGAGCATATTATCAAAATGGCAGCGGAACCTCTGATGGCATACCTAAAGATCACTTCACTGTGAAGTTCGGATCTAAGGATGGAAGGAAAGGCAGATGCCTTGGCTACAATAAGTTCGGCCCTTATGCGAAGGAGTGTCCGAATGGCAGAGATGCAGGTCATCAAAGTCACGGCCAACTCTTCAAGGAAGCAAGGAACCCCCGGTAAGAAGAATCAAATATTGTTTCTGATAAAGAAGTGTTATCTTGTATTGGCCCTCTCCTTCAGATTCTTTGGGAATCTGGCATATTGATTGTAGTGCTTCAAGGCACTTCATCGGATAGAAGGGTGCACTCTCTAATTTGGTAGAGATGGAAACAATCGTGGGATTACACTTGGAGCCGATGCCACCCATCCCGAAAAGGGAATGGAAGTCGAAGGTTTTATGGTGGCATTCGTCAGTGGAAAGGTACGCATTTGAAAATTGAATTTTTGAAGATGTTTTTGAGTTTAGGGTTGTATCAAGTTGCTGGAAGTCCACTGGGGACCATGTCCATTAACACAGCACCGGAGGTCTGTGAGTCAGATGGTGACAGAGATGCCTAAATTCAAAAAGATCATGAAGGTACATGTCTGAGATGTACCGAAGGAAAATCTTACAAGGGGACCATTCCCCCTCATGTAGCAGGTCCACAGGTTTGGAACAACCCGTGGAGTTTGAGATTCATGAACAGGAATCTCATGTATACAGGTGGAAGAAAACCCTCTATGGCTTGAAGCAAAACACCCCGGGCGTAGTATGAGAGGATTGATCGCTGTATGATGAAGCTGAGATTCACTAGGAGTGAAACCAATCCAAACCATTACCCGAAGGTTGTGGATGATAGACCTCTCATATTGGCACCTCATAAGGATGACCTATTTCTGACAGGTGTAGACCCTCTCATTTGCAGAAGTAAGAGGGAGTTGGATTCCGAATGTGGAATGATAAACTGCAAGCCTGTGACTACCTCAAGGATATTAACTTTCAGAAGCTATATGGTAGTGATGTCAGACCAGATTTGGGAAATTCCTCTGAGTCTCATAAACTCAATCACGTTGATGTTCTTGGTGAACTTCTGTCCAGACATATGTTTTGCAGTTAGCATGGTGAGCTCATATTTGGTTGAGCCTCACTGGATTGGTGCCAAGAATCCTCTGAGATATCTTCGGGGCACAATCTCTCATGGATTGAGATACACTGCCGGAAATATGAAAACTGCATGATTATTCGAATGCTGACTAGGCAAGCATTGTGGAGGATCACTAGAGCACTTCTCAGTGCTGGTTCTCTTTGGATTCTGCTTCGATATCATGGATGAGCAGGAAGTAGAAATCGGTTGTTATAAGTACCGTCGAGACTGGATACATAACTACGAGTATGACCTCGTATGAAGTTGCCTGGTTGTGGAAACTCTTCAGTGAGTACACATGATGAATACCACTGTGATTCTCTGTGACAACCAGAGGTGGGATTCGATTATTGAGGAATCCCGTATTCAATGATTGCTCCAGCAGATAGACATCAAATACTGCCTTATCTGGGATATGGTAAGTCGATGAGCAAGGAGGCTCCATCGCACTGAGATGATGTACAGGTCAGAGCCCCGGGGAAAGATCAAATTTGTGATTTTCCCGAATGACTTGGAGTCGTCGAGAGACCTTTGTAAAAGGGTCCTGCATGTTGCATACATTGAGCTCTGGGAGCTCTGGGGGGCTTGCGGTTCTTACTAGAGCAACATACGACCACAGGGTGACTCACCCTCCCCTGGTGGTGCGCACTGGAACAAGATGATTCGCTCTCTTGTGGGACAAGATGATTCGCTCTCTTGTGGAACAGGATGATTCACTCTCCTGTGTAGCAGGATGATTAGTTCTCCTGTGAGGCCTGGATTGATGTGTTCTCCATGGCGATTGTAGCAGGATTGATGTGTTCTCCTGTGAGGCCTGGATTGATGTGTTCTCCATGGCGATTGTAGCAGGATTGATGTGTTCTCCTGTGAGGACAGGATTGATTAGTTCTCCTGTCGAGGCATCCTACCCATGCAGCCTGGGACTCATGGGAAGTACCTCTCATCTGATCAATGAGCGGGGAAATGAAGTTAGGGACCATAGTAGTACCGATGGACGCATCGTTGTATCTACCGTACTCCCTACGCTAGGATGACCTCCATTGATCTGGGATCAATGACACTGGTTTGGGACCAGTGGTAGCAGTTGTACCATACTATGACGCTGACTTCGGGTCGATTGAGACTGGTCTGGGACCAGTGGTACATACTCTGAGACTGACTTCGTGTCAATGTAGGACTGGTCTGGGACCAGTGAGAGTGGTACATACTATGACGCTGACTTCGGGTTGGTTGACACTGGTCTGGGACCAGTGATACACTCTCTAAGCCTGCGATACTGGTCTGGGACCAGTGGTAGGAGTAGTACCCACGATGACGCTGACTTTGGGTCGATTGAGACTGGTCTGGGACCAGTGGTACGCACTCTGAGACTGACTTCGGTTCAGTGGAGAATGGTATGAGACATTCTCGATCAATTCTTCTTCTTCATAGTTCAGCAGAGCAGAGCAGAGCTAGCAGAGCCAGCAAAGTTAGCAGAGCCAGCAGAGCTGAGCTGAGCAGAGCAAGCAGAGCAGAGCAGAGCTAGCAGAGCCAGCAGAGCTGAGCAGAGTTGGGCAGAACAGTGCAGGGCACTAATGGCAGAGATAGTACAATCGGACTTATGGATCACCGGATGGAGTTCTCCCTAGTTGAGAGGGAGCGTTAAAGTGGCAACTAGGGCCAAACTCCATGTGGGTCAGCTTATTTATGGCAGCTGATATTTTTATTGGATCCCTCTCGTCAAGAGGTGTAGGATTGATCCAAAGATCATCCGATTCCGATAAGTATTTATGGAGATATGAATTTATTTTGATTATGGATTTATCATCTAGCCGACCAGCAACTTGAGTAGGCTCAGAAGCCCAAAAGACATGCCTATTCATCACCTACGTTTTAGTATAAATTGAAGAGGACTTGAGGTCATTTGGAAGACACATTCTTCATGTGCTCTCCTCTCCACGTCTTGGGTTTTTGGAGAAGGAGAGGCACTAATGAAGGATGCCCTAACATGATGCCCTAATGTATACGCAGGACATGAAGGCCGCAGTCAAAGGGTGAAGGCAGCAGTCAAGGTGAAAGCGTGATTTAAGAGATAGCGTGGGCATCAACGCAGTCAGATAGCGTGGGCATCAACGCAGTCAGGCAGCGTGGTTTAAAAGATACGTAGAACGCATCAACAGATAGCGTGGTTTAAAGAAATATGTGGAACGCATCAATGCTAGCCATACACATAGTTGTACGCAGGCTATGATACAACGCTGCAATATATTTATATATACAGGCAAACAACATAGAGATATATAATATCCGCGTAAGTGAATACGAAGCAAGGCTCATACAAAATATATACGCTACGCTGGCAATATACGTTGTTCAGGAAAGAAACCCTAGCACAGCAAGGAGACCTTACGCAGTATCAATGGAAGAACACGCAATCATATATAATACACTCTCCGAAATCCACGTACAGTTATACGTTATAATGGAAGGACATAGATATGGAACGCTGTTAGCCGCAACTAATATATATGAAGCCCACAGGAACAGAACTCGGGTTTCATTTCTGGAATCCACGTACAGGTATACGCTAGAAACGCTGGACAGTCAACGCTGGAGACTTACACGCTGTAAAGGTAAACGCAGTCATGGTTGTACATACTATGGGCATTACTGGGCACTCATAGAAATATATACGCGGGGCAGTTATATAATATATCACATAGTCAACGCTGGAGACTTACACGCTGTAAAGGTAAACGCAGTCATGGTTGTACATACTCTGGGCATTATATATATATATACGCCGGGCACTCATAGAAATATATACGTTGGGAAGTTATATAATATATCACGCAGTCAACGCTGGAGACTTACACGCTGTAAAGGTAAACGCAGTCATGGTTGTACATACTCTGGGCATTATATATATACGCTGGGCACTCATAGAAATATATACGCTGGGCAGTTATATAATATATCACGCAGTCAACGCTGGAGACTTACACGCTGTAAAGGTAAACGCAGTCATGGTTATACATACTCTGGGCATTATATATATACGCTGGGCACTCATAGAAATATATACGCTGGGCAGTTATATAATATATCACGCAGTCATATAATATGTAATATGGGAATGAAGGAACACGGGAATACGCTATCCAGTTCAATGTATGGAATACAGTCATATAGACAGTCATATCCCTGAGCAAACCCTATATGGAAATAATGGGACTACAGCCTAGCTGCTTTGCTAGGCTGCAAGCCATAGCAAGCAGCTAAGGCTGATATGTGTATGAACTCCATAATGAAGCAACAGAAGGATAGCATGGGCAGCCTTATGAGTAGCATGATGTATGATACATAAAGCATGGATAGTATCATGATAAATGTAACCATAAGTATGGGCAATATGATAAAATCATGAAGCAGCACGACACATGGGCAGCATGAAGTATGAGGTCATGGACAACTTGATGTATGGGCAGCACAGTGAACATGAGCAGCATGATGATGCATGATGCAACATGATGGTGCTACACAGTAAGGTGCAGCAGATGAACGAAATGGATAGGTGAAGACGTCACCTAGGAGAATCAGTTGAAGCAGAATGTCTTCAACTGATCTCATGTATCATCGTTATAGGAGATGATCTACACTCAGATCTAGATAAGTCAAAGTGTTGGCTTCTGTTGTAAATGTATTATCTCTCTGTCTCTTTCTCTACTGAATTTTGAAGATAAAAGAAGATTTGATCAAAGGGTTTCCCCACACATTGTGGGGTTTGTCCCTGGCTTGCGCCACATCTTGTGTCCTCTTGTCTTTTGCGATTTATATTTATGTTCTATCTGCAGTTTACTTTATGCTGATGTGATTGCTAATGTGGAAAATAAATTGAAATAAATTGCTCTAGCATAGAACATACCTAAAATTAACAATTGATAGCTATCTGATGACGCTGAAATTCACTAGGAGTGAAGCCGATCCAAACCTTTTGCTTTAAGGTTGTGGATGATAGACCTCTCATACTGGTACCTTATGTGGACGACCTCTTTCTGGCAAGTACAGACCCTCTCATTTGCAAAAGTAAGAGGGAGTTGGATTCCGAATTTGGAATGGTGGATTGCAAGCCTGTGACTACCCCGATGGAGCCTAACTTTAAGAAGTTATGTGGTAGTGCTACCAGACCTAATTTGGGAAATGCCTCTGAGCTTCATCTAGTCATAGTAGCATTGATGTTCTTGGTGAACTCCCATCTGGATATTTGTTTCGCAGTTAGCATATTGAGCCAACATATGGCTGAGCCTCGTCACTCTCATTGGAATGGTGCCAACAATCTTCTGAGATATCTTCGGGGCACAATCACTCATGGACTGAGATTCATTGTCGAAGTTGTGAGGTTGCATGGTTATTCTGATGCTGATTAGGCAGGCAATGTGGTGGATCGCAAGAGCACTTCTGGGTATTGTTTCTCTTTAAGTCCTGCTTTGATATCTTGAATGAGCAGGAAGCAAAAGTCGGTTGCTTTGAGCACCGCTAAGGCCGGATACATAGCTGTGAGTATGGTCTCGTGTGAAGCTGTCTGGTTGGGAAGCTCTTCAGTGAGCTGTTTGGACATGTGTTGGATACCACCGTGATCCTCTGTGACAACTAGTATGGGATCCGATTATCAGAGAATCTCGTATTTCATGATCGCTCCCAACACTCATACATCAAGTACCACTTTATCCGGGATATGGTACAACGAGGAGCAATAAGGCTCCATCACATTGGGACTGATGTGCAGGTCGCCGATATTCTGACGAAGCCCCTGGGAAAGGTCAAATTCTTGACTTTCCGAGAACGACTAAGAGTCGTGGAGAGACCTTCTCCTGAGGGTCCTGTATGATATGGATATTGAGCTCTGGAGCTCCGGGGGGCTTGGGGTAACTCTTGGAGCGATGAGCAACCATAGGATGAGTGCTTCAGCCTTCCCCTAGTGGTCTTCTATGTAGGCAGGATGAGTGGTTCATCTTTCTCCTGCTGAGACACAATCATAGGGTGAGTGGTTTAGCCTTCCCCTAGTGATTTGTTGTGTACAGGGTGAGTGGTTCAGCCTTCCCCTGGGATACCCCATGGCGACATGTAGGCAGGATGAGTGGTTCATCCTTCTCCTGCTGAGACATCCTACCCATGCAGTCTAGGACTCATGGGAAGTACCTCTCATCTAGCCAATGAGCAGGGAAATGAGGATAGGGACCATAGTACTACCGATGGACGCATCGTGTACTACCGTACTCCCTATGCTAGGATGATATTGATCTGGGATCAATTGGAATTGACTTCGGGTCAATAAGAGTGGTATGAGACAATCTCTTTATTTGGAATTGATTTCGGATTAGTAAGAGTGGTATGAGACACTCTCTTTATTTGGAACTGATTTCGAATCAGTAAGAGTGGTATGAGACACTCTCTTTATTTGGAACTGATTTCGGATCAGTAAGAGTGGTATGAGACACTCTCTTTATATGGGACTGACTTCGGGTCAGTAGAGAATGGTATGATACATTCTCAATCACTTCTTCATAGTTCAGCAGAGCAGAGCAGTGCAGGGCATTGCATTGATGGCAGAGATAGTACAGACTGGCAGATGGATTAGCAGATGGAGTTCTCCCTAGTTGAGAGGGAGTGTTAAAATTGGCAACTAGGGCCAAACTCCATGTGGGTCTTCTTATTTATGGTAGCTGATATTTTTCTTGGATTCCTCTCGTCGAGAGGTGTAGGGATGATCTAAAGATCATCTGATTCCGACATGTATTCATGGAGATATGAATTTATTTATGTTATTGTTATTTGAGAATTTGTCAAGGTCGGCCAGCAACCAAATTACCCCAACTTATCCGCAAAGTTTTATTAAAAATAGAAGAGGTCTTCAAGTCATTTTCACACACACTTCTCCGAAGATCTCTCTCCACTCGTTTGGGTTTGGTGGCTAGAGAGATCAAGAGGGAGAAGCCCTAGACGCAGTGAAGAAAGGGTCTTCTAAGAGAGCCCTAGACGCAAAACTAAAGAGCCCTAGCCGCAGTCTTATGAGGAGATCTTTTTGCAGGTAAGAGGAAGTCTAATACGTTGTCTTAATGAAGACCTAGCTGTTGTAATAAGATGCCCTAGCCGCAGTCTTATGAGGAGATCTTTTTGCAGGTAAGAGGAAGTCTAATACGTTGTCTTAATGAAGACCTAGCTGTTGTAATAAGATGCCCTAGCCGCAGTCTTATGAGGAGATCTTTTTGCAGGTAAGAGGAAGTCTAATACGTTGTCTTAATGAAGACCTAGCTGTTGTAATAAGATGCCCTAGCCGCAGTCCTAAAGGGAGGGAGATCTAGCCTTACCCTAGCCGCAGTAAGGAAGAGATAAAACCACAGATTTAAGGGTGTCCTAGCCACAGCCTAAGGAGGCCTAACTAGCATCAAGGAAGAGGCCCTAATAGCAGTATTCAAGGTGCCCTAATCCGAAATCCTGAAGGAGACTAGGACGCAGTCAAGGGAGGACCTATATGCTGCCTACAAAAGCCCTAAAACGTTGTCATAAAGAATCCCTATTCACTATTAAGAAAGCCATAAATCCGTAGTGATATAGAGGCCTGAAACCGCAGTCAAATGAAGGGTTAGCTATAGCATGAAACCGCAGTCAAATGAAGGGTTAGCTACAGCAAGAGGAAGCCCTTGTCGCAGCAAGGAAAGGCCTAATCAGCAAGGTCATTTGAGGACTGTTTCAAGGGTCCGAGTTGTTGATTGGAAGGCCGAGGACCTGATCTTAGAGGCCGAGGTTAGGAGGACCTGCTGGAGGGTGGACAGTCCTTACGTTGGGCTTGAATCTACTCTAAAGGAGCAGCATGGGGGGCAGCATCTTATTGGAGGATTGTCGTAGCAAGGGAAAGCAATTGTGGGCCAGTTTGATGAGTTGTTAGGGACTGTGATTGGTGCCCTAACCAGTCCCAGAATTACAGCAGTGCAGCGAGAAGCCTACAGCACTTTTAAGAGATTCTTTGAGCATTCAGTTGATGATGTTTTGAGGACATTTGCTACAGGAGTTGCTATGTGCTAGGCCACAAGCCATAGCACCATAGCAAGGGCTACTTAGGGTTGCCCTTTGTGCCTTAACCAAAATTGCAGGAGCAGGCAATCAGAGGAATGTTGCAGCAGTGTTATATGGAGGACTACTAGATTGATGATCTACCAAAAGGGATATGCTACAACACTCTTATTGAATGTTGTCAGGGCTGCATCTTAGATCAGTCATCATTAGCAGAATGATGGACTTATTGTTGTTGTCATAAAATCTCAGATTTTTATATTTGTACTATCTCTCTCTGTTGAACTATTGAAGATTATAAGAAGAATTGATCAAGGGTTTCCCCACATTGGGGTTTGTCCCTAGCAGGTGCCACATCTTGTGTCCTCTTGTCTTGGCTTGTCTTCTACTGTTTAAGTTTATGTTCTATCTGCACTTTACTATCATGCTGATGTGATTGTTAATCTGAATATTGTCATTGGGCTTATATGAAAAATGAGGTGAATTGCTCTAAGCATAGAACATACCTAAAATTAACAACAAATCATCAGAAATAAGACAAGGCTTGTTTGTAAAGGTTATTCACAAATAGAAGGAATCGACTTTGAAGAAAGCTTTGCACCGGTAGCTCGTATGGAGCTATAAGGATGTTTTTGGTATTTGCTTGTTCAAAAAGATTCAAAGTTTATCAAATGGACGTGAAATCAGCATTCCTAAATGGTGATCTAAAAGAAGTTTACATAGAGCAACCGGAAGGGTTTGACCTAACAAAAGGAAAAGACTTTGTATGCAAGTTGAAAAAGGCACTATATGGATTGAAACAAGCTCCTAGAGCTTGGTACGCAAAATTGGATCATTATCTACAACAACAATGCTTCAAAAAGGGAGTGGTAGGAAGCAATATCTACATGAAGATGGAAAAAGACAAATTGCTAGTCACACTTGTCTACGTTGATGATCTGATTTTTGCCAGCAATTATGATGGGATGAGTCATGAATTTGCTCAAAATATGTCGAAAGAGTTCGAAATGTTGATGATTGGTGAGTTATCTTATTTCCTTGGACTACAAGTAACTCAAACTACAACAGGTATTTTCATATCTCATGCAAAATACCTTAAAGACATGCTTAAAAGATATGGGATGGACGAATGTGCACCTATGAGCACACCGATGACCACGGATTGCAAACTATGCAAAGATGATGAATCCCCCTCGGTAGATGCAACTCTTTACAGGTCAATAATTGGAGCTCTCCTATACCTAACTGCTACAAGACAAGATATTATGCAAGCAGTGGGAATGGTGGGAAGATTTCAATCAGCGCCTAAGCAATCCCATTTGTTGGTTATGAAGAGAATTCTCAGATACTTGAAAGGTACTCTTGATTTTGGTCTATGGTATCCCAAAAGCACAACTCTTACCATGACAACTTACACCGATGTTGATTGGGCTAGAAGCGTAGATGATCGAAAAAGTACCAGCGGAAATGCATTCTTCATGGGAGATTGTCTAGTATCTTGGCTCAGTGAAAAAAACAATCTTCTATATCTCTCTCCACAGCTGAAGCCGAATATATAGTTGTTGCAGATTGTTGTACACAAATATTGTGGATGAAGGAAGCATTGAAAGATGTCAACATAGAGACTAATCAACCAATCACCATCTATTGTGACAACACCAGTGCCATCAGTCTTTCAAAGAATCTGGTAATGCACTCAAAGACCAAACATATTCCAATCAAATACCACTTTCTCCATGAACAAGTTGTTGAACAGAATATCAAGTTGGAATATGTCAATACAAAGGATCAAATTGCAAATATCTTTACAAAACCCCTTCCACGAGAAGCATTTGAATATCTTCGCCAAAAGACGGGGATCATTGCTCTTGCATAACATTAAGAGAACACATTGACAGGAGTAGAAGCACGATGAAAGGGGGAGCAACTTGATAGGGGGAGTACTTGGGCATACCATTTGTTATTAATGACAAAGGGGGAGAGAATACAGAAAGGAGAGGATGCAGGAAAAGGACATCAATGACAAAGGGGGAGATTGTTGAGATGTCAGTGTTGTCATTGATGTCCATATGGATCGAATATATATATATATAGGGAGATTGTTGAGATGTCAGTGTTGTCATTGATGGCCATATGGATTGAATATATATATATATATATATATACAGACAGAATCCCAAGAAGCGTTGGACCCAAGGAGCAGTCCCAAGGAGCAAGAGGAGCAGTACCAAAGAGAAGAGCGAGAAGCAGTTCAAAGAGAAGCCATCGGGAGCCAAAGGAAAGCCATCGGAAGCCAAGAGCAGGAGCCAAGACAAGCCAAGGAGGAGCAGATCCAAGAGAAGACCACATATGCCCAAAAGAAAGAGCCAAAAGTGAAGAACAATGATATCGGAGAAATATCATATCAGCATTTTTATTGGGTGTCACAACTCCAATCTCCGAATTCCGATATGTGGACCCGACTTGACTTAATAACAATTTAATTATCAAATCGCATGTACCCCTTTATCGAAACTTTTGAATGGCACCTCCGATAAGACCTAATCTCCGATGGCCGATATGGTTGCGGACCTAATTGGTTTTATCATAACGGTTTTAATATAATATCGCGTCTGCCTCGTCAGAACTTTCCTATATCGCAAGTTTTGCACGTCGTATCATGTTAAAGATTCTGATACAAACCTTTGATACTCATACAAAGAAAAATATTTTTTACGTCTATCCGACCTATTACTCTGTCTCTCAAGTCGGCTTCCTCCATAGCTCATGTTTCTTCACTTCAAGGTGAAATCCATATATATATCAACTCGGATCTTCATTTCGCAATCGTCCAATTTGGTGATCTATCGCAAAGTGTAAGACACAGTTCACAACTCGTGAACTTTACAGCACAGAGGAAAAGAAGCTAAAGGACAAGAGAAGCAAATTTTGATTGGGTTAAAAATTGATGAAACTATATCTCAGATCTATGGACAATCTCACGTGGAGGGATCGGACCTGCGAACAGGTGTGTGGACAGTTATCTGTGGAAGCTAGGACTTTGAAAGGCTCGAGCCTGTAGCTTAAAGACTCATAGTTACAATCACCTGTGGAGCTCGGACTACACATTAGATCCGTGATTACTTTAAGGACAATCACCTGTGGCTTACTGTTCAGATTTGCAGCTTGCATATTGTTCAGATTAGTGGCTTACACAGTTCGGACCTGTGGAACCGTGGCAGACATAAGCTCGAAACTGTGGTGACTCAATCGATGGAGGTTTGGACCAATTATAGCTCAGACCTATAACAGACTTATGCGTGACATGTCAGACTTGAAACCTTTGTGCACTCTTGAATAGTGAAGAACTCATGGCCTTGAACAGTGAAAATTTGAAGGCTTGAACAATGATGAATTTGGAGGATTGAACAATGAAGAACCTGGAGCCTAGAACAATGTTGAACTTGAAGGATTGAACAATGAAGAACTTGAAGCTTTGGATAGTGAAGAACACTCCTATTCGGATCTTGGACAGTGGACAATTTAGGAGTTTGTGGTAGTCTTGTGGAGCCACTATTTGACTATTGAAGGAAGTCCTGAAGTTACTGAAAGTAAGTCATTCATATTGTCTTTTTGTTAAAAATTGGAGGGTTGGTGCCTTAGAGGTCGAAGCCTCTAAAAACAGGGTTGGAGCCTTGAGAAGGATAGGGTTGGAGCCTCACAAAATTCCAAGTTGGTGCTTGGCAATAGGTTGGAGCTTGGAAGATTGAAGAGTTGGTGCCCTCAAACATCATTGTACTCAATTTTTTGTAAAAGAGGATTGGTGTCCTCGCTTGTTTATAATAAAATCATTATTATTTATTTTTCTGATTATAATTGTGAAGAATCTTAACGGGTAAACATAACACTTGAAAAGAAATATTGATTCACCCCCCTCTCAGTATTTCTGATATTATGAAATGTGTAGAAAGAATGTAAAGCACACATGATGCTATGATACTTTCATTTCAGTTTAGTAGAGACTGATAGAATTATTTTGTGTTATAATTATGTGAACACATTAGGAGATGTTGTGAATCTTTGCAATGAAAAGGTTGTGTATAAGTATTGACAATTGTTTGGTTGATTGAAAGATAAAATTGTACACAGAGTGATGGAATGGGGTATGAGATAGAAGCCACCATGACAGAATATCATCACTTGCAAGGGAGCCTAACAACATGATTAAAAGTCTCATGTTTATGAGATTTTCCTTTTGCATGAAGCACCTTTGGACAATAAAATTTACGATTTGAAACTTTTGAGTACATCTCATTGGAACTGAATGTTGTGAAACAAGTGAAATGATGGAGCAAGGAGCTTAAGAAAAAGACTGCTAGGGTGACATTGCTACCCTGTGACACTCTGATTACCTCATGGGAGCAAATCATAAAAGGCACCTTGACTTTAAGACTCCATGAGTAATGTGGTGGTGCATGCCAGAAAGGAACTTGGCTATAAGACTAACAATAACCCCATGCGGGAAAACCTTTAAACAGGTAGACTACCCGGAATGGGGGTTTCCTAGGCTTGGAGGGGTGAGTAGACAATGGGGGCCCGTGCAGGAAAACCCTTGGATAGGTAGGTTGCCCGGAATGGGGGTTTCCTGGGCTTGGAGAGGTTGAGTAGCTGATGGGGGCCCATGCAGGAAAACCCTTTGACAAGTAGACTCCCTGGAATGGGGGTTGTCTAGGCCTAAAGGGGTGAGTAACCGATGGGAGAAGAAATATACGACACAAGAAAGCCTTTGGACAAATAAACTGCCCAAAATGGGGGTTGCCTAGGCCTAGAGGGGTGAGTAACTGATGGAAGAAGAAATATGCTCCACAGGAAAACTCTTGGACAAGTAGACTTCCTGGAATGAGGGTTTCCTAGGGCTGGAGGGTTGGGTAACTAATGGGAGAAGAAATACGCCCCACGTTCACTAGGATGTGAGCATTAGGGGGCATGTTCAATGAAGACAACGAGTTGGACTTATTACCTGTGGAGACAAAGGAAGCAAAGAATAACCATAAAGATAAGTATTTATTTAAAGAATTACCTGTTGAAATTTTAGTTTAATTTGATTATTGTATCCGTTTAAAGAATTAATTGTTGAAATTTTGGTTTAATTTGATTATTATGATTAATCTAATGATAATTGGATGCTTGTGATATTGGTGAGATATCGAACTATCTAGCAAATGTATACAATGTTGATTACAAGTAATATCGAAGTGATGCAGCGAAAGCGCAGTGGAGTTGAAGACTTTAGGGACTAGACCATTGTGGGAACACTGGAACCCTGTGATATGCATTAACCGCCATGAGATATGTTGTGACAAATGTGTTGTGTTGTTAGAGCAAGCCAAAGAGATGCCTTGGTTGTGAAACTCCATCAAGACTCTTCTTGTCGAAGTAAGCCTTGGCAAGGAATGGATCACCCAAGGGGCTAGGGAGCTAGAGAAGGAGGTGCCTAAACGTGGAAGGTGTGCGACTGTAAGGAAGGGGAGACATGAATGAATTGGTTTTCAAAGAGTCATGTGCATTCTCATTGGGATCAAAAAGGCATTGGGTGTCCCAGAAAGCGATGAGCTAAGTTTATTCCTTGTGGAAGCCTTGAGGATAATGAACAACATGGCTAGACATGACAATTTAGGACATGGAAAATGTTGTTGGTGTAAGAGTTATAACTATAAAGCTCATTTATTGTCTTTGTTATCTATTTATAGAACACCGAGGACAATGTTCCTTTAAGGGGGTTGGGGTCTGTAACATCCCCTTGTTTGACCCTGCTTTTGTAATATTAATTATTACTGCAATACTAGCATGGGGGGAAACCACAACTAGCTAATATGTGATTAAGAACTTATTTATTATTTAAAGTTAACTAAAACAACTAAAGAAGGGACAGCCTTACGGATCCTTGGTCAGAGGGAAATCTCTTGTCTACTTGCGTATTCTGAAAAACCATGACTTGGCCCAAACTTAAATGCCAGAGCCATTTGCAATAGAGAGAAACCATTACTAGACAAATTTTTAAATGTGATGCAATTGGGTGTGAACTGCATCTTGCTGGCAGTTCATTTATGAAGATCAGATTTGGAAGAGGCGGAAAGGAGAGTAGTGCCCATTCCCCTTCCCTCCTCATGGATCGAGAGGACAGACGAGTGCTAGTTCTCTCAAGCGTTTATATATTTGCATGTGGTTGGTCGTGCTCTCTGTTCTGATATATGTTCTTAGGGTTGATCATTGAACGAGTGTGGGAATTGGATTTTTCCCATTTCATTCAGACTATGGTGTGTGGATATTATTATCTTTTGGAGGACAATGGGCTTCAAGGCTAGTTTAGAACAGTGTGGAGCTGTGAAGTGTGACCTAGGTGACCCACCAGTGTTGGAGTTGACCTTGAGCTTGTGCACTGTGAGCTTGAGCTTATGCTTTGTGGCCTTGGGAGTTAATCCCTGTGATTTTGGTGTTGTAAGCCACTAGACTGTGTTGTTCAAGTCTTAGAGGTCAGTGAGAAGCTTAGTGGATGATCGGATCACTACGGTGTTGTTGTATAGTTGTTAACCACCTAGACGAGGCATTATGAGTCACTATGGTGCTTGTTGAAGAGTCGTTAACCACCTGGACAATGGACTACATACCCTTGTAGTGCTTGTTGGAGAGTTGTTAACCACCTAAATAGTGGACCGCAGACCCCTATGGTGCTTGTTATGAAAAGACAATTGTGAGATCACCTGGACAGTGGATCCAACCTCCTGGACTAAGTATCATCACCCTCTGGATCCTGGGGCAAAGCCCTATGTTTGATTGAGATAAGTAAGCGAGTCACTTGTTGGTTTTTCTTATAATAGAAATTGATTTTCTAAACTGATAATTAGTTCCAATGATTTGTATTCTCAAGTTGTCTTATGTCACTTATATCATTAAGTAATTATACACGAGATGCAGCACTATGATAGGTGAACGAGTCACCTTAGAGAATCAGTGGAAGCAATATGCCTTCAACTGATCTCATGCCGATATCAAAAGTCAAAGTGATTGACTTCTATTGTAAATGTACTATCTCACCTTCTCTGCTGAACTTTAAAGAACATAAAAGAAGAATTGATCAAGGGTTTCCCCACATTGGGGTTTGTCCCTGGCCAGCGCCACATCTTGTGTCCTCTTGTCTTGGCTTGTCTTCTGCGATTTATATTTATGTTCTATCTGCAATTTACTTTATGCTAATGTGATTGCTAATGTGGAAAAGAAATTGAAATAAATTGCTCTAGCATAGAACATACCTAAAATTAACATGGTATCAGAGCTGAGGTGAAGACAATGCCCAAGCAAGAGTGAAAGAGCAATCACCAAAGACAATAGAGACAAGACAAAAGGATCAATGGGTTCCACATCTCTCTTCTAAGTTCACAAAGGGTGAAGTCGAAGCAGAACATATTATCAGAATGGCGTAGCAGAAGTTTCTGATGGCCCATCTAAAGATCACTTCATTGGGAAGTTCGGATCTAAGGGTGGAAGGAAAGGCGGATGCCTTGGTTGCAATAAGTTCAGCCATGATGCGAAGTGTCCGAAGGTAATGCAGGTCATCAAGGAAATGGTCGACTCTTCAAAGAAAGCAAGGAACCCCGAATCACTTTTATGTACCTGATTGCAAGAAGAACCTAGTGTCCATCTCGAAAATGGAAGTCAAAGGTTTCAGGGTGGCACTCATTGATGGAAAGGTACATGTTTGGAAATAGAATTTTCAAAGATGTTTTTGAGTTCAAGGTTGTATCAAATTGCAGGAAGTCCACTGGGGACCATGTCCATTGTCACGTAGCATCGAAGGTCTGTGAGTCAGATGGTGACAGGGATGCTTGAATTCAAAAGGAGCATGAAAGTACATGTCTGAGATGTACCGAAGGAAAATCTTACAAGGGGACCATTCCCCTCATGTAGCAGGTCCACAGGTTTGGAACAACCCAAGGGGTCTGAAAGAAAGCCCTCTATGGCTTGAAGCAAAACACCCCAGGCATAGTATGAGAGGATCAATAGCTGTCTGATAAAGCTGAGATTCACTAGGAGTGAAACGGATCCAAACCATCTGAAGGTTGTGGATGATAGACCTCTCATACCAGCACCTTATGAGGACGACCTACTTCTAACAGGTGCAGACCCTCTCATTTGCAGAAGTAAGAGGGAGTTGGATTCCAGATGTGGAATGGTGAACTGCAAGCCTGTGACTACCTCGAGGATCTTAACTTTCAGAAGTTATATGGTAGTGATGTCGGACCAGATTTGGGAAATGCCTTTGAATCTCATAAACTCATTCGCGTTGATGTTCTTGGTGAACTTCCGTCCGGACATATGTTTTGCAGTTAGCATGGTGAGCTCATATTTGGTTGAACCTCACTGGATTGGTGCCAAGAATCTTCTGAGATGTCTTCGGGGCACAATCTCTCATGGATTGAGATACACTGCCGGAAATATGAAATTGCATGATTATTTGAATGTTGATTGGGCAGGCAGTGTGGAGGATCACTAGAGCACTTCTTAGTGTTGTTTCTCTTTGGATTCTGCTTCGATATCATGGATGAGCAGGAAGCAGAAGTCGGTTGTTATAAGCACCGCTGAGACCGGATACATATCTACGAGTATGATCTCGTATGAAGCTGCCTGGTTGGGGAAGCTCTTCAAGTGAGTTGTTTGTACCACTGTGATTCTCTGTGACAACCAGAGGTGGGATTCGATTATTGAGGAATCCCGTATTCGACGATTGCTCCAGCAGATAGACATCAGATACTACCTTATCTGGGATATGGTAAGTCTATGTGCAAGGAAGCTCCATTGTTATGAGATGATGTACAGGTCGCTACACTTTGTCTAAGCCCAGGGGAAAGATCAAATCTGTGATTTTCCCGAACGACTTGGAGTCAACAAGAGACCCTTGTACAAGGGTCCTGCATGTTGTATACATTGAGCTCTGGGAGCTCTAGGGGCTTGTGGTTCTTACTGGAGCAACATACAACCACAAGGTGACTCACCCTCACCTGGTGGTGCGCACTAGGACAGGTTGATTCGCTCTCCTGTGGACACGATGATTCGCTCTCCTGTGGACAAGATGATTCGCTCTCTTGTGGGACAAGATGATTCGCTCTCTTGTAGGTCTGGATGATGTGTTCTCCATGACGATTGTGTAGCAGGATGATTAAAGATGATTAATTCTCCTATGAGGTCTGGATGATGTGTTCTCCATGACGATTGTGTAGCAGGATGATTAGTTCTCCTGTGAGGTCTGGATGATGTGTTCTCCATGACGATTGTGTAGCAGGATGATTAGTTCTCCTGTGAGGCCTGGATGATGTGTTATCCATGGCGATTGTGTAGCAGGATGATTAGTTCTCCTGTGAGGCCTGGATGATGTGTTATCCATGGCGATTGTGTAGCAAGATGATTAGTTCTCTTGTGAGGACAGGATTGATTAAGTTCTCCTGTCGAGGCATCCTACCCATGCAGTCTGGGACTCATGGGAAGTACCTCTCATCTGATCAATGAGCAGGGAAATGAGGATTGGGACCATAGTAGTATCGATGGACGCACCGATGTATCTACCGTACTCCATATGCTAGGATGACCTTCATTGATCTGGGATCAATGATACTAGTTTGGGATTAGTGGTAGGAGTTGTACCCACTATGACACTGACTTCAGGTCAGTTGAGGACTAGTCTGGGACTAGTGGTACATACTCTGAGACTGACTTCGAGTCAGTAGAGCACTGGTCTGGGACCAGTGGTAGGAGTTGTACCCACTATGACACTGACTTCGAGTCGGTTAAGGACTCGTCTGGGACCAGTGGTACATACTCTGAGACTGACTTCGAGTCAGTAGAGTACTGGTCTAGGACCAGTGGTAGGAGTTGTACCCACTATGACACTGACTTCAAGTCGGTTGAGGACTCGTCTGGGACCAGTGGTACATACTCTGAGACTGACTTCGAGTTAGTAGAGTATTGGTCTGGGACCAGTGGTAGGAGTTGTACCTACTATGACACTGACTTCGGGTCGGTTAAGGACTGATCTGGCACCAATGGTACACACTCTAAGGCTGACTTCGGGTCAGTGGAGAATGGTATGACACATTTTTTATCAATTCTTCTTCTTCATGGTTCAGCAGACCTAAGTTGAGCAGAGCAGAGCCAGCAGAGCTAAGCAGAGCAAAGCCAGCAGAGCTGAGCTGAGCAGAGCAGAGCCAGCAGAGCTGAGCAGAGCTAGCAGAGCTGAGCAAAGCATGACAGAGCCAGCAGAGCTGAGCAGAGCTGAGCAGAGCAGTGTAGGGCACTGATAGCAGAGATAGTACAGTTGGACATATGGATCAGTGGATGGAGTTCTCCCTAGTTGAGAGGGAGTGTTAAAATTGGCAACTAGGGCCAAACTCCATATGGATCATATTATTTATGGCAGCTGATATTTTTATTGGATCCCTCTCATTGAGAGGTGTAGGATTGATCTAAAGATCATCCGATTCCGATAAGTATTTATGAAGTTATGGATTTATTTATGTTATGGACAAATTGTTAAGTCGGCCAGCGACTTATGTAGGCTCAGAAGCCCAACAGTCATGTCTATTCAACCTCTATGTTTTAGTATAAATAGAAGAGAACTTCAAGTCATTTCTACACACACTTGGATCTCTTCCTCTCTCTACTTGTCTTTGGGTTTTAGGAGGAGAGATCCTAAGGAAAAGTCAGAAAAGCTGGAAAAGCCGGAAAAGCCAGAAAAGCCGGAGCTGTCGGAAAAGCCGGAAACACCGGAAAAGCCGGAAACACCAGAAAAGCTGGAAATACCGGAAAAGCCGGAAAAGTTGGAACTGCTGGAAAAGCTAGAACTACCAGAAAAGTTGGAAAAGCCAAAAAAGCCGGAAATGCCGAAATAGCCGAAAAAGCCGAAAAAGCTGGAAATGTTGGAACTGTCGAAATTGCCGGAAAAGCCGGAACTACCAGGACTGCCAAAACAGCTGGAGCATCTGTCTCCGAAGGAAGGCAACATGATGTATGAGATCATGGGCAGCATAATAAGCAGCATGATGATATGAGCATGGGCAACATAATGATGCATGATGATATGAGCATGGGCAACATAATGATGAATGAGATCATGAGCATGGGCAGCTTGATGATGAATAAGACCATGGAAGATGCAGCATGAAGATGACAGCAGCTCAATCATCAAGGTTCAACACATGTGACAGTACAAAAAGGTGTCACACGGTAATGTGCAGCAAATAGACAAGATGCACCATTATGATAGGTGAACGAGTCACCTTAGAGAATCATTTGAAGCAATATGTCTTCAACTGATCTCATGCCGATATCAAAAGTCAAAGTGATTGACTTCTATTGTAAATGTACTATCTCTCTCACTTTCTCTGCTGAACTTTGAAGAACATAAAAGAAGAATTGATCAAGGGTTTCCCCACAATGGGATTTGTCCCTGGCCAGCGCCACATCTTGTGTCCTCTTGTCCTAGCTTGTCTTCTGCGATTTATATTTATGTTCTATCTGCAGTTTACTTTATGCTGATGTGATTGCCAATGTGGAAAAGAAATTGAAATAAATTGCTCTAGCATAGAACATACCTAAAATTAACATATGTGCCTTGAGAGACAATGATGATGGTGTCTATAAATCATTAGTCTCGCCATCATTTTGCTTTGATCTTGTGGAGAGATAGATCTCTTAGTCAAGGCCTTGGTATGTAATAATGCTAGTTGTTATGATGCTAAACAAATGGGTTACAAATCCGCCTCTTCTTTTGAGATATGTTCAGATTGAGAAAGTCCATGTACCATTTACGAATACCTCCCTAGTTAAGAGGGAGTGTTGAAAGATGTGTAACTAGGTTCGATCTTCATAAATATGAAATGTACTATTGATTCTTGTATTTTGTAAAATGAAAGAAAAATTATTATTGTTATTTTGGGGCATGTGTCTCATGCTCAAGGTCTTTTATTTTAGAGGTCAAGCACCAATTGAGTGCTTCTAGGGTTTATTCTAGGTCAAGAAGTCAAAAGAGTCATTGTCATATGTTGAAGACCCCTTCGGGCACATTGTAACTTATAAAAAGAATTGTTTTGTATTTTAAAGTGTCAAGAAACCCTCCAAGGCCAAGTCGGCCTGCCAGCAAAGAAGTCGACCTAATTTGAGGAACTTCGTCCACCTTAGAAGCCTATATATAAGAGGGAACTCGACCTCTTAGAGACACAATTCATTCTCTCATCAAGTCAAGCGAAGCAGAAGCAGAAAGAGGCTAGTGAAGTAAGGAGGAGGATGAAGATCAAGTGTTTGAGCTATTTTCTCTCTCTCTCCTCACATGTGAGAAGGAAAGAAGCTACGGTTTTTGCTGCTAAGGGTTTTGCTATTGCAGAATCGAACTTAGAGGAAGTGCGAAAGAAGGTCGAAGGAAGGCTCATTAGGTCATCCACAAGCCCTAGAAGAGGCAGAAAGTCTAGCGAAGGTCTGAAGAAGTCTTGGAAGGTCGATATAAGCTCACACGTTCAGAAGCAATTGCTACTAAGAGGGCCGAAAATTTCGGACCTGCAGTAGAGGCTGAAATTTTGTTTTTAGGGGTCGAAGTTGTGTTGTTGGAAGAGATTTGACTGAGGTTTGACTTGGACAAGGGAAGCACATCATCAAGAAGGTTGGACTCGGTCTTGGAGGGGTGTTGATTTTGGTCTAGAGGTCTTGGAATTCATCAATTGAAGAATCTATAAGAAGAGGAGATTTGTGGCTTTTCCTCTCAAGTGGAGAGGTTTTGGCCCTGTTTTGTGGCCTATATCTTGTGTTCTTGTTTACTATTGTTCTTCTTGTTTTGGTAGTTGTTTGATGATAAGAACGAACATAATAATAAGAGAAGAAGCTAATAAGTAAGAAAAAGTAAAAAGATGTCACAAACAATTATCATAGAAAAAGAAATCATCCTAACTATTGCCCTATAGATTTCTCAACAGTTATGTTATTGACTGATGTATGGACCTGTATCATTCATGAAAGAATGTCCTAAATCATTATATATTGATGGGTGACAAGTTATCTTTCCATGGTGGTAATGAATGCTTGGATTGTGTCATTACTGCCATCTTAATGAATTGCAGGTTATCTAATATGTTCATGACTGGTGGTCTGAAATTTACTCAGGAATTAACTATTTATCTTATGAGTTTTCAATGATATTAAGTGTTAGAATTGGGTGGTTCACTACCACACTGATGATTGTAGGCTATCTCATATGTTGTGAGTTTATCTTATAAGTTGTGATTCTATCTTATCTGTTGTGATTTAAATAAAATTCTAGTTAAAATTAAAGTTTACATTATTCAGGAATGATGAGATAAATCAATGGTTTGTGCATATTCATGTTAATGTCGTAACTGAGAACTGAAACCAACTTGATATCCTGAGATTCGTGATTTTTAAAGAAACATGGTCGGTAGCCCTCTTGTGTAATCACCCAAAACTTGCATGATTCCTTGAAAATGAATGTAGTAACTCTCTCTCATTAAAGGAGTTAACTAACCTGCAACAGAGAGCAAAGCTACATGACTTGGCATATTTCACCTTGTATAGTGTTGAATTTGGGAAATTGGCCTTTGGAGCCATGCCTTTCCTTTATTTTGGATCTAGTGTATTTTGGGTCTTACTGGTATTCTATTTATTCATTCTCGATAGGGCACAATGTTGTTGAGAGCCTACGTTCAAGCCTTGGACATCATTCTCATAAATTTGGTGTTCTAGGCAAATGGCCCTAGTCTTAAGGAATCTTTGTAATTCCCAAAATTTTCCATTGATTTCATTTTTTCTTCAAAGCTTTTGCAGAAATCCAGTTATCTGAGATCCAAGGCAGGCAAGGTGTACTTGCTTGGTGCGCGGCCCAGATATTATTCAAACCGGATTTACCTTTTCTTAATAGATCACATTCGGTGATCTAGGGGTCAGCAGGTGGCAAGGGTCACCATGGTTATGTAGAGGTTGAATCCCATTCAAGACCGGATCTCTCTATCCACTATTTCTCGCATTCAGGATCTGGGCACTCGGGGTCAGGAGAGATTAACACCGCAAGCACAAGCCTTGATGTAAGTGGGTCTGATCACTTTCGAGCAAGAACTGAATCCGAGCATCCGAGATCCACAAGTGGCAAAGGGGTGCTCCCATTTGTGAAGGCCAAATTACCTTGTGATGGGGCTGGAGATTTGTGGATTCGAAGATCTGGACATGGAGAGGGTGGATACAAGGTTGGAAGGTCGAATGGTTGGATGTAGTGAATGGCCAAATTACCTTGCACGACGCTTAGATCTGTAGATCTAGGGGTCTAGGGGTGATAAGAACCATCACTACATTGTAATGTCGGATTGTCCATGGACAAGATATAATGGTGAAACGATGCAAAGCAGTATGGAGGAGGACCTCGTGGGCCCTGCGCCCGAATTGACGTGGCAATGCCACAAAGACCTAACAAGTACCACATGGATGCCACAAAGGAACCCATTGATGATGTAGACCCCATTTTGCTAACGTGGCAGTGCCATGTGAGCCACGCGTGGCATGACCCTAATGACGTGAACCCCACGCTATAGTGACGTGGCAGTGCCATGTGAGCCACGTGCAGCAGGACTCAAATGACGTGAACCACGCTACAATGATGTGGCAGTGCCACGTGGCCCAGATAGGGCCATGTTGCAACACAATGTTGAAATGGCCTAATATGATTGGTCAAACTTCAGAAGAGAATAATTTCTAATCCAGGAGTCGAATGGAGGTAAAATTTATATCATCGGAAAGCTTTCGATGAGTTGAATGCGATTGTGTTGTTTGTTTTGAGATTTGAGGACTTTCAAAAAAAGATGTTGTAACCCCATCTTCATAACATCTTCGGGTTAAAGTAAACAAGTAACAGCTCCCACAGCCAACAAAGGACAAGGAGGTGGCAGGAAATGTTACATTCAGCCTCTCTTTCAAATGAGTTTGTTAAATTATTTTGGCAAGGATGATTTGAGAGTACCCTGAGTTATCTGAATAGCTATGAGAGAAATTCAACAATGAACTGCATTGCCGATATTGATCCCAAAAAAAAAACTATAGGGACAGCTAGCTCGTGAACGGCCAACCATCTAACTATAAAAATTGGATAAGTTCTATCTATAGTCATTAGTGCCTCCTAAAAGGATCTAGTAAATTCATCGAGTTGCTCTAACGGGTCGAAACGGCCAGTTACTAATGGAACCTCTTGTCGACTTTCTGTGAAATACTCATTTGGTCATGGGCTCTCGAACACATCATAAGCCAAACTCGTGCTGACAAATAACCAACCTGCAATGAATAGAGAAGGTATGGTAATGCTATGGAATAGTGCTCGACTGAATTGTCACCAGTTCCGGTACATCGGACCCAATCAATTCAAGAAAGAAAGCTTCGAACAAATCAATTCTAGCACAATCAATCAAGCTACACCATTCAAGGTTTGGTAATATGTGTATAATGAATCGTGGGATCAACTCTGTTGGGATTCAATATGGTTGGTCGACTTCAGGGTTTCTTGGAGAAAATCCACCCCAATTTTCTAATATGAAGTCATAAATGTTATAGATTTCTATCACTAAGGAAGGTAAGGATCTAAATCTTTGTTGTATACATCTTATATTCTGAGTATCCCAATACATATATCTATGAGCATCCCTAGACCTATGAGAACCCCGAGCCGAGACTTATGGCTATCCTAAGACCTCCTATGATTACCCGGATACTTCCTATGAGCATTCTGAGATATAGACCTACAATTATCCCAAAACCTATATCGCTATCCTATTGTGAGATAATCCTGAGACTTTCTATGGTTATCCTGAGACCGAGACCTATGAGCATCCCGAGGCTTCCTATGGTTATCCCTATACCTGCCGAGACCTGAGCTATGACTATCCCGATATCTTTGATGATACCTACCGAGACCTATTTCACTATTCTACTGTGAGATTGTCCTGAGACTTACCGGGACTCTATGGTTATCCCCGGACCTGTGTTATCCCAATACCTATCTTGTTAACTGGGATCTCTCTTGCTAATTGACCTTTCTTGCTAACTGGCAATGCATTCGAACCCACCTCTTGATTCTCTACTGCCTATGAGACAGTTTGTTCGAATATTTTGGTGAGGAAGATTTGAGAGTAGCCCGAGTTACCAGGACAGCTATGAGCAAAATTGTAAGTGAATTGATTATGGCAATGAAAATTTGAAGTGTAGAAATTTCTGTTTTCCCACCCCGGTTTTCAGTTTCTCCTTATTTCTCCCATGTAGTTAAATGCCCATTCCCATAACCATACATTTAACAGACTGAAAAAATAAATATTGCTGAAAACACAAATTCTGGAAATTTTTCAGAATGCTGGAAATTGCAGAATTAAAAATCAGCAATCAAAAACAGCCATTAAAACACTGATATTTTTGGTCAACTTGACCCTGAAAAAACCCCCTACAACTCTTGGGGAAAACCAGTTTGAGAGCTCTTCTTTATTTCTGAAAATTGCCTTTTTACAGTGAGAATTATTCAGCAAAAAATCAGCAAGCAAATTTACAACTTATCTCCTTTCCCGTGCCTCACAGCAATCTGGAAATTACAACAAACAGGACAGCAATAAATGCTGTACGGTCTCCGTTTTGTGTGCAGAAAAATCAGCAAACTGCTCGTCGATTTTTGTGCAAAAATCTGCCTTTCACTATGTGCTGAATCAGCTGTACAAATCTGCTCAACCGCTGCCTTGGAATGTGTGCCAAGCTGCTGTCTCCTTCTCCTCCCTGCTCAGAAATCTCTCTTGCTCTCTTGTTCTCCTTCTCCCAATCTGCTCACGAAAGAATGAATGACCTTTTCCTCCTTTTCCTCCTTTAATATAACTCCAAGTGACTTTTGGGTGATCCAAGTGACTTTTGGGTGATCTCTAAATCCAATGGCTGAAATAGATTTAGATCAATGGCTGAGATTAAATGCTCATTTAAATCTCACTTTCTATTTTTTAATTCACCCCACTTTAATAAAGACCCACTTAATCATTTATTTCCAAAGTCACTTTTCCTTTCTAATTTTTCATTTACTTTATAAAAGTTACTTTAAAATTAGACTTAGTAACTTTATCACTTAAAGTCACTTTTAAATTAGATTTAATTTTATAAAATTATAAAGTCACTTTAGGGGAAAAATTAAATTCTTTTGGACACTTTTCCCTAGGCCAAAGATCAAAGCCTAAGGGAACCACCTGTCCTCCGGTACCAAATTTCAACACTCCCTCTTACCGAGGAAGGTGTTCCTCACCACACCCGTCTTGTCCCTGAAGTAGACATGCTTGCCCCGTGGTAAGGCTTTGGTAAGGATATCTGCAACCTGCTCATCAGTGGAAATATACTCAAGCTTCACAGCTCCCTTCTGAAAATAGTCTCTGATAAAATGATATCTGATCCCGATATGCTTTGACCTGTCATGAAATACTGGATTCTCCGTGAGTTTAATGCAACTCTGATTATCACAGTAAATCACTGAAGGTCTCAACGGCTGACCAAATAAGCCAAACAACATCTTGCGAAGCCAGATAGCCTCACAACTAGCTAGACTGGCTGCCATATACTCTGCTTTCGCTGAACTCAGTGCTACTGACTGCTGCTTCCGGCTGAACCATGACACTACTGCTGAACCCAACCCAAAATAGCACCCTGAAGTGCTCTTCCTATCAGAAGCACAACCTGCCCAATCAGAATCAGCATATCCTGCCAATCTCACTCCATCTCCCTGTCTGTAGTCCAGACCATAATCCACTGTCCCCTGCAAGTACCGCAAAATGTGTTTTGCAGCCACCCAGTGAACCTTCCTAGGCTCACACATAAACTGACTCATCGTGTTGACTGCAAAACAGATATCTGGTCTAGTGTTGACCAAATACATCAAGGAACCAATCAGCTGCCTGTACAATGTGGGATCCACCAACTCGGAATCCGAAGCATGAAGCTTCTTCCAGTTGGTGATCATCGGTGTCGACATGGGTCTACAATCCTCCATGTGGAATCTGCTAAGGATGTCCACAATATACTTCCCCTGCCCCAGGAAGAAATGCCCCTCCTCCTGCCACACATCCAAACCCAAAAAGTAATGCATCAAGCCGATGTCCTTCATCTCAAACTCCGCCGCAAGATCTCTCTTGCAGTGCTCTATGAGTCTCTCTGCACCTGTAATGATCAAGTCATCCACATACAGCACCAGAATGAGAGGCTCCTCACCAATCACAATAAAGTAAAGGTTCGGATCTGCCTCACTCTTTGTGAAACCCATCCCCTGCAAGTATGCATCTATCATGGAGTACCAAGCTCTGGGAGTTTGCTTCAGGCCATAAAGGGCCTTCTTCAATCTGCACACATGGGACTCCTTCCCATGCACCTCAAAGCCCTGTGGCTGCTCAATGTACACCTCCTCCTGTATGAAGCCATTGAGAAATGTGGTCTTCACATCCATCTGGTGGATCTTCCAACCCATCTCTGCTGCTATCGATATAATGGAGCGGATCGAAGTATATCGAGCCACGGGAGCGAAAGTCTCCTCATAATCAACTCATTGGTACTCTGGTAGAGATTGGACAATGTTGTCCACATCTCATGGGCATTGCTCTTTCCTCTCACATGAGGAATGCAATGGTCTTTGATTCCGTCTAGAATCAGCCTCTTACCCTTATTGTTCTTCTTTTTATACTCAGCCAACTGAGTAACATCAGTGACCACAACAACAGGGTTCTGTGCGGTATGCACCATAATATCCCAGACTTCTGCCTCCTCAAAGATACTCTGCATTCTCTCCTTCCAAACACTGTAATTTATATGCCCATCCAACCTATCTTCCACCCTCAATCCCAATGACATCCTGTTGTCCTAAAACTGAAAAATAGCACTGCTGTAGTAAAGATAAAACTGTTGTTTATGAAAAAATCAGCTTGCTGGAATTTTCTGAGTGAAAAATCAGCAACTGTAATTTTTCCTTTTGCTGTCTCAAACTGCCTTTCAGCGCTCAAGCTCTGATACCATGTAGAAATTTCTGTTTTCCCACCCCGGTTTTCAGTTTCTCCTTATTTCTCCCATGTAGTTAAATGCCCATTCTCATAACCATACATTTAACAGACTGAAAAAATAAATATTGCTGAAAACACAAATTCTGGAAATTTTTCAGAAAGCTGGAAATTGCAGAATTAAAATCAGCAATCAAAAACAGCCATTAAAACACTGATATTTTTTGTCAACTTGACCCTGGAAAAACCCCCTACAACTCTTGGGGAAAACCAGTTTGAGAGCTCTTCTTTATTTCTGAAAATTGCCTTTTTACAGTGAGAATTATTCAGCAAAAAATCAGCAAGCAAATTTACAACTTATCTCATTTCCCGTGCCTCACAGCAATCTGGAAATTACAACAAACAGGACAGCAATAAATGTTGTACGGTCTCCGTTTTGTGTGCAGAAAAATCAGCAAACTGCTCCTCGATTTTTGTGCAAAAATCTGCCTTTCACTATGTGCTGAATCAGCTGTACAAATCTGCTCAACTGTTGCCTTGGAATGTGTGCCAAGCTGCTGTCTCATTCTCCTCCCTGCTCAGAAATCTCTCTTGCTCTCTTGCTCTCCTTCTCTCAATCTGCTCATGAAAGAATGAATGACCTTTTCCTCATTTTCCTCCTTTAATATAACTCCAAGTGACTTTTGGGTGATCTCTAAATCCAATGGTTGAAATAGACTTAGATCAATGGCTGAGATTAAATGCTCATTTAAATCTCACTTTCTATTTTTTAATTCACCCCACTTTAATAAAGACCCACTTAGTCATTTATTTCCAAAGTCATTTTTCCTTTCTAATTTTTCATTTACTTTATAAAAGTTACTTTAAAATTAGACTTAGTAACTTTATCACTTAAAGTCACTTTTAAATTAGATTTAACTTTATAAAATTATAAAGTCACTTTAGGGGAAAAATTAAATTCTTTTGGACACTTTTCCCTAGACCAAAGATCAAAGTCTAAGGGAACCATCTGTCCTCCGGTACCAAATTTCAACATGAAGATGTCAGTGTGGACCTCCCAGACCTCCCAAACCACCATGAGAATATCGATGCCTAATAAGCATGGATTTTTGTTTAAGCCCTCAAAATCAAAAATTGCAACTAAGTTCTGGCGTGGTGTCACACAAGTTTGTGGGCGATCAGATTGGAGATCAAACTTTAATTCACCCGTAATGTTTTCTCACAAAATTATCTCGGCAATGAATCAATCAAACAAACTTCGTGGGTTTTATAGTGGATGCTTCCACAACACTACCTAGATAAAATCCAATTGGGCACTGCACATTACTGATGGGGTATTCAATTAACATAAGAATATGCAAACCTGCAGTAAACCCACTAAACTTCCGGCTTAAACCACAACGACAGAAACTCTAAAATAATGGTAAAATGAACAAAATGCACACAAACTGACCAAGGGTGATATTAAAGAGAATATCAACTCACGTCATCGCCAACTTTCCAGGTCTGTACATTTTTGCCGACAGCTTCAATAATGCCTGAGCATTCAAGGCCAAGATAAGGCGGTGCGCCTTTGGGCGGAGGGTACATACCTCGCCTTTGGAGGGTATCTGCCCTATTCAATGCCGTTCCCGATATTTTTATCAGAACTTCATCGTCGTTGACTTGAGGATCATCTACATCTTGTATTTGCAGAACATCTGCATCTCCTGGAGTCGTTATCACCACTGCTTTCATTTTTCTCGTCTACCCTGCAAATCGACCTATGGTAACTGACTGTAGAGTGTGAGAAACCCCAAGAATTGAACACTTAAATAGATCACAATGTACTGCGGATCCTTCTGTTATGTCACGGCGCCAGTAGCTAGAGGATTTAGACAGATCTTGTAGGACGAATTGTGGTTAGATTGCGTGTCAACCTTAGAAACATAGGGTTGAAGTTCTGTTTTTGTTTTTATAGAGTTGCCGTCCTACACTGATTCCATATTAATTTTGATCTGAACGATGATCCCATTGTACTCTCAACATGAATTTGATTTTGAGGTCAGCCATGACCTCATTGTGAAATGGGACTCTCACATATCAACAAATGCGTGTTGATATGAATTTTGTTTATGGCTTCTCATTGTGAGATGGGGTTTACGGCTTCCTACTTAACAGTTATTGGTTGTATATGAGATCTTTTTGTTGATTCGAGTTTAGTCATGGGTGTTGGGCATACACCTTTTTCCTCCTCACTTGGTACAGGAAATCTTTTCGTTGATTCGAATTCTTTTGGATTTATTTATTAAATTTCAATTTTTTTAGGGAAAAAAAAAAAAAAAAAAAAAAAAATTAATAATAAGTCATTGATAAAACATGATATTTATTTTAATTTAATTATTAATTTATTTTTTATTTCATTTTATTATTAATTTTATTTTTTTATGTATTTTAAATCACTTAAAATGTTTTAATTAATAGTTATTATTTTATTTTTTTAATTCTATTTTATTTTTATATTTTTAATTTTATTGAGTCAAAATGTTTACCTAACAGGATAGGGACAACATCTCTTCTAAGTTGGGTTTGAGAGCACCTCTTTATTCAATGAATACAATGTTGTTTATGGAATTTCGTTGTGCAAAGGTTTAGTGTGTCACAAGTTTCGAATGGTCCTACCACCCATCATCACAAACTCAAGTAAAATAAGATAATTATGTGAATGTTGAAAATGAATTTAAACAAATTTTGTAAAGAGATAAATAATGTTTTTTTAATTTTGACTCCTATAATATCGATAGAGTCATAAAATTTTGAATGATGACCAAACATTTGGAAAGGGAATTTTATCGAAAGAAAATGATAAAACCACTTAATTAAATTAATAATTATTGTTATTATTATAATTTCTAAGATAGTATTAATAATAATAACTTATTATTTTCAAAAACAAATAATAATGATGAAAAGAATAATAATAATAAGCTTCTATAAATAATACCCCTTTTTTTATGATACAAAATATTCTAAATATTATGGATAATGAGAAGGGGACCAAAATAACTAACCGAGTTGGAGGGGGAGGGGGGTGTGCAAAAATTAAAAGGTGGGGGGAACAAGGAATAAATCATAATAGGAAGGAAGTACAAAATGTTCTAATGATATATCAATAGAAAATGATAAAGGGAAAGAAGAAAAAAATAATTTTTAATATGGAGGGATGGCAAAGGTAGAGTAATCAACAAGCCACAAGAAAGAGAAAGTCGAAAAATGAAAGATTGAGGAGAAAAGGGGGGGCGCGTTGGACTAGGGTCAAATGGGAAAAAATGGTGGGGGGGGTGTGGGTCAATGGGATCACTAAAGGATGACCTACTAATGAACAAGTCAGTGGATAAGAGGTTTCCCAGAGTCATTGAGTTTATCTAGCCATCTTCCCTTTTGAAGTTGTCAGGGTGCTTTTTGATCTCCAAAGTTTCACAAATAAGGCAGCTTGATTGGAGAGGAGTCGAGGACAAGATTTTTGTTTGGTCAAAGCTAATGAGGTGCTTCGTTTTGAAGGAGTGTTCCACTAGGGTTGACTTCAAGAATATTTTTGTCATTTCTTATTGATATATCATTAGAATATTTTGTACTCCTTCCTGTTACGCCTTATCCCCCCCACCTTCTTGGTTAGTCATTCTAGTCCCCTAATCTTTATCCATAATATTTGGAATATTTTATATCATAAAAAAATTGTATTATTTATAAAAGATATTATTATTATTCTTTTCATCATTATTAATTGCTTTTTAAAACAATAAGTTATTATAATTGTTTATACTATACTTTTTTTCAAAGAAATGGGTAGGAATTTGTGTTCAAAACTCTGGTTACTAGGCCAAAACCTCTACATATTCCGATATTCCCTGGAGGATTGAATTGAGCATGAAGGCTCAATCCAAACCCTTAAGTGAGGTCCCCATGACACAAAAATTCCACACCCTTTCCAACTAAAAATTCTCCAAAAAACTCCCAATATCCAGATACGTTTACATTCCATTATTCACTACTTTTGTTTTAACTTAGTCTAACTTCTTGTTTTCTTTGGCGAAATGCCTTTTCCTTTATTCCCAACTTGAGTTCAGCCCATGTTTTCTTCTATTTCTCGCGAATCCTTCTTCAGCAAGTGAAATTTAGATTTTTCCTCATCTATCTAATTTTCCCAATAAGATGTTTTTCTAGCAAGAATACTTGTGGATTCAAGAGGGGATCCATTTTCCCTGAGGGTTTGTTGCTTTTCCACTTTCATAGAGTCTGGAGGATCCTCTGTTAGAAATTAATTAATGGAGCAATGAAATACGCAAAATATTACAAAAACACAAATACAAAAATGCATAAAACAAGAGAGACATAGATACATGTTGTTCACCTAATTTGGGCTACTTCCATGGAGAAACAACCAGTCCTTTCTTTTATATTATCTAGCAAAATGAAGAGATACAACCTACAACAAATGCGTTGTAATTTCCTCTTTGCTCTCACATTGTCTCCTCTCTCTTTCTCACTCAGAATCATCATACATAGCCGCAATATAATTCCCTCATATAAATTGAGGGTTTCCTTCTAGGGCAAAAAACCCTAAATTAACATAACTTCTACTGTTAGATCATCTGCATAATGAACAACCCAGATTGACTATGAAATTACAATATTTTACAAGGCAATTTTTCATCTATTTTTAGCTTCAGTGGCACTGCCCCCGAACCCCGCCGGGGGACAAATTCCCCATGTGTGGAGGGGTGTACAGTCTTCTTAGGGTATACACCCGGTTGAAATAAGACCTCTGAATCAGGAATATAATTAGGCTCCACACCCAACAATCTCCCACTCAGAGACTGATTATAGCAACTCTACCATTGCTTCACTTGCTGGATAATTCTTCCACTTTGGACCTGGATGTTTCTCATCTTCATCATCATACTTGAACACCAATTGAAATTAAGAAAAATCTCAGTTTCCCCCTCGTTACGACTTTTGTTAACATATTTGTAGGATTATGGCTACTGTGTATCTTTTCCAGCTTCAACTATCCATCTTCCAACATTGACCGTAGGAAATGGTGCTTGAGTTGTATATGTTTAGCCTTGGAATGAAATGTTGAGTTCTTTGCAAGATGAATGGCACTCTGGTTGTCATTGTATAATCTGCCCATCTCCTGCTTCTTTCCCAATTCATCCATAAACCTTTTTAACCAAATCATTTCTTTCCTAGCCTTTGTAGAAGCAACATACTCTGTTTCCATTGTTGAAAGTGCAACAATGTTTTGTAATTTTGAAACCCAACTGACAGTTGTTCCACCTATAGTAAACACATACCATGCGGTGCTCCTCTTGTTATCTCTATCACCTGCCATTCTCGCATCAACATATCCTTGTAGAGCAATGTTTGAACCACCAAAGCATAATCCTTTATTTGTGGTACCTCTCAAATACCTAAGAATCCACTTCGTTGCCATCCAATGCTCTTTTCCTGGATCGTTGATGTACCTACTTACAACTCCCACTGCATGTACAATAGCAGGCCTTGTGCATACCATTGTATACATTGAGCTTCCAATTGTTGATGCATATGGAACTTTACACATATAATCCATCTCTCCCTGAGTCTTGGGACACGTCTCCTTACTTAGTTTGAAATGGGTAGTCAAAGGTGTACTAACTGGTTTTTCATTATGCATATTAAATCTTTCCAACACCTTTTCTACGTACTCACTCTAAGACAAAGTCAATTTGCAATTTTTCCTATCTCTAGTTATTCTCATACCAAGGATTTGTTTTGCAGCACCCAAATCCTTCTATTTCCTGCATGTTAGACCCTGCAACAAGCATGTGATCTACATACAATAGCAATATAATATAGCTGCCGTCATTTTTCTTTTTAAGATAAACACAATAGTCAAAGTGACATCCAATATAACCCTATCCATTCATAAACCTGTCAAATTTTAGATACCACTGCCTTGGAGCCTGTTTTAAGCCATACAAGCTCTTCTTCAATTTGCACATTAATTTCTCCTCCCCTTTGACCTCATACCCTTGTGGTTGTCACATATATATTTCTTCCTCCAAATCCCCGTGGAGAAAGGTTGTCTTTATATCTAATTGCTCAAAATGCAAATCCTCCGTTGTCACTAGACTTACAATAGTTCTTATTGAAGTCATTTTAGAAACAAGAGAAAATTTTCATCAAAGTCTATACCTTTCTTTTGTGCAAACCCCTTCACCACAAGTCTAGCCTTATACCTATATGTACCTCCATCCTCTTCCTTCAACCTATAAACCCATTTATTCTACAACGTTGTTTTACTTGCAAGAAACTTAACTAAGTCCTAAGTCCAGTTATGCATCAAGGAGTCCATCTCTTCTTCCATGCTTTTCTCCCACTTCTTCCTAGTTTCTGCTTTCATTCATTCTTCATATCTTTCTAGTTCACCAAAATCAATCAACAATACATAATATGATGAAGGAGAGTATCATTCAGGGGGTCTATTTATCCTGGTAGATATTCTAATACCACTTTTAGGTGTTTCAAGTGTCTGTTGCTATTGTGGTTGTTGATCATTATGATTTTCAAGCACCTTTACCTTTTTTTCTTATCTCATCATGCAATGTGTATTCTTTGTTCTCCTTTTCCTATTTCTTTTCCTACATTTGATCCTTATACAAGACCTTTTCATTGAATATGACATCTCTACTCCTAATGATTTTGTGATTTTCATAATCATATAAGCAATAACCAAAATCATTAACACCATATCCAATAAAGGTACATTTCTTTGATTTTGCCTCAAGCTTTGTTCTATTTTCTTTATTGATGTGGACAAAGGCTTCACAACTGAAAGTCTTTAAAAATGAGTAGTTTACCTTTTTACCTGTCCATGCCTCCTCAGGAATACCACCATCCAAGGAACTTAAAGGCCCTTTGTTTATTAGATAAACAACATTATCTACAACATCTGCCCAAAATTGTAAGGACAATCTTGCATGCAATCTCATGCACCTTACACGCTCCATGGTTGTCATGTTCATCCTTTCTGACACACCATTTTCCTGTGTTGTTCCTGAAACTGTTTTCTCTCTACGAATTCCATGCTCTGAACAATAGTTATAAAACTCTTTGTTGCAGTATTCACCTCTATTTCCTAATCTAAGACACTTCAACGTATTTCTTGTCTCATTCTCAACCAAAGCTTTCCATTTCTTGAAAGTATCAAATACATCAGATTTATTTCGAATACAATAAATCCAGGGTTTCCTAGTTGCATCATCAATAAAAGTAACATAATAGCAAGAGGCATCGAAAGATGCTACCTGAGTAGGTCCCCATACATCTATATGCGCAAGCTCTATTTTTTCGCTCTTCTTGTCCTTCCCAACTCAGAGAAATATGGGTCTCTTTTGTTTTCCATAAACACAATTCTCACAGAAATCCAAATCAACATGCTTCAAACATGGCAACAAATTTCTTACGTGAAGATCTACATCCCTTTTTCACTCATGTGCCCGAGCCTATGATGCCACAATGTCGTCTCTACTCCTGTGGAGGTTAAAGCATTAATATAATTAGAAATACCATTGCATAAATACAACATACCAACATTTTCTCCTTCTGCTATTTCCAAGGCTCCTTTTGTGATCTTTCAAGTTTTGTCTGTGAATGTAGTTACACAACCCTCACCTCCCAACTACCCTATTGAAATTAGATTTTTCTTTAGATTTGGAACATGTCTTACATCCTTCAATAACCATTGGTTTCTATTTTGTTGTTTTATTAAAACCTTACATATTCCAATGATTTTACTAGGTTTATCATCATCCAAACAAACATGTCCAAAATATCCTTAAACATAGTGATGAAAATGTTTCCTATCAGATTTGACATGGAATGAAATCCCTGAATCTACCACCCATGCATCAATAATATTCTCTAATGAAAGAATTAAAGCATCTTGCAACACATCACCTGTCACATTCGCTTCATGATTGTTCTCTTGTTGTCCATCTCCTTCTTTTCCTTTATGAGATTTATAGTCTTTCTTCAGGTGTCCTTTCTTCCCACATTTCTAGCACACTATCCCTGATCTGGATTTGGATTTGTCTTTTCTTGACTTACTGTGATTTCTTGGGCTCCTTCCTCTTTCCATTTTTATTCCCCTAGTCTCTGTAGTCAAAGCATTACCTGATGTCTCACCAGAGATTTTCCATCGCATTTCCTCGCTAAGGATGGCACCAACAACATCATCAAATTTTAAAGTATTAGATCTAGAGACAGAGTTACTAATAGCCAACTAAGTCATTCCAAATTTATGGCAATGAACATAGAAATAACAAAGCTCTAACTTCGTCATCAAAATTTACCCGTATTGAACTTAACTAACTGGTAACCACGTTAAATTCATTTAAATGATCAGAAACATATCCACCTTCTGACATCTTAATATTAAATAGACACTTCATAAGAAATACCTTATTTGAGGCTGAGGGTTTTTCATATAGCTTGGCCAATGTCACCATTAAACCTTTTGTTTTCGTTTCCTTTGAAATGTTGAATGCCATCGATACTGCCAGACACATCAGTATTGTTCCTAGTGCCTTTCTATCGAGAATCTCTCATTTTGTGTTTGTCATACTCGCCGGCTTCTTTGATTTTCTGCTCAATGGTAGGTGCAAATATTTCTGATACAAATAATCCTCTATTTACATCTTCCATAGCTGGTAGTTTTGGTCATTGAATTTCTCAACCCTAAACCTACCATCTTCCGCCATTGCTCCCTCTTGAACCAGGAACCCTTCTTTCCTGCAAGTTTATCGGCCAAATTAACCTTCGGCTTTGATATCAGTTGTTAGAAATTAATTAATGGAGCAATGGAATACATAAAATATTGTGGAAACACATACAGAAATGCGTAAAACAGGAGAGACACAGCTATATGTGGTTTACCCAATTTGGGCTACATCCACAGAGAAACAACCAGTCCTTCCTTTTATATTATCTAGTAAAATGAAGAGATACAGCCTACAACAGATCCGTTGTAATTTCTTCTTTGCTCTCACACAGTCTCCTCTCTCTTTCTTGCTCAGAATCATCATACACAGTCACAATACAATTCCCTCATATAAACCGAGAGTTCCCTTCTAGGGAAAAAGAACCCTAAATTAACATAACTTTTACAGTCAGATCATCTTCCTAATGAATGACCCACATTGACTATGAAATTACAAAATTTTACAAGGAAACTTTTAAGCCCCCCCCCACACCCCCCTGCGTGGAGGGGTGTACAATCTTCTTGGGGTATACACCTGGCTTAAACAAGACCTTTGAATCAGGAAGATAATCAGGCTCCACACCCAACATCCTCATTGGCATGTGTTTTCTCATGTTTGATTTCTATTGTTGCTGATGTAATTTCTTTGGTTGTATCTGCCTCCTTCGTGTCTTCTGGTTCTTTCTTGTCTTGAAGTTCTTTATCTTTGAATATTGTATAGTGATCACCTTGAGCTCCTTCCCACCATTTGGGCATTCGATTTATTTATTTATTTATTTTTTCCGTTCTTTCCAGTTTTGGGGCAATTTTTAATTACATGCCTTGTTCCATAGCATGCTCTACACCAAAATGAAATATTTTCATAATCGAGCTTTTAGACCTAAACATATTTTGGAGTTGTCAAATTAATCTCCATGGTAAAACCCTTCTTGAAGTCCATCTCCACACATATTCGGGTACATGTAGTCTTGAAGAGTTTTGTAGTTTCTGGACAATGACAATAAAATTTTCCCAATGCATTCCCAATAGAGTATAGTGATGAAAGATTCCAAAATTGCAAGGAAAGGTTCAGAATCCTTACCCAAACTTGAGTCATAGAGATTGATGTCATTACCGGCTCAAAAGAGGGAGTATAGGGCTACATCAAGAGACCGGCACTACCCGAGAACCACGACCCAGCTTCACAAATGGCCTTCTTATCCTCTATATTGTCAAAAATCATAATGAAAAAACCTCATGCCATAAGGTAAATATTCAACTCAAAAGGGGCTCCCATGTCTCAGAGATCCATTTGTGCATATCAGTTAGCCATAGCCAAAACCCATTAAACCTGCAAACCAAACCTTGCTCAAAAAAAAAAATCACAATTGAAAGCATCCTCATTCGCATGAACATTGAGGGAAGGAATTTCTTGAACCACCGGAAGACCAAAACCAAATTTCAACATGGAACTATATGACACCAAAGAAGAGCTTGTTTGATCGGCAAGCATACCTACAAAAGAAACTATCTTTTTTATCGAATCGTTGGGATTCACCATTAAGAAAATTACATAAGAGATCTACAAAACATTCACGCAAAGAAAGCAAAGTATGGTCGGCTACAATGAAAAACTAGCCGCCGTAAGGGTTTCCAGAGCCTTGTCCATGCTCGAGATTTGTAACAACTTCAGTTTGTAAGACTAACGCTCTACCATATAGAGGCTAATTTATTATTAATACTATCTTTATTATTATTAATTTAGACCAGTTGTTTTACCATTCTCTTTAGGTCGAATTGCCTTTCCAAATATTTGGTCATCAGTCAAAATATCATTATTTTATTAATATTCATAAAATTAAAATTATTTAATTAATTATATATATATATCCTCTTTTTACAAAAATTGTTTAACGCTCATTTTCAACATTCACGTGATTATCTCCTTCCTTTATAATCATTCTAACACTCTTTTCCTATCTAGTATGCTTGAGTTCTTGATTATGGTTGGTGAGACCACTAGGAACCTTCCCACAATGAAATTCCAAAAATGACATTAAATATGATTACGAGCTGTGGAAATATCCATACAAAAGTTATCAATACATATATCTATATAATTGTTACAAATTAATTTTAATTATTTAAAGGCGTAAAATTTAACCTTTTGGATTTATTTTAAATTTAGATTTATTCAAGTATAAAAAAGAGTTGTTTTTTTAATATGTAAATAATTTTTTTGTTTTTTTTTTTTTTTTTTTTTTTTAAGGGGTTAATTTTTTTTTTATATTTGATAAATCTAAGTTTACAATAAATCTAACGCTAATTTTTTAATCTTTTTAAACCTTTAACTTGATTTATATTTTTTTATTATTTTATTATATTGTGACACTTTACACATCAACTTACATTGTGAAATGCACTTCTCTTTATGTAAAAATATAAAATTTGTCACATAGATATAAAACTTTAGCCAGTACTATGCTTAGTCTAATAACTACAAAAGAAGAACAAGTTGGACATGACAATTCAAAACGTGGAAAATGTTGTTGGTGTAAGAGTTATAACCATAAAGCTTAGTTATTGTTTTAGTTCTCTATTGTAGCCATCGAGGACAGTGTTCCTTTAAGCGGGTGGGGTTTGTAAAATCCCCCTATTTTACCCCCGCTTTTGTAATATTAATTGTTACAACAATACCAACATGGCAAAAAACCATAGACGAATGATACGTGATTAAGAACTTAAAAATTATTATTTAAACTTAATTAAAATAACTGAAGAAGGGACGCCCTTACATATCCTTGGTCTAAGGGAAACCGCTTTCCTGCTTGGGTATTTTGAAAAACCATGACCTGGACCAAACTTAAATGTCGAAGCCACTTGCAACAAAGAGAAACAATTACCTGGCAGATTTTTAAATATGATGTGATTGGGAATGAATTGCATCTTGCTACAATTCATTTATGAAGATCATATTTGGAAGCAATGGAAAGGAGGAGGATGCAGATTCCCCTTCCCTCCTCACAAACCGAGGGGACAACCTAAAATGACTCTTAAGGAAACAACATGGAAGAGCCAAGTCTATGATCTCCGAGATACACGAGGAGACAACACCAAAGCATGAAGTCGACACTCTCTCAGAACATGAAGGGACATAGAGAAAAATATTTATGTACACATCACAGAAGAGAAATGAGAGTTCTATGGGAGTTTCATGTTGGTTGTTGATTGGTAGGTTGGATTTCAATTGCTCATCATTGTTTGTTAAACTCTCCATGTTTGGCCGTAAGACAAGTGTTAGTTCTCTCAGGTGTTTATATATTTGCAATTGGCTAGTCATGCTTTCTGTTTTGATATTTATTCTTGGGGATGATCACTGGACAAGTGTGTGAATTGAACTTTTCCCTTTCATTCTGATTCTGGTGCGTAGACATTATTATCTTTTGGAGGACAGCAGGCTTCAAGGTTGGTTCAGGACGGTGTGGAGCTATGAAGTATGACCTGGATAACCTAGCAATGTTGGATGTGACCTTGAGCTTGTGCATTATGACCTTGAAAATATGTTCTATGACCTTGGGAATTAATCCTTGTAATTTTGGTGTTCTAGGTCACTGGATTGTGTTGTCTAAGACTGAGTGGTCAATGGGAGGCTTAGTGGATGACTGAATGAACATGGTGTTGTTTTATAATTATTAACCACCTGGACAAGGCAATCTGAGTCACTATGTTGCTTGTTGGAGAATTGTTAACCACCTAGACAATAGACTGCGGACCCCTATGGTGCTTGTTAGAGAGTTGTTAACCACTTGGACAATGGACTATAGACCCATGTGGTGCTTGTTATGATAAGACAGTTATGAAAGGGTTAATTTAAATGAAAGTCTATAAAGTCAAGCTCGTCTGCCATTCCGGCAAGAGCCCAACCAATATCCTTCTCACCATCTAAATCGATATGAAGACAATGAAAAATTCGACAAATAGCTGCTCTAATTTCTCGCTCATCATTATCGGTCTCTCCCATGCAACCTATAAATATTGACGCATCTTCCCCACTTTCCTTGGTTCTGCTCCAAGCCGCATTAAAGAGATCTTGTGACGCCATAGCTTGAGATGCAAAAGCCATTATGAAATGTGAAGCAATCCAACCAAATTCATAGAGGGATGCACCACTAAACTGAAATCCAACCTGGAAAATTAATAGATGACACATTTGAACTAAACTACATGTAAAATTATCCTAGCTCCATATGTTTGATGCCCTTCCCAAGGTGAAGTTGCCTTCCTAGATGTCCTCCATGATGTGATTCTCCAAGTTTACCAAGAGCCTATGGATACTTACATTTATGATGAAATCTCGATTATCCATCGGATAATTTAATGCCTTAGTCTTGAGTCACATTCTATATTAATAGGCCTTGACATAAGAGATTTAATGATTGGACTCGAAATCAATAAGGGATTGGTTTAATAGTTTTCTTTCCTTCATCAAGTATTATTTCTCCCTGATTTAACTGAATGCCTTGGTTGGCCAAGAAATCAACTACTTCATTAAGAGTTCTTCTAATGTGATAGAAATCAATTGAATCAAATTTGTCCACCAACAATTTAATTCGGTGCAATGTAGGAGGAAGAGTAGGATCACCATTTCTTCGACAATTTATAACTTGCTGAATTACTATTTTGGAGTCTCCAAAAACTGACAATTGTCGAAGTCCTTTAGAGAAGGCCAATTCCAACCCCTACCACAACGCAAGATACTTCGCTTGATTGTTTGTTGCAATTCCTAAACCCCAGGCGAATTGAATCTCTTTTTCTTTGTCGAGGCGAAAGAATCCCTCATGCTCTTGCCTCCCCAGGGTTGCCTTTCGATGCTCCATCAAAAAACAAAACATTTTGTCCCAATCTTATTTTCCATATTCGAAAATCCTTCGGGTCCATCCTGATTATGAATGAGTGTTGATCTAAACCTTTGAATCTGAAGTTGCTAGCGTGATGTGATGGCGGATCCAATTTCATCCAATCCGTTTATGCCTACGAAAGCTCATCCATTTCCTTTTTGTCATAGCCTCTGGCTGAAACTGTCTCGAATAACATTGATAATGATTTAGAGGTCACTGCATTTTCACTTGGCTTTTCATCCTTGAAGATTACATGGTTGTGAGTTATCCAAATTGTCCAACAAAGATATATTAGCAAGGATTTATAACATCTCATAACGATCAATTTAGCTTTTCTTGACCAAGGGATTTTCTGAGCCCGATTGATGAACATATCTTCCCATGAATCTAGAATGCTTGACAAATCAAATACCTAAGCCAAATCATACCTCCACACCTCTAAGATGAAGGAGCAATGTTAGAATAAATGGGAAATATCCTCTTCCTCTTTTTTACATAGGACACATCTAGAGGGGACATGGATATTTATCTTCTTCAAATTTTTCGTTGTTAGGGTTTTCCCATGCACCATTCCCCAACAAAAGAAATTGATTTTCGGAATTTCGTTTGTATTCCAAATGTTTCCCCATAGACGCTCCACAATTCTATGAGAATTATTTTGAACAAGGAGATTAAATCCTTCTTTTATTGTGTAATTGCCATTTTTACTGCCCTGGCATACTTTCTGATCCAATTGAGTGGTTACTGTCGACGCATAGCCTTTAAGGGATTTCAGCATCAAATCCCAAGATTATTGCAAGTTATGTGGGATATTATCGCTTTTCCATCCTATCCACTGCCCATTGTTATCCCAAGTAGAAATATCTGCAATTTTTATGAATCCCCTTTCCTCCATCCATTTTGGTAACTCCTCCATGTCAGCATTATCCTTGAGTAGTTCTGTGACTGGGAACCTATCTTTCCATAAGTGAATTCGAGCTCCATTGCTTGTTTGCCACCTAAGATGATCAAGGATAAGAGGGGAAACTTCCTTACACAACCTCCAATTTTTTTACCCATGTCCTTGCCAATTTTCTTATTCAGGTCTTAGCGGTCTATTCTTGTGGAAATACTTTGGTAGAAAATCCAGTTTCCACTACTCAATAGAATATGACAGTGGTCTCCATATTATTTTCACACCCAGTGCTAAATTCATCATTTTTTTAATCTTTTATTGCTAGTCCTAACAATTTTTCTTTAGGCAACCTAACAATTTTTCAATTGAATAGATGAAAACAATGTTTATTGTTCTTCCCACCTTGCCACAAAAAAATTCTCATTCGTCCACTGAATTGTTGAATAATGCTTTTGGGTACCAAGGGCCCTGAACCCAAGTATAGTGGAAGGGATGATAGGACAGACTTGATCAAGATCACCTTCCTTGTTGCTGATAATCATTACACTCCCCACGAGTGGATGCGTTTTTTCATTTTTTGTAAAACCTCCTCCCAATTCTCAACATTCATTGCTCCCAAAGAAATGGGAATACTCAAGTATTTAATGCTCTCCAATTTTAATTGACTAGAAATTCAAAGATTCTAGCAATCTCTCGAAGAAGTGAGTCGTCTCAATTCCATCCATATATTTGACATTTCCTTTTATTAACCAAGCCTCTCGATATTAAGAAGTAAGAATCTAGGATCTTCTTAAATCTCATGGCAACAATCTTAGATGCACCCGCTAAAAGGAGAATATCAACAACAAACTTAGAATAATTGACCCGCTTGACATTATGAGTTATACTTAGCCCCACCAACTTTCCTTCTTGTATAGCTAACTCTAAAGTTTGACTCGGACTTTCAACCATAATAATATAAAGAAGAGGGGACAACAATAAACCATGACAAAGACCTCGGGATGCCTTGAAGAAGGATGAAGGTCGGTCATTTACCAAAGGAGCAATCCAAGGGGAATCAATGCACGTCTTCACCCAATTAATAAATTCTTGGCAGGATCCCAATTTCTCTAACATTAGATAGAGGAAGGAATGATTCACTCGATCAAAAGCATTTGCCATGTCTAAGTTGATCACCATTCCTCTTTCCCCATTTTCCTTACTAGAGTGTATCAGCTCCAGAACTAAGATAATAGTATCCAATGTTTGACGTTGTTGCATAAATCCTCCCTGATTCTCTAAGATGAAATCAAGAAGCACTTTCTTCAACCTAGAAGCAACGACTTTAGTCAGGATTTTATAGGTAGAGATGCACAACAAAATGGGACAAACTCTGGAAAATTTTATTGGGTTTGATTCTTTTAGAATGCGAGCTAAAAATGAAGAATTTGTAGCTCCTCCAAATCTTGCTTTAGTTCGCGTGTTGTTTAACATCCTTAAAAAATCCTTACTGATTACTAACCAAAATTCCCTAAAGAAGCTAATGGAGGATCCATCTAGCCCAGGGGCCTTATCTGGATCCACACTCCATATTCCTTCCAAAACTTCTCCATCTTCAATCTCTTTTTCCAAATCTCTTTTCGTGGACTTCGTTATTACCGAAGGCACACATTGAAGAAATTTAATGGCTTGATCCACATCAATCTCTTGCTTTTTCTTGTACAAATATTGAAAATGGCGAAAGGCTTCCTCTTTTATGTCTCTCCAAGGAGTATATTCTCAGTCCACCTTCAGGCACAATAATTTTCACTCTATTTCTTAGTTCTCTTGCCTTGAATTTTTTATGAAAGAAAGATGTGTTTTGATCATCGACTTTGAGCCACAGACTTCGAGATTTGAGATGTTGTGTCTCTTCCTCTTGTCATCTCACCATATATATTTTCCTTGTGAGTTGTCGTTCTTTATCTAAATGCCACGATTCTATTATACTTTCTTCCATCATCCCTTGATGGTGTGCTAATTGTTGAACCAAATCCTTTCACTTCTGACTTGGGGGAGCATATTTGGTTTTAACCCATTGTCTCAGAGCTTGTTTCACAACTTTCAGTTTGGCGTCCCATATAAAGGAGGGAGATCCAATTACGAGAGATGACCAAGCATTTTTTATGATATCTGAGACTCCCTCTTCCTTAAACCAAACGAAATTGTATTTAAACGAGATCAAACCAAGATTTTATGCTTGATCTAGATTAAGAGAGATCAGACGATGATATGACTCCAATTGAGATTAAACTGAAGAGAAACATTCCAAGCCCCTCATCAACCAACTACTATGGACTAGGAATCTGTCGAGTCGAGGTGCAATGTTATTGTTCCCTATTCTTCTATTATTCCACATATATATTCTCGATTTTGGGAGGAATATCCACCAAGACCCAATCGTTGATGAGATATTCCAATCTCTCTCGAAAGGGATCTCTGACAAGGGATCCTCCTCTCTTCTCCTCAACTTGAAGAATGGTATTAAATTCACCACCCAAAATGCAGTTGGAGAAACCCTTTGTCTCTTTAATCAAATTAAATGAATCCTAAAACTCAGCTTTGTCTCCATACAACATAGGTCCATAAACATTAACAATGGGAATTATTTATTTGGTATCTTGTCTTTCAAGGATAGTCGCTATCCAAAAATGTGATTTGATACAATTAATTAATTTAAGATGCAGGTTCAACCAATACATACCAATTCCGCTCGCATAACCTCTTGCATCTTGAGCAATTCCAACACTACCTTTCCATAATGCTGGTGTCGTTATATTCACATCTCTTTCTGCCATCTTTGTTTCCTACAACATGAGGATCCATGGTTTCTCTTGCCTTATTAATCCTGTATCCCCTAGGTTTTGATGGGCAGAACCAAACCCCTTATGTTCCATGAAATAATTATCATCAAGTAGGAGGATTTTGTGAAGAACCTCCTACTTTTTCTGGTATTTTTGATCCTTTAAGGCCCTTTGTTTTTAGGATATTTAAAATCACTTGTTGGCTTCCCATTTTCTTATTATTTTATGCTACTTTCTTCAGATCACCTTATTCTAGGGCTTTCCTTACTTCTTTCTGGTGCTTTTTGTTTCATGGTTGCTGCCCTCATAAACCCAAACTAGGGTTTGCGCTATGTTCAAGTGATGACTCTCGTTGGTTGGGAACCTCCTTCTACATGCCCAGATTTAGGAGAGAGATGCCCATGTCTCAGAGGTGAGGATATGGTCTCAACTTGAGGAGGCATTACTTCTTCTGCTGTATTTTCTTCCTCTTCCTCATTGATTTCTCCTTCCCATTTCTGAATTTGTTTCTGCATTTGGAAAACCTTAATCTTGATGATTGTTACCTAGTTCATTATCTTGTAAGTTCTACAGAGCATTGAACTAGTTAGTTGTAGTAGAGGATCCATTTTTGTTCTGAGAGGGTTGTTGTTTATTCCCATTAGTCTTTCCCTTATTATTTCATCTTCTTTGTACCTGTCAGTTTTCTCCTTGTTCTGTAGGTGGATTTGGTCCCTTACTTGCTAGAGCCTTTTTGCAATCTTTGGCGAAGTGTCTATATTCATGGAAAAAGTGGCACTTGAAGGGTGTATGTTCCTAGTCCAACGTTTAATAATGTGTCCACCCTCCTAGAGTTAGGTTTATCTCTGAAGGCAACCCTTTTTCTAAATCTACTTCCACACAATTTTTTGCACAGGAAAACTGTGAACCCTTTGGCTCGGCTCGATCCAGATATTTTCCAACCTTGTTTCCAATGGCTCTTAAACAATCATCACTTCAAAGAGACAGAGGGAGGCATGGAAGTTTAACCCATACAGGAATCGTCATCTGAATATCTTCATCTGGGTTAAAATATGGATACCACTGATTCAAATACATTCCCCTGGATCCAAAAAAATATGGTCTGTTTCTAAAGATTACATCCCTATCCTCCTTGAATTCAAATAAAAACACAAAAAGTCCACTACCACAGGCATAGTATTGGATATTGCCTTTCAATTTTCAGCTTCCAAGATTGCTCTATCCAATATTCCAATGACCAAGGAGATGACCACATCCCCGTAAATTTACCAACCAAGGCTCGATGCGAAAAGGCTAGGGTCGTCCTGATCGCTACATTAGGGAGAGCTATAGAAGGGATTGCTTTAGTCTGGTTTACAAATTTAGACTAAGTGTCCTTAGGCTTGGAATAATTCACCAATGCAGAAATCAAAGCTTCGAAGGCATGCACCTCGTCCTATGTAGAGGAAGGATGGGGGGAGGATGAGGAGTAATCCCCTCCGGGGATGCCATTACAACGCAGATTAGAGTTTAGGGTTTCAACAGAGAGTGCACGCGCGAGCAAGAAACACTTCTAAAAAATTTGGACAAAGAGAAACTATGGGTTTTTCTTATATATATATTATAACAAATTAGTAAATTACACATACAAAAATGAAATATACAAATTCAATTTTTTTAGAATTTAGAAACTAAAACATTTACAATTTTACATATCATGATACAAATTAAATCATACAACTTTTGCTCTTAAGTCTATCGTCTCGCTAAAATAATGTTTTTCTTAGCATTTGAAGTTATTATTGCAACCCTACTTCTAGTAGATGGAGCGAGTGACCTTGAAGAAGGAGGAGGGACAACATCAGTGGGAGCATTCCTCCCTTTCCTTTAACTTTTTTCAATTGTCCATGATGATTGAGCCATGATTTTTGTAAAATGAGGAAGCCAATGGACTGTCGTAGGAAAAACTTGAAGATTGGTAGACAAATCGACTTGAACAACACTTGGAATCCCTCCTAACACTACACAATAAACCTCAACTAGATTACAAAACATCTAACATCTCCAACTTGTTGAGTGAAATGAGCTCAAAATGAAAGGGAAAACATATTTTTATTTGTTGTGGGTTTTTTTAAGGGTGACGTGATGAGGGCATGTATCTAACATGTGTTTGGCAAGCACAGGGGCTTCACTCAATGAACCTTTGACATATCACGTGCATTCGTGGCATACTAAACAATACCCTTAATTTAACTACATATTGGAAAATACCTCTAAAAATCACATTATTTAACCCCTACCAATACAAACCCAATACACCTTCCCAATTTAAAAAACTCCTACTTTCACTAGAGATTGTAGGTATCTATTTTTTCATTAACATTTTTTATACCCTTTTATATTTTTTTTATTAACTATGAGCTCCATTTTTTATACCTACCAATACGAAAACCCTTTACCCCCTATTATATGCTCAATATATTAAATTATATCTCCTCAATATATATCCCGCAGTGAAGTCCCCGTATTGGCAAGTGTCCTGTGAATAGGAAACATGCCAAACATGTGTCTGATACATAGGATACGTGACACATGACCTATTTGGAGGTGTCTTGTTACTTAGTTTTTCAATGATAATAAATGTTGAAATTGGGCAGTTCAATGCCATACAAATGATTGTAGACTATCTCATATGTTGTGAGTTTATCTTAAATGTTGTGATTCTATCTTATTTGTTGTGATTTAAATGAAACTTTGGTTAAAGTTGATGTTTTCATAATTCAGGAATCATGAAATAAATATGTGGTTTGTGCATATTCACGTTAATCTTGTGTCAAGGAATTAAAACCAACTTGATATCTCGATATTCATGTTGTTTAAAATAAACATGGTATGTAGCCCTCTTGTGTAATCACCCAAACTTGTGTGATTCCTTGAAAATGAATGAAGGAACTCTCTTTAATTAAAGGAGTTAACTAACTTGCAACAAGCAATAGTGTTGGATGACTTGGCATATTTCACCTTGTATAATGCTAAATTTGGGAAATTAGCATTTGGAACCATGCCTTTCCCTTATTATGGATCTGGTGTATTTTGGGTCTCACTGGTACCCTATTTATTCATTTTAAGCAGGGCACATTGTTACTGAGAGCCTAGGTTCAGGTCTTGGCCATTATTCTCATAAATTTGGTGTTCTAAGCAAATTCCCTTGGCCTTAAGAAATCTTTGTAATTCCCAAAATTTTCCATTGATTTCCCTTTTTCTTCAAAGCTTATGCAGAAATATGGTGATCTCGGGTTCGGAGTAGGCAAGGCGTAATTTCTTAGTATATGGCCCGGATCTCATCTAGACCAGATTTCCCTTTTCATAACAGATCACATCCAACTATTCAAGGGTTTGACAATAGCAAGGGTCACCACGGTTATGTGGAGGTCAAATCCCATCCAAGACTAGATCTCCCTATCCATTGTTTTTTGCATCTATGATCTAGGCATCCAAGGTCAAGCGAGGTTAACATTGCAAGAGCAAGTCCAGATGTAAGCGGGTTGAATCACTTTCGAGTAAGAACTAAATCCGAGATTTAGGAGTGCCAAAGGGGCACTCCCATTTGTGAAGGTCGGATGCATTCGGGCTGGATTTCCTTGTGACAGAGTCAGAGATTCGTAAGTCTGGAGATCCGAACGTGGATAGGGTGGATACGAGGTTGGAAGGCGAGATGTTCGGATGTAGCAAATGACCAGATCGCCTTGTGCAAGGTTCATATTCGTAGATCTAAGATGTCAAGGCTCATAAGGATGGGAATTACAGCTCATATTCGTAGATTTGGAATGGCAATCCAATGTTACAATATAACGATGACTATATTACCTTATGCAAGGCTCATAATGATGGCAATGAATCAATCAAACAAACTTCATGGGTTTTATAGTGGATGCTTCCACAACACCAACACCACATGGAGAAGATCCAATTGGTCATTGCACATTACTCATCGGGTATTCAATTAACATCAGAATATCAGAATATGCAACTACACAGGGGTAGTTAAATGGTTGAAAATAAGTAGCCTGCTATAGGGCATTAAATGAGTGGGGCCGTATATGCCCACTGATTCGATATTGACAGGGCTAAAATCAAATAGTGGACATATACAACCCCACTCATTTAATGTCTTATAGCATGATATATATTTGTTGCCTAGTTAAATAGGTGATGGTATGGGCATGTTATGAAGTATAATGGGTCATGTTATGTTATGTTCATATTATGAAATATGATGTAAGTAATGGCACATGATTATCTCATCATGTATCATCTACTGATGCCAGAGTCTTACATGGATTCACACTTTTACGCAGTCAATAGCTACCTGAGCACAAAGGATGTCGTCAAAGGTTGGGTGAAAGAGCCTTCAAAATTCCGCTAGACACCCAACAATACTTACAAGACCAAATCTCTCAGGAAGGCCTATTAATACTTGATCATCTTATGTTTCTGAATCTACAGTCAGATAAATAATGAGACCTTCCCAAAAAGTTGGGCATTCTTGCTTAATCAGGTTGTGAACAAAGGAAAATCGTTCAAGTGTTCAGACTTGTTGGCTCAATAATTGAGAATCCATGTGACCAATGTTAAGAACCCTCTCAAGCGTGAGAAAACCAAATTCCACATGTTTTCCTATTTGTTGGATGCAATATGTGCTCAAAATTCATTCCCTAGCATGAGTTGGACTTGGTCACCACGAGAACCTATCATGCATATCCACTACAAGTTACTTTCAGAGTTCAACTTCAAGGGAGTAATGGAAAAGTTCACTGATCACTTCCTCATTCCACTGTACAAGTTAATCTTTGAGGAAGAACCATCTTGTATGTCTTGCGAAGCAATGCAAGTAATGTCGGAAATGGAAAATTGGTTTTCTTCAACGAATGTCACCTACCTCAGAGTGTTTAGTAGACAGAATCCTCCACACTAGTTACCGAGGTATGCCACCGACAAGATGGTCATGTACAAAGTTGCTTATCATCTCTCCATATGGTTATAAGTAGTGTTGCAAAGGAAGAATAAAGCACCCTGGCCCTCTCTTCCTTTGCAAATCATATTGTGCAGGATTAAGAAGCTGAAGGCTGTTGAGACCGAAGGTAAGGAGATAGAGAAATTCACATTAGGTCATTTGGACTTCAATCCGTACGATCCTAGGAATGTATGAAAAGAACATTGTGCGAGGATTCATATCGAGTGGCCAAGCAGGACATTTTACAGGCTCGAGGAGGAAGAGATGAAGAATTTCTACAATTCCTCTACGTCTCGTGAATCAATCAACTTCACGGGAACATCGCAAGTTACTCCACAAAAGGAAGTCACTCCAGAGGCAGAACCATCATAAAGGAACTTTAAGAGGAAGGTTGCACATACCCAAATGGAAGAGTAGAGCCGCAAGATGAAAGAAGATACAGTCATCCTAAAAGTGGCCATAGAAGTAGAAAAGAGGAGGAAACAGAGGAAGATGGAAAAAGAACAGAAGCAGAAGGAGGAACAAGAGAAGAAAATATTGGAAGAATAAAGGCAGGAGCAAGAAGAATAAGAAAGACAAGAACGAGAAGAAGAAGAAAGTTGGAAGATAGAGGAAGAAGAAGCAACACATAAACAAGTCGAAGAGCAAGAGCAGAATCGACATTTTGAAGAGGAGAGCAAATAATTGCAGGAGAAGGAACTTGCTCAAGAGATTGAAGACTTTATTATAATTCAAGACATGGAGGTGGAATCGAAGCCACAAAACCAAGATGTTGAACTTATGCTCAGTACTCAGCTTGTCACCATTCAATCTCCCACTCCTTCGACAACAAAGAAATCTTCAAGTGAAGAAGAGGAAATAATTCCTCTCAATGATGGTCTATTCATGGATACGTGCAATTTGACTTACAACGAACTTCAAAAGAAGATTGTAAAAGTGTGAAAGAAACATTTTCCGGATGAGCTCACATCTCGTGCATTTGTCAAAGAAAGGGTCATTGTGACAAACACCAGAAGAAATACCATAGCCATTATTGTAGCTAGCTTGGCCTTTGTAGGTGCTTCCAAGTCAAATACAGAGTATCTCATGGCCGAGAATAAACAAATGGTGAAGAACCTACACAAAGCAAGGCAAGAAGTGGAACAACTACGAGCAGAGGTTCGAAAGGCAGCTTTCGCACAACCATATCTCGAAGAAATTAAGGATACCATACTTGGAGAAGTATTGGCACTAGGATAAACCATGCAGAGCCTTTATGAGCAGTTGGTCACTGTGCATAAAGCAATTGTCCGCTTGCACAACATGCATTAGAAGTGTAAATATAATGCTAAAGATATTAAGGTTGTTCACACATCCATCGTCGTTGTGCATGAGTGGTCAATGCAATACAAAGGGGCACTGTCCGAGTTGGAAATAAAACAAGGAAATAGGCATAGTTGGAGAAATCACAAGTGTGGATGATCATCCAGAGTAACAAACAACTCACCTCATTCATTGCCAACATTTAGGCTTCATATGCACGATTATACAATAATGTGGATTTCATGGCAAAATCAGACAAGATATCTTCAGTTGGCTCACTCACTGAGGCCAAACACAGGAATCAAGTTAGGCAAGAGGTAGAAGAATACTTGAACCAGTTGAGAAAAATCGCCACCAAGGAGCATCTGGAGGTAAACAGGAGCAATATGTAGAAGCACATTGGTGGCCCTTTCAAGATCAACATGATGTTGCTCCTACTGAAGAAGGAAATTCAGGCTGGGTCAAAATCAATCTACTTGAATGCAATGGAGGCCAAAGTCCATTTCCAGCCTAATCCCATCGCATAATTTGGGTAAGTCATCACACAGTACAAATCTTGGCATCACAATGTGACCAAGAAACTCCAAGTCAAAGTGGCTGAGCTGGAGTTTCCCGAAGCTCAAGATTAACTTGTTTTGTCTTATTAGGCTGTCTAGTGACTCTACCTAATTTTGCCTTATATGGGTATGAGCAATATTGTAATATTCTTTTGTAAATTGTGGAATTTCAAGAGTAATTTTTAGTGAAGTCCAAAGGTCATGGTTGTAGGTAGTCAAACAATAATGAGGGAAGTCAAAGAGTCACAAAGGGAGATGAATAGTCTCCCATTTTGTTATAAATATACCCTCATTGGTCATGTAAATGGCTTTTGGTCGAGCTTTTGGCTTAGGATCAGGAGCTTGGGAGTTTTGTTGAGAACCTTGGCTTCTACATAGCATAGTGGGAGTATCTTTCTTTGGAAGAGTAGGTGTTGGCTTCACGTTCCACTACTGGGGATAGCAGTTCCTCAATTGTATATGTATGCTTGGAACTTTCACTTTAATAAAAGCTCAGAGCCAACACGTTTTCATGCATATGTTGTGAATATAGTAGGATTATTCTTCTTATGTTTGCAATAAATGTTATTTCATTTATGCTAACTCTTATGAGCTACTTTGTTTGCATTAGTATGGATCTTGTTGAATGCATTTTGTTGTGTATTTCAATCATGGTTAACTTGTGAACTATTTCGCAGGCTAACTTATGATCTCTTTTACGCTCGTGTGTTCCTTTCGAGTTGCGTACTATTACAGACTTCTAAGGGGCTCACTCACTTTCCCTTTGTCATGTTAGAAACTTTCATGCATTGCACTTGACCCTGCACAGAGTCACACACTTGTTTCCCCAAAGTAATGAATACATCATTTTATGTGTTATTGCAACCAAGGTATACCACTCAAACCCATTATTTCAGAAATAGGGTCATATTCCAGATGGTACTTCTATACCAAACGGTGTGAGGTCTAATTGTGAATTCATATCAAGGAGATCCCCTAATTTTGGTGGGTCCAACACCGTCAACATTTCTAGCGCTAGAAGGAGGGAAGATGACAAGCTGAGCTCATGAAGTATGTTTGAACTTTTCATATCTTTAGATGGATTCTTCCAATATCTGAACCCCAACATGTTTTTCCAGAGCTACAAATTTGAAAGTGCCTACGGGAATAATCGAGGACTTATCAAATCTAAAGTTTGATGGCAAGGGTGGAACAACCATTCTCGAGCACACCGCTTGCTTTCTCGAATTTTGCACTAAGCACCATATTCAATGTGAGGATACTGCTTGCAAGTTATTCATTCTCACATTCGAAGCACGTATTAAGGAATGGTGTTACACATTCCCAACCGCTTCTAGTCACTCCTTCGAACATCTTGTCAAGGAATTGTACCGTGCCTTTGATAGACATGATTATAAATCTATTTATCGAAAAATAATGCATTTGAGAAAAGCCCCGGATGAATCTCTTAACAATTTTCACTATTGATTTATTCGTTTCTGTTATGAATTTTTTGAAGAGGATGTTGATTGGAATTTTATGAAAGAGAAGTTCAAATTTCTTGTTCATATTTCAACGAATCCAAAAGAATACAAATCTTTCGAAAGTCTCCCAACATACCTTGGTTATGGAGCTCCTAAATTTGCGATGAAGGAAGTTGTTGTTGCAAGTGACTTTTCATCTTCTTCTCATTAAACAACTCCATTTACATAGGTTAAGGTGAGAGAACCTGAGAGTTTATCCACTAATTTACCACTATCTTCTCCCACCCCACATATTCAGAATTTCTAAGAGAGTTTGGACTGTGAATGTGATGTTTATGATGATGTTTTGTCTCCTCATCCTCCAAATGTTGGTTCTTCTGGTTCTCCTGATTGTGAGTTGTTTGATCCACCTGTTTCAATTGTTTCTTTTGATGTTTACGAGGACCAAATTCAAGATGGAGTTAGTGTTGACTAGCCAAATTACGATCTCATTTATGGTGATTATGTGTGGGATTCTATTTCTAAACAAGAATTTGCACTGAAAGTTGATCTTTCTCCTTCCTCACCTCTCCCGCATTATCCTGACATATTCCATGATTCTCTCATACATTTTGTACCTTTTAAACAATTAGTTTCTTAAGATATTAATTATGATCACTCTCGAGCCTCGTGGATTGTCAGTTTTACATTTGAACGTGGAGAGGGAAAATATTCTCTTCCTCATCTCTTTAATCTATCATCCAATCTTTGCGAAGAAACAATAAGTGAATTTACTTGTCTTCAATCTCCTCCTCTCTACGATTCATCAGAACATGAGGATGACTTGGTTTCTGATGATGGTATGTCTGATCATGGCGGTCGTGATCTTTTCTTTGAATCATGAAACGACGATTCTACGTTTTATACTGCTGATTTTTCTAAGCCATCAGTTTTCGATGATATACCTTCTAATGTCTTGGAACTACTGCATGCTGATGAGGCACTTCATTCCACACTAATGTTTATGTCAGGATTTTGCAGCCTTCATGCTGGTTCCAATCATGACCAAGATAATATCTCATCTTTTGGGAATCATCATCCGTTGATCATGCAAATTGAAAAAACTATTTCACAATCTTCGTATCCTCCATTTATTTTGCATGATCCTATCACTCAATCATTGGAGGAATCATACATGGCAAACATAATTGGAAAATTTAAGTTTTTCACTTTCTTTATGTTTACAAAGTTTAGAAGTTCAAAAGGATGCTATTGCATGTTACCTTCTTGCGATGTATGCAAACACCAAAATGCATCAATAGAGTGTTTCACATCTTTTCTATTGTATTTTTCTGTGTGCATTTTCACTTTTCGAATGTTGCAGAATGTCATGATGTATCTTTACTGTCTATTTTTCTTGAATATCTTTCTTGCTGTTGATTCCCTCACCCATATAGGTCATCCTATACATAGATGGTTTCACTAGAAGTTTCATTTTATGTGAGCATGGCCCATTCTCGGTTAGTTTAGGAGTAGGAGTAGTTTGTTTGTTTTCTTTCTTTTATTTTGTTTTGATTTATTTTCCGCCCTGCTCTTTTCTTTCTTTTCATTGTAGGATATTTTCCGCATGACACTATGTTTGGTTTTCAAGCAAGCACGATGAAGTTCAAGAGGAAATTGTGCTACTATCAATGCTTGGTTATTTGTATATTCCCTCACTTTGCATGGATCTTGAATCTTTTAGTCGATGATACCCTAATGGAAAATACATTCTTTCTAGGAGAAAACCACAGTGGAATCATGATGCTTAAATCTATAACTAGTACCACCTACTCTATATCGGTTGTTTTGTTTGTTCAGTTTTTCCTTGTCAACTAAGTAAAGTAGAGTAAGGAGGGGAGGAAACTTTAACAAATGAACTATATTTCAGAGGTGTGTAAATATCCTTCTCTGAAGGGACAACCTCCTCTGCTCTCAATAAGTCAGGATCCCTCTTCTGCCCCATGAAATAAATAAGTGCATATGCACAGTTCTATGAACAAAATAAGAAAAATATAATAAAAAGGAAAAATAAGAGAAAGGCTTATTGTGCAGGGAGGTGAAGCAAACAACTTTGTCGGGGTATTGTCCAGGCTCGCTAGCAACAGAACAATGTTTGTGTCCTTGAAGTGATTCCACCAGGGTACTATCCAGGCCTGCGGGCAGCGAAGCAACACCAGAGATGAAAACCAAGACTCTAACAATCCTTTTCCACTTGTATATCTATATACTCCCCATCCCCAACCAAAACAACTGAGTTTGACATGTCTTTGTTTGTGTTCCACCGATGAAGATAATTGAAGGGACTACAAGCTAATTCAAGAGGCTATGAAAATCGATGAACTGAATAATACTTCATGAAGAGTTAGACTTGTTTTACATGAGACAAGACCCATACAGAGCGCTAGAGTTCTACCAGTGTGTCACCAAGTGTTGTAGCTGCTACAACCACCCTCCAAAATTTTTCCTATGCTTTGATTTTGGAGCCTCCCTTCTGTCCATAAGAGCTTATCATTCACTATCTTCAAGTATTTAGGCTGCATAAAGACTTATCATCTCATGTAGATCTTGTGATGCCTTGTTTTTATTCCGATCTAAACTTTTTCACTCACTAGACATCTTCTGCCTTGACTTTCCAACCTTATCGGTCTTCCTTTCGGAAATTGTGCAATCTTAGAAGGAAAGCCAACATTGAGGAACTGAATTGCACAATCCTCAGAGGCAGGCCAGCCTTGAGCTTAGAAATTGTGAAATTCTGAGGGGCAGGCCTGCCTTGAGCTCGTAAATTGCACAGAAGCTCCCCATGCCCTAAGAAATTGCGCAATGCACTGAGCCAAGGAGTTTCCAAATTCCTTGAGGTTGGGAATTGCATAATCATCCTTAGCAGTGTGAGAAGCCAGTTTTTTGAAAAACCATATAGCAAAAAAGAAAGTCCTAAAAAATAGGGACTAGATAATTAGTTTCCCGAAGACTAACATAACTTATTTTTTATTGTTCGCCAAGTATCACTTTTTGCTTGATTTTAGGCATGCACATCATAAACCCTAGGCAACCTAGATCTATATAATAGATGACCCTAGAGCTCATTTTCACATTCAATCTTGGAGCTCTAACATTCTCGAGGATATCAAGGAGCTTTCAGTGGAGTTTGCAATGCTTTTCCTAGTAATTTTTGCTTTTGTCATCTTTTGTCACTTTTTTGACACTTTTTGTCGTTTTGCTTCTGTGAGTGTGGTTTTCTTGTTTATTTTCATAGTTTCTAGCATTTTATTTTATATTAGGTTATAGAAGTGTTGGTTTGGTTCGTCGTTTTCTTTTTACAATTGTTGCATCAACTTTCTCTTTTTTTCCCACCAGTGATCGCCATTTCGACGACTCCCTATGCATGCTTGTTTTTCCTTTTTTCATGTTGATATTCTACACTTGATTTGCACTAATATATCTTTCCTTAGTCATATATCCACTCTTACTTGCACTATCACTCATATTTTCCACCTTTCCATCTCTTTCTCGAGAAGATCCGCCCGTCACTGGGCTAGGAGCTGCCATGTTCAACTGGGCATTACGCAAGTCCAAGGCTCAAGCCTTGTGCTTGGCCTCTGGGAATACAAAATGTGTAGTCCCTAGCTTTCTCAATTGTGCATTATGCAGTTCCAGGGCTCAATCTTATCCCCTTGGCCACAGAGATTGTGCAATGTGCAGTCTCTCCCTCAATCTGCCCAGGCTAAGACTACGCATTACACAGGCTCAAGACTCAAGCCTCCCCCTTGACTGCTAAGAATACATCATGCATATTTCATGAATTCGTCCTCTTCCCTTAGCCCAAGATTTGCACAATTTTCCCTCTCAGTATTGTGGTTGTTGCCTTGATCTTGATTTATGAGTCAATTTTCTTAAGATGATTTATGTTTTCCATGAGTTCATTTCTCTCTTGCAAGTACTGCAATTTTTGAGGACTTATCTTGATAAGTTACTGACAATATGGACGGAAAGAGAACTGTCTCAAAGGACATCACAAAAACTTAGCACCAAAGAGGAAGTTAAGAGTACTCTAGTGAACTTATGAGTTTATTCAAACACGTAGTTGTTTAGTCAAACATAACATGGCATAAGATGAATGAAGTGTTCTCAAAAAATAACTTCAAAGCAGATATTAAGGACCGACAGGTGTACATAAATGTTTGAAGGTCAATACTACACAAGATTGCATGCAGGTACCTGATGTTTCCATGTGCAAACATCATCAACTGGATATTGTCACGTATAGATAATAAGACTATGACTCTCACTCGTGCGAGAAGAGAAAGGCTTACCTAGTTTATGGCACATGATTATCACCTCATGTATCATCTATCGATGCCAGAGTCATACATGGATTCACACTTTTACGCAGACACCAGCTACCTGAGCACAAAGGATGTTTCCAAAGGTTGGGTGAAAGGGCCTTTAAAATTCTACCAGATACCCAACAATACTTACAAGACCAAATCTCTCAGGAATTCCTATTAGTACTTGATCATATTATGTTACTAGATCTACGGTCAAAGAAATACTGAGACTATAACACCCTCCCCCACATCTACCCAAACAACCATGCCAACTGGGGTAAACATGAGATGAGAGGCTACTATGATCATATTTGACCTCCTATGTGACCTTAAGGAAGTGGAATTGACGGAAACATCACACACAGTCATCCAACATCAACTTCAGAATCCTTAGGAGACATGTCAGCCACTAAGATATTTTATCCTTGGGTCCCACTGGTGTTCTGGATCTCTTAGGCCACAGTCGCTCTCATTCTATGGGCAAGGGAGCAACCAGAAATCCAAAGTCGCTCTCACAAGCTTGCCTGTCAGTGACCAGAGAACAAAATTGTTAGTTTTGTGCCAGTGAATCCGGGATTTAAGCCACTTTTTCAGGCCCAGAGCCTAGGTCACTGCCCAGAATGGAGTGATAGATTAGAATCAATAAAAGTACAGGGAAACAATGATACAAAAGCAATAAGATGAACAAGACCATAACCAGACCCCTACTATCCATGACATGCATTTTGTCAAACATATCATCAACATGTAACCTACAGGTGTAAACAACATAATTAAGTGTAGGGATCTCATACTTATATGAGAATCACTATGAACCATTGTTCCCTCATGTCATTTGTTGCATTATCATCTATTAGGTCATAGACACATTATCCATTCATGTACAAGTAAAAACATGCTGAGAGCCATAAATAACTGTTGTCATAAAACAAACATATAACCATAATACTAGGAACAAAAATACCATAAACATATCAACCATCAAAATCCACATATGCATCGGTACATTTACACATAAAAATAAAGGGAATGGATTTCTCATTAATGAATGCAATGAACCAACCAGAGACGGGACTACCACATTCCACTGGACCATAGATTGGTTGAGCCAAGTCTCTCTTTAGCCAATCACCCCGTGCCATATTCCAAGCATGGATGTGGGACTCATAGAACACACCAAAAACACCAACAAGCATGGATGCCACCAGAGTTCTCTACCTACACTTTGAAGAATTTGAGTGCCATATAGTCTCTTAGACTTTACTGCAATCCACAGTCTGATCCAAGGATCACTAGGACCTACACCAAGACATACTCTCTAGGCTTTACTGTGCATCCCATCCCGAGACCACTCGGCCCAATGGAGAGAAAATCCACCTCTTGGCTTTACCGTATATCCCTCCATTCATAGACAAGGATTCCTAGGCCCACCGAGGCACACAATATGGCTTTACCGCAACCCATAGTTTGGTTCAAGGGTTACTAGGTAAGTGGCTTGGTGATCCATAGTCTGGTTCAAGGACCACTAGACCATGTGTTTGTCAATTTGGAGATCCACCCCACTCAGCATCGAATCCAACCCAGCCATCCCACATTAATCGAACATGAGAACCCATCTCATCAAAGCTATCCAGAAATGGCAGGATAGGCTGTAAATACCATCACACCTAGAAGAACCCATCCAATGATAGAAGAGAACCACATGCAATCCCATGCATTGCAAATATAGTAAGGAAAACATACATGGAAATCAATACCTGCAATGAATCATGTTGTAGCTACTTGACCCTGCCTTTCCCTGCTTGATCTTTGCTTCCTCTTGCCTTCTTTGCATTGCTTGCTCCAATGCCAAAGTGCTCTAAGAAAATTATAAGTCTCCATGAGTAAGAGAGAGAGAGAGAAAGAATAATGAGAGAGCTCCAAAACTTAACTGATCAAGCCTTACCAACTGATCCTCAGAAGCCTTTTTATCAATGAGGCCTCTATTTTCTTCATTTTCCATTATTTTCCTTCATTTTCCTTCTCACATGCAACCTGTGACCTTTCACCTTCCTTTTCTCCTAATTTTCATTATTTTCATAAATAAATGTGCCAAAAATGTTATTTTTCCTTTCCAAAGCCTTAGCCATTTCCCTTTGCCAATTTCCTTAGCCATAAACAACCAAATGAACACCCCCTAGGATGTTTTGCCCACCATTCAGCTTGGAATACATGTCCCGTGAACTGTGGTGTTATATATTTTTACACGGAATTTTCACCAAGGTTGTTAAAGAACCCTCCCCCTTGGGGGAACACAAAAAATAATGCCCATGGAGCTCATTGTAGTATTTACAATGAACATTACTTAGACATGACAATCATACTGTTTACTGGAGCTTTATAGAATAGCTCATTATGGTATTTACAATAATAACCACATATACACACATATACATTTGCTTCGCCCAAAAAATAATCACACTGTCTATGGAACTTTATGAATCCAGCTCGATACAATATTTACCAAAATACACACAGATGCACATTTGCACATTTGCTCAACCAAAAAATAAAAGGATACGATTTCTGCCTCCGTAGAAGGGAATCTAGAGGCTCACATCTCCACCCTCAAAGTAGTACCAAGATTCACCTCCTTCCCAGGAAGTCTAGAATCTACTGCTATGTCAAATCTGCATCCAATATCCAGCGTTATAATCCTGCGCCACTTTGTCCTCTCAGTGGAAAATTACTTACTCATTGTTCTAGGGTGCACTCCCAATGTGCATCTGATTCCATCTGGAAATGATAATGACCAAAATAAATCCATCTGTTACCTTCCTTTCTCTACTACACAGTCGCTCAGGAATTTGGTCACCCCTTCCGTGCAGTCACTCACCTTCCAAGTTTTGCTGGCACCCCCATCTCGGGCAGTCCATCCCTTGGAAAGGCTTCCCCGCATCTGAAGATACAAAACCCAAGGCATACACCTGCCTCAAAACCATCATACCGGTCATAGCGTGCTCATGGAAATCAATGGACACTATTGGGTACCAGTGTCCCACAACTACCATACTCCTGAAGTGCTTTACTAGAATACACCGCCTGTACCAATTTCTTTCACTGTTGCTGCTAATTCTTGTAGTCGATTTCAACCATCCTACTAAGCATTTCCGTCCTTCCTGTACCAAGCACATAACTTCCATTAGATTCAAAATAAATTGAAATAACTTCAAATCATACCTCATTGGTAGCTCGTCAATAAGGTACATTTTCAATCATGTTCGCTTCTTGTCACAACAAGTCAAACTAGCATATTTGATCAAATCAACATTTATAAAAATATCACATCATGTTAGCTCAAAACATAACCATGTTAGAAAATTATATATTACGGAGCAATGGAACACATATAATATTGCAGAAATATAAACACAGAAAACGCACAAAACAAGAGAGACACAGATATACGTGGTTCACCCAGTTTGGGCTACGTCCACCCCGAACAGCCAGTCCTTCCTTTCTATTATCCAGCAAAATGAAGAGATACAACCTACAGCAAAACCGCTATAATATCCTCTGTTTTCTCTCACAGTCTTACCTCTATGTTTCTCGCTCACCGAATACACATCTATATCACAGCCTCAAATACAATGCCCTCATATAAAGAGAGGGGTTGCCTTCTAGGGCAAAAAACCCTAAACTAAACATAAGTTCTACCGTCAGATCATCCGCCTAATGAACGGCTCAGATTGACTAGAAATTACTATACTTTTACAAGGCAATTTTACAGCTGTTTTTAGCTTCGGGGGCGCTGCCCCTGAAACCCCCCGCCAGGGGGGGGCAGCGATCATTTTACGGGCGGCGTTGCCGCCCCATTTTGAACTGGGGTCCAATATGCCGGTACTATAGAAGATAATCAGGCTCCACACCCAACAATCTCCCACTTGGAGACTGATTGTAGCAACTCCACCGCTGCTCCATTTGCTGGACAATGACTCCTCTTTGGACCTGGCTGTTTCTCATCTTCATCGTCATCCTTGAAGACCAACTGAAACTGAGCATATTCTCAGTTTCTCCCTGGTTACAACTTTTGTTAGCATATCTGCAGGGTTCTGGCTAGTGTGTATCTTTTCCAGCTTCAACTCTCCATCTTCCAACACTGATCGTATGAAATGGTACTTGAGATGTATGTGTTTTGTCCTGGAATGAAATGCTGAGTTCTTTGCAAGATGAATGGCACTTTGACTATCACTGTATAACGTGCCCATATCATGCTCCTTACCCAATTCACCCATAAACCTTTGTAACCAAATCATTTCTTTACTAGCCTCTGTAGCAGCAACATACTCTGCTTCTGTTGTTGAAAGTGCAACAACACTTTGGATTTTTGAAACCCAACTGACAACTGTTCCTCCGACAGTAAATACATATCCTGTAGTGCTCCTCCTATTATCTCTGTCACCTGCCATATCTGCATCAACATATCCTTGTAGGGATATGTTTGAACCACCAAAGCATAATGCCTGATTTGTGGTACCTCTCAAATATCTGAGAATCCATTTCACTGCCATCCAATGTTCCTTTCCTGGATTGTTCATGTACCTGCTTACAACTCCCACTGCATGTGCAATATCAGGCCTTGTGCAGACCATTGCATACATTAAACTTCCAACTGCTGATGCATATGGAACTTTAGACATATAATCCATGTCTTCTTGGGTCTTTGGGCACATTTCTTTGCTAAGTTTGAAATGGCTAGCAAAAGGTGTACTAACTGGTTTTGCATTTTGCATGTTAAATCTTTTCAACACCTTTTGTATGTACTCATTCTGAGACAATGTTAATTTTCTATTTTTCCTGTCTCTAGTTATTCTCATACCAAGGATTTTTTTGCAGCACCCAAATCCTTCATTGCAAATGAATTTGCCAATTTTCTTTTGAGCACATTTATTTCCTGCATGTTAGATCCTGCAACAAGCATGTCATCTACATACAATAACAATATAATATAGCTGCCATCATTTTGCTTTTTCAGATAAACACAATGATCAGAGTGACATCTAGTATAACCTTGTTCAGACATAAACTTGTCAAATTTTAGATACCACTGCCTTGGAGCCTGTTTTAAACCATACAAGCTCTTCTTCAACCTGCACACAAGTTTCTCCTTCCCTTTCACCTCATATCCTTGTGGCTGCTGCATATATATCTCTTCCTCCAAATCCCCATGGAGAAAGGCTGTCTTTACATCTAACTGCTCAAGATGCAAATCTTCAGCTGCTACAAGACTTAAAATAGTTCTGATTGAAGTCATTTTAACAACAGGAGAAAATATTTCATCAAAATCAATACCTTTCTTCTGTGCAAACCCCTTCACCACAAGTCTAGCTTTGTACCTTTGCTTTCCTCCATCTTCTTCCTTCAGCCTGTAAACCCATTTATTCTTCAATGTAGTTTTTCCTGCAGGCAACCTGACTAAATCCCAAGTCTGGTTATGCATTAAGGAGTCCATCTCTTCTTCCATGGCTACCTCCCACTTCTTCTTGCTTTCAACCTGCATTGCTTCTTCATAACATTCAGGTTCACCGGAATCAGTCAACAATAAATAATATAATGAAGGAGAGTATCGTTCAGGAGGTCTACTTGTCCTGGTAGATCTCCTAACACCACTTTCAGGTGTTTGGGGTGTTTGTTGTTGTTGTGATGGTTGTTGTTGTTGTGGTTGTTGATTATTATTATTTTCAGGCACTTTTACTTTTTCAGTAATTTCATCAAGAACTGCGTATTCCTTGTTTTTTTTTCTTGTTTCTTTTCCTGCAACTGATTCTTATACAAGACCTTTTCATTGAATATTACATCTCTGCTCCTAATGATTTTGTGATTTTCATAATCATATAAGCGATAACCAAAATCATTAACACCATATCCAATAAAGGTACATTTCTTTGACTTTGCCTCAAGCTTTGTTCTATTTTCTTTATCAATATGGACAAAGGCCTCACAACCAAAAGGTTTTAAAATAGAGTAGTTTACCTTTTTCCCTGTCCATGCTTCCTCTGGAACACCACCATCCAAGGAACTTGAAGGTCCTCTGTTTATTAAATAAACAACAGTATCTACAGCATCTGCCCAAAACTGTAAAGGCAATCCTGCATGCAATCTCATGCACCTTGCACGCTCCATGATTGTTCTGTTCATCCTTTCTGACACACCATTTTCTTGTGGTGTTCTTGGAACTGTCTTCTCTCTGCGAATTCCATGCTCTGAACAGTACCTATCAAACTCTTTGCTGCAATATTCACCTCCATTGTCTGATCTAAGACACTTCAATTTCTTTCCTGTCTCAATCTCAACCAAAGCTTTCCATTTCTTGAAAGTATCAAACACATCAGATTTATTCTTAATACAATAAATCCAAGTTTTTCTAGTTGCATCATCAATAAAGGTAACATAATAACGAGAGCCACCGAGAGATGATACCTGAGCAGGTCCCCATACGTCTGTATGCACAAGCTCTAATTTTTCGTTCTTCTTTTCTTTCCCAACTCTGAGAAATCTGACTCTCTTCTGTTTTCCATAAATGCAGTTCTCACAGAAATCCAAATCAACATTCTTCAAACCTGGCAACAAATTCCTTGAGTGAAGAATCTTCATCCCTTTTTCACTCATGTGTCCCAGCCTATGATGCCATAATGCTGCATCTGCTCCTTTGGAAGTCAAAGCATTAACAGAGTTAGAAATACCATTGCATAAATACAATGTACCAACCTTTTCACCTTTTGCTATTACCAGGGCTCCTTTTGTGACCTTCCAAGCTTTATCTGTGAAAGTTGTCACACAACCTTCACTGCCTAACTGCCCTGTTGAAATCAGATTTTTCTTTAGATCTGGAACATGCCTTACCTCCTTTAGTAGCCATTGGTTTCCATTCTGCTGTTTTACAAGAACCTTACCCATTCCAACAATTTTACAGGGTTTGTCATCACCCAAACGAACTTGTCCAAAATCTCCTTGAACATAGTCATAAAAGTATTTCTTTTCAGGTGTGGCATGGAATGAGGCCCCTGAATCTACCACCCAGGAATCAGTAATATTTTCAAAAGAAAGAATCAAAGCATCTTGTAACACCTCACCTGTCACATTCGCTTCATGATTGTTTTCTTGTTGTGCATCTCCTTCCTTTCCCTTCCGAGATCTACAGTCTTTCTTTAGGTGTCCTTTCTTTCCACATTTCCAGCACACTATCCCCGATCTGGACTTGGATCTGCCTTTCCTTGATTTACTGCGATATCCTGAGCTCTTTCCTCTTTCCATTTTTCTTCCTCTAGACTCTGCACTCAAAGCATTTCTCGATGTCTCACCGGAGCTTTTTCGTCGCATTTCCTCGCTAAGGATAGCACCGACAACATCATCAAACTTTAAAGTACTAGATCCAGAAACAGAGTTACTGATGGCCATTACCAAACCATTCCAGCTTTCTGGTAACGAGCACAAGAATAACAGAGCTCTAACTTCATCATCAAAGTTTACCCCTACAGAACTTAACTGACTTGTAACTGTATTAAAATCATTTAAATGATTTGCAACAGATCCACCTTCCGACATATTCATATTAAATAACCGTTTCATAAGAAATACCTTTTTTGAGGCCGAGGGTTTTTCATATAGTTTCGACAACGTCTGCATCAAACCCTCTGTCGTGGTTTCCTTCGAAATGTTGAAGGCGACTGACGCAGCAAGGCACAACCGTATTGTTCCGAGTGCCTTTCTATCGAGAAGGTTCCATTCTTCGTCTTTCATACCCGTCGGCATCTTTGTTTTCCCGCCCAATGGTAGGTATAGATCTTTCTGATACAGATAATCTTCCATCTGCATCTTCCACAGCGAGAAGTTTTGGCCGTTAAATTTCTCGACCCTAAACTTACCATCTTCCGCCATTGCTCCCACTCGAACCAGGAACCCTTCTTTCCTGCGAGTTTATCAGCCAAATAGACCTTCGGCTCTGATACCAGTTGTTAGAAAATTATATATTACAGAGCAATGGAACACATATAATATTGCAGAAATATAAACACAGAAAATGCACAAAACAAGAGAGACACAGATATACGTGGTTCACCCAGTTTGGGCTACGTCCACCCCGAACAGCCAGTCCTTCCTTTCTATTATCCAGCAAAATGAAGAGATACAACCTACAACAAAACCGCTGTAATATCCTCTGTTTTCTCTCACAGTCTTACCTCTATGTTTCTCGCTCACCGAATACACATCTATATCACAGCCTCAAATACAATGCCCTCATATAAAGAGAGGGGTTGCCTTCTAGGGCAAAAAACCCTAAACTAAACATAAGTTCTACCGTCAGATCATCCGCCTAATGAACGGCTCAGATTGACTAGAAATTACTATACTTTTACAAGGCAATTTTACAGCTGTTTTTAGCTTCGGGGGCGCTGCCCCCGAAACCCCCCCGCCCACGACAGCGATCATTTTACGGGCGGCGTTGCCGCCCCATTTTGAACTGGGGCCCAATATGCCGGTACTATAGAAGATAATCAGGCTCCACACCCAACAAACCATCATAGATGAAACTCACAAATCACATGTAACCATCATAAACCATAATCATATATCACAAGTAATCATCATAAACTAGAACCATAAATCACATGCATAATAAAACTGAAATACAATACCGATATTTGTCCTTCATCGATCCTTAATTTTGCCTTTATTCACACCGGATCGATTGCCACACTCGACAACACTCAATGCCTTCTCCTCAACCTTGTGCACACACACACAGTGTACATCCCACACATACAACCACACACAACATACCACACCATGCAATACATGCATCTACACCTGATATACAACACATACACCTACACCCATTGTACAACAGAACATAATACATACGCTTGCACCCGGTGTACAACACAACAAAACACGTATACATACACAATGTACATCACAAGACATGCATCCGCACACAACATGTGACACCACAAATGCATACACATACACCCGATATACAACACAACTCACACATCCATACTTGATGTACAACACCACATAATACATGTACCCACACAAAGTACAACACAACAAGTACGCATGTCACGACACCACAAGTACACAATACACATACATAGTACCGCATGCCCGCAACACAACATGTATGACATGCACTCAATCCCACATGTACACCAGTACCATATGTACAACACGTACACAATACCAGATGTACAAAGCACCACATGTACAACTTGTGTACAAAAACACATGTACACGGCACCACCTGCACAACGTGTACACAACGCCGCATGTACACCGCACCACCTGTACACTGTGCACACAATACCACATGTATGCGACACCACATGTACATAGCACCACATGCACGACATGTACACAACACCACCTGCTCATAGCGCCACTTGTACAACACCATATGCACACAACACAACTTGTACAATCATGCACACAACACCATATGTACATAGCACCACATGTACAACATGCACGTAACACCACATGTACATAGCACTGCATATCCAACATGTACATAACATCATCTGTACACAACACCGCATATCCAACATGCACAGAGCACCATATGCACACAACACTATCTGTACCACCTTGTACATAATCATTGCATAACAACATCTACACACACTATATACATACAACACTGCATGCACACAATATCACATATGCAAATGTAAAAAATATACAACATATGCTAAATAATAGTACCTCACATCCAAAAGCACACTATCTCTACCAAGAAACCTTGCTTCCCAGTGTCTTATCCATGCTTGTCCCAGCATGTCGCAAACCACACTGCTTTCATTTCGCTGATGTATCCCTCAGTATAGCAAATCCATAACATAGACATAATATAATCACATAATGTCAATTCATGACCACATGATACCGACCTCATATATTTGTCATGAGTACTATTCCCACTTAATTCCCATGAGACTAGGAACCTTGTCATGCCATTCGCCTGCTTACGCAATCATTCCTCCACAAGAATGATTCCTGATGACCTTGTTAGACAGTGACATAGATACATGGACACATACATACATATACATAAACATTAGCATAAAAAATCATGGTCTTGTCAGACAACGACATTCATACATACATACATACATACATACATACATACATACATATATATATATATATATATATATATATATATACATGACATACATACACTTACATGTATGCATATATAAACATAAGCATAATCATGATCATAATATAATTACTAGATATCAAGATCAAAGTTTAAGAGAACTCCCTTTATTCATGCAACACATACACAACATTAAGAATAGTTGTTCCCAACATAGCCAAGGCATCTGACACCTCTGATCCATTTACTTTACCTTTTTGGTTACCTTTCTCATGACTTTATTGCCACCGTCCATCTACCACAATGGACCCAACTAGTCCAACTGGTTGTCATACTCTTACCTTTCGCTGCGCTTATTCATGCACAGATCTTCATTTGAATCTTATATTACCTTTCGGGTACCACACAGCTATCCCCGAGTTCCATTAACTTTCCTCTTTCCCAACCAATTCCCAAGACTAAAAACAATAAAAGGCAAGAATGGAAACAACAACAAGAAGACCATGAAAACCAAGAGTAATATGTCACCGCAACAAAGTGGCATAGCTATTTACCAGACACAATCAAAATTGCAAATAAAGTGCAACAATCACAAAAGACCAAAAGCACAAGGTTAAAAACAAACACCATGACTCAATCCCCATGGTTCCCAAGGAAAGCTCGACCTGAACCTTCTTCGAGATTTCATGGCAACCTCTCTTTCCATGCAAATCCCTGCATCATGTTGCCATTAACACATAACTGTTAGTGCATAAATAAACATAACAATACACTAGTTATTGTTTGGTCAATTTAGAGTGTCCTAAATTGCTATATTAAGTGTCAATCCGGGAGTCGTAAACTGTTGAAGTGTGGCGCACTATATGTGCAAGATAACCTATTTCTTACTTTTTGTCGTTTTTGAATTTTTAATTTTGTTTTGGGGGTTTTTATCTTCGTTTATCTCCTAATGTGAAATGGAAATTCTAAAAGACAAGTATGGATATAAATTTTCAAGGCAATTATGTTCTTTATAATGGTTTCCAAAACTTCAAACTTTATAAGGTCTTAGAACATGCTAATGATGAAATTAATTCCTAAAAGAAAATGAAAATGTGCCACTATTCTAATCAAACAAACAATGAACTATTGATCATGAAACCATTATCTCTGCTGCTGCCTAAATACAAAAGAAATGAACTAAGCTACTGTACTCAAAGAAATCCAAAAAATTGCAAGTAAAGTAAAGCTAAAATCAAATTACATCAATTCATATTCTGACCCCTCGCCAGTTAGTCTCGCTATGGCTTTCGGAGGTAATCATCAAAAACTTGGTCAATCTGATATCTAATTGCAAAAAAGTAAACTTAAAATCAAATCACATCAATTCATAGTCTGACCTCTCGCCAGTTAGTCTCGCTATGGCTTTCGGAGGTAATCATCAACAACTTGAGAAATCTGATATCTAATTGCAGAAAAATAAAACTAATATCAAATTACACACTCATACTTCAATCCCTCGCCATTAGTCTCGCTATGGCTTTCGGAGGTAACTGACAATGATATGAGCAATTTAATATCTAAGCTAACTAATAAAGCCAATGAACAAAACTGAAATAAACAAAACAGAACTGAAATTAAAAGCTAAGAAAAGTAAGTCAGCAGAAAGACTGATTCCATGTCATTAGTCATTGTGAAAACTATATGCAAATGCCCGGGCTGCCTACTGTAATCTGGAACATACACACTGATCAACGTTAACAACAATGTAAAGCATGTAAAATTATGAACAAAAATGAAACATTAGTACCATAGGAAATGAAATATACATAAGTGAATAACTATGGCATAATAAACATAAAGAAACACAGCATGAAACTGTACAAAAATAAGAAACAAAACCTCGGCGTGTGCAGGGACCCTCTGCACAACCTCGGGCAATAGCTATCAATCAAGAATTATGCTCAGAAACATAGTCTTCTCATATATTTAGAATGCAGTCACAATAATGAAACTAGTGTCACGACACAGTGGGCTTTTTAACAACAAAATTACATTCCAAAAGACTAACTACTATGCGTATAGAAACACATTATTTATAACAAAAGGCTACATAACTGATTTCCTAAAAACTGCGCTGACAGAGGACACGTGAACGACAACGTCCATGGATCTAGCATCATGGCTGTCGAGATGATACAATCTATTGAAAGCGGCTTGTTGGATTTACATCGTGGGCAACCTACAGGTGTCAGCGTGCCTCCAGAAATCTAGAAACGACCACAAAAATCTTTCACGTGCTTGGAAACAGAGTCCTGTTGCCGTAGGACTCTTCTGTTTGACCACCGTTGACCATGTCCTCCTCTGATGAATCCGACTGAGCCAATACGACTCGGTCCATGTCCACGTCATTTTCAACTTGCCCATGTGGCTCGATTTGCCTAAAGACACCTGCAATATAAACTTTAACAAAAACGGCTGCGGAAAGTTGAAGCAACTGCGGAAAGTGACACGTTCTGCAGCTCAATGAGAAAAAATCTAATTCAAACAGCAGACACAAAACATAGTTAAAAACCACTTTAAGTGTTATTTTATGATTAATATGCAATGATGTTGATATCTTAGGAGGTCCAGGTAAATGGAAAAAGTCTAGGAAGGTGTATAGGAAAGATGCAAGTTCAGGGCTCAACATACCCCCACTGTGAAGGTGTTGCATGTCCCCATGCAACCAAAATTTTAACCATCCTCTCTTCAATCCATATGCTCTGACACCTCTGCCAGCACATCCAGCCCTCTTCTCCTCTTCCTTGGTACTGCTAACATTCTAGGCTTCCTCATCAAGCATCTGAATTTGAGGTTGATAAGTGCTTTACTCAACCTCTTGCATTTCTTCTTCAATTTCCTGTTCTTTTTCTGCCACAGCCCCAGATGTAACATAGTGTTGTCATGAATGATCTTGTCCAATCTGCTTTGTTCCTTTAATGCTTCATTTTCATTTTTAATATGTCTATTTAAAACCTCCAATTCAAATACTTATTGTTTCAACGATTGGACTAGAGCTTCTTGTGCTGTGTGAGGCTGAGTGGATGAAGTGCTTGGGCCTATGTCTGTCTTTTCCAAGGATTCTGGATAATCATACATCTCTTGCTGATTCGGGTCTATCTCGGGTGTAGTTTTCCTTGGGCTGACCCCAAAATCCTGTTGAGAAGGATTGATTTCCAAATCTGGCTGAGAAGGACTCATGTCAAAATCTGGTTGTGGAATGGAAGTATGGTGTGGGCTACGGTCAGGAGAGGTTGCTGGAGGCTGCTCCGGTGTTTCCCCTCCCAAGTCAATAAAGTGGGGTCCTTTGGTTTGCACTGTCCTTAATTTCCCTTTTAGCTTGGAGCTTCTTCTTACATGCTGTGGACTAGTGTCTTTTTCCTCCCTACTCTGTTTTTCTTTTCCTTTCTTTTTGGCTACAACTGACTATTCCTGAAGGTGAACTAGTCTTTCAGACAATACTTGATGGTCTTCTTCTGAGGAAGGTTCTGGGGTTTGATGCACAGCCTCAATGCTTCTTTTCTCTTTTGATTTTGTTGGCTTTTTACCCTCAGTCTTTTCCTTCCTCCTTTTAGACAGTCTTTCTTCTCTACTAGTTTCTTCAACTGTGTTAGTAGGAGTACTTTGAATTTTATCACTTGTTCTCTTTCTTCTGCTTCTTCTTGATGTACTGCTTTCAGGGGCTTCTTGTGGATCTTGAAAGAAATTTCTGATTAGAAACTGCTCCCATGTATCTTTCTTTTCTTTCAATTGTTTTTCTATCAAGATTTTCACAATCCAGTTAGCTCCATTCAGCCTATCAAACAATCTAAACAGTTACGGTGATGAACAAGGTTTATGGAGGAAAAAAAACAGTGACTGTAAATGGAAAACAGAGAACAGGTAGCGGGAGTGAATTCATGGAATAGAGCGGAGACTGATATGAACAAGGTGGAAATGCAACCGTGGCTTCAATAAAATAGTAGGGAAGTACAGTGAACCCGGCATAATTTTAAACTGAATGGCTGCGGAGTGGACGTAAACACGTTTATGAAATGGCTGTAGAATTTGTGCGGCGGAGAGAAGCCGTGATCAAATCAACCACGTCCCATAATTACATGTGGAGTATCAAAGTACAGTCGAACACGAGTTAAAACCGGAGGCTTGATCATGAGGTCGTTTGCAAATAAATGCAAGGATTGTGGGGGAATCGTATAGAGATCATGGAACGGTTATGGAGTTATCAACGCCAATCATTGCATATAATGGAGCTATGGTTTTATAACTATGTAAAAATGTGCTTTGAACGCTATTTGAAATAAATTTCTACTCATACCTTGGAATTCTTTCCATTTGTTTCATTAATCTTTGATCAGCTGCTTCTTGTTGATGCTTTAAGTGCCTCATGTCTTCATAATATGTCCTCGGTCATACCTGCATTTGATTTCATGATTATTGAACTAACATCTGACTGTCAGTTTTGAAAAACAGAGTGATAGCTGCGGAAACTGCTTCTGGCTGCGGAAACTGACACAAAAATCATTTCACTGAATGGAGATGGATAGATGATAACTGACTAAATGAAAATGGTCATGAAAGAAACTTTTATTGGCGAAATGAAATGAAATGGAGTGGAATGAAATGAAGTGGAGTGGAATGAAATGAAGTGGAGTGTCACAAAACTGTGAAATGAGAGAGAGAAATTTTTTTTTGGAAAATATAGGGCGTCAGGAGTTCCTAATTTTCGCCCTGTATTTTCTGTATAAGACTGCCAATCAGTGATTGGTTTTTAGGCTTATACATTTTTATTTTTATTTTTGAAACAGAAAGGAACAAAGGCTAGGTTGGTGGAGAAGAAGGATTCTTCTTCACCAGCCTTATTGCAGAATTATCTTGAAATATTTTGACAAATTCTTCTTTTGAGAGTGGCTTATGATAGATATTTAATCTGTGGCCATTCACAATAAGAGGAGTTTGATATTCATCAATGGTTTTGATTCTTACCGCTCCATTGCTAAATATTTTGTCAATCTCATATGGCCCAAGCCAATGAGTCTGAAATTTTCCTTTAAAATCTTTAAACTTGGAATCAAATAGCAATGCCCAATCTCCTTCTTGAAACTTTTTCTCTTTGATGTATTTGTCATGCCACTTAGCTCTTTGATATTGAACTAGATCAGTTCTTAGAATTGCCTCTTGTCTGATCTCATCTAGCTCATTCAACTGCTCCATTCTGTGCTTTTGGGCTTCTGATAGATCCATCCCCAACTGAACTACCATCTTGAAAGTTTTGACTTGGAACTCAATGGGGAGCAGGACTTCTTTCCCATAAACTAGTTCATAGGGAGAATGTCCTGTTATATTTCTCCATGTAGTTCTGTAGGCCCATAAGGCTTCAGGAAGTCTTTCTTCCCAATCTCTTCTATGTAGATGAACAGTTTTGGTGATGATGCCTTCAATAACTTTGTTTGTAGACTCCACTTGGCCATTTGCTTGCGGATGGTAAGGAGTAGATATTCTGTGCTTGATTTTGTATTCTTCCATCAGCTTTTCCACCAGGTTGGATGTGAATTGACTTCCCTGATCTGTCACAATCTCTCTTGGAACACCAAAGCGAGTAAAAATATCCTCATAAAGAAAATTAACAACTGAATTTTCAGTAGCAGAAAATAATGCTTTGGCTTCTACCCATTTAGTGACATAATCAGTACATACCAATATATACTTTTTTTGTTTAGATGGTGGGTTAATAGGTCCAATGAAATCTAAAGCCCATTTTTCAAAGGGTTCGATGAGTACTTGTGGCTGCAATGGCATTTCATTTGAAAGGGTAGGTTTCCCTACTCTTTGGCAGCTGTCACACCTTTTGACATACTGTTTTGCATCTTTGAAAAGGGATGGCCAATAATATCCCAAAGAGAGGATTTTATAGGCTGTCCTTTTGTCAGCAAAGTGTCCGCCGCATGGTTCATCATGACATGCTTTGAGGATATCAGGCATTTCATCTTCCCTAACACATCTTCTGATCACAAGATCTGGCCCTGTTTTAAACAATTCGTTAGAAATCCATGAATATTTTGAACTCTCCTGAATAATCTTTCTTCTTTCACCAGGAAATAAATGTGGAGGCAGTTTCATTGTAACCAAATAGTTAGCTATATCTGCATACCAAGGGGTCTTAGTAGTTACTGCAAATAAGTATTCATCAGGAAACTTGTCCTCTACAGGAGAATCTTCTTTAGTATTCTGAATCCTAGACAAGAAATCAGCTACTGTATTTTGTTTCCCTGGTCTTTCCAACACAGTAATATTGAATTCTTGTAAAAGTAAGAGCTACCTTGTAACTCTGCCATTAGTAACAGGTTTGTTCATTAGATATCTAATCACAGAATGATCAGAATGAATAAAAGTTTCATAGCATGTTATATAATGTCTAAACTTATTGATTGCATGAACAACATCTAAGAACTCTTTTTCAGTTACAGTATAGTTCAACTCAGTGGGAGTCAAATTTTTACTGGTATAGTAAATGGCATAAGGAACTAAATATTTTTGACCCAACGCAGCCCCTAGAGCTGTATCTGAAGCATCTGTAGAAATATGGAAATGAAGTTTCCAATTTGACCCTCTCAAGATGGGTGCTTCAGATATTCTTGTTTTCAAAGTTTCAAATGCTGATTGACAATCAGGATCCCATTTGAATTCACAGTCTTTTGTAAGCAATTTGAAGAGGGGAGATGCTATTTTAGTGAAGTTCTCTATAAATCTTCTATAGTACCCAGTAAATCCTAGAAAACTTCTAACATCTTTTTGACAATTTGGAATAGGCAACTTGGAGATGACTTCAACTTTAATCCCATCCCCTGAAATGTGATGTCCCAAAACAATACCTTCAGTAAACATCATAAAGCATTTTTCATGACTTAATGAAAGGTTTGTTTCTTTACATCTTATAAGGACTTTTTCCAAATTCTCTAATGCCTCTTCAAACGAATTACCATAAACTGTAAAATCATCCATATAAACCTCTACACAATCATGGATTAGATCAGAAAAGATTCCTAGTACTGCTCTTTGGAATGTTGCGGGTGCATTACATAATCCAAAAGGAAGCACTCGATAAGCAAAAGTTCCCCATGGACAGGTAAATCTAGTCTTATCTTGATCTTCAGGTGCTACCTAAATTTGATTATAGCCACTAAAACCATCCAAAAATGAAAAGTACTTTTTGCCTGCTAGTGTATCTAATACTTGATCGATAAAGGGAAAAGGAAAGTGATCCTTCAAAGTTGCTTTATTCAATTCCCTGTAATCAATGCATACCCTCCATTTACCATTCTTTTTAGGTACTATAACCAAAGGAGAAACCCATCGGCTATTTGAAATTGGATAAATGAAGTTTACATTGAGTAGTTTTTGGAGCTCTTCTTTCACTATCTCCCTAAGGTTTGGATTCATCCTTCTTTGAGGTTGTTTGATTGGTCTACTTTTTTCCTCGATGTAGATGTGATGAATGCAAGTCTTAGGGTCAATACCTTTCATATTAGTATACTCCCATGCAAATGCAGTAGAATGTTTTTGCAAGATTTTGGTTAGCTCTTCCTGTTGTGACTTTTCCAAATTTGTATTGATATTCAATGTTTTACATGGAAAAATCTCAATGGTAGAACTACCGAACTCTTCCATAGAGTAAAGAGACATTTGTCTTGATGATAAATACTCTATGTCAGAATCTAATTGAAATTGTGTGTGGTCATATTCTGAAGATGTTTCAAAGTTTTCTAATGTGTTCAGAATTTGACTATCTTCACTGATTTCAGAAATGGTAAAGACAGGTTGTATAGTGTCCTCATCATCGACCCATTCATTATCTCCTACTTCTGTAATTGCTTTTGCTGGAGGATACAAATTGAATTTCTTTGTCGAACTACCATCAGAAATGTACATATCCCCGGATCTACAACTAATGAAAGCATCAGATGTGGCTAACCAAGGTCTTCCTAAGATGAGTGGGTGCCCTCCTAAATTACTCTTGGGAGTCAAAATCATGAAATCTACTGGATATTCCCAAGAATCTAAGGAGACTGAAATATCTTCTAATACACCATCTGGTTTGATTATTGATCTATCTGCAAGTTGCAGTAAGGTAGGTGTAAAAACAAGATTAGGAAGTTTAAGTTGTTCCATAGTCTGTCTACTCATAATGTTGATAGCAGCCCCTAAGTCAATTAATGTGTTTGGGATTTCTACCCCATTTATATGTGTCTTAACGATTGGACTACCTGGATCTACATATTTCTACATGGTAATTTTTCCCATCATGATATTTGCAATTTTTCCTACAAGGTGGATTCTTCTTGTATCTCTTGGTTTCCTTCCTGGTCTTTTGAGACTCAACTTCTTTATTGTTTTCACTAGAGTAGGAATCTCTCTAATGGCTTGTAGCAAGGGAATCTTGATACAAACATTCTTTAATTCATCTAGGAAATCATAGTCAGGCAACAAGATTTGTTTTTCCACCCCATTGTTAATTTGTAATCTTTCAGGGAAAGGAGGTGTAGATGAAGATGCAGGTTGCTCAACTATAGGAGTTGTGGGGGTTGACTCTTTTTCTTTTTCTTTTTGAGTGTTTGGGTTTTGAAGAGATGCTTCAGAACCTTTATTGACTTTAAGAGAATCTTCCTTAGAAGTACTTTGCTTTTGAGCATCTATAGAAGGTTTTTCTAAAACTCTACCAGACCTGAGTTGTACATCATTAAGAGGAACAATCATATAGGTAGGAAATTGTTGTCCTTCTACCATATAAGCATTCTGAGGATTTTTGTTATTAGGATTTGGCAATGGCTGGGCTGGTAGTTGATTTGTCTTTTGTTGGAATGGAAGCAAGAGTTGAGAATTTGGATTTTGTTGAGAAGGTTGTTGTTGTGGAAATGGCAATGAAAGTTGTGGGTTTTGATTTGGAAGTTGTGGAGCTTGTTGATTTTGGAAAGATGGAGGATATTGATAAAATTGAGCAAATATCCCGTAAGGATTTTGCATACCTTGTACCCATGATTGATATGGATTTTGAGGTTGGGACCAAGGTTGTTGCCAAGAATTCCAATTTGGCGGGGGTTGAAAGTTCATAGGGTTGTTAAACCCTTGATTTTGTTGCCCCTGCCAAGGTCTCCTTGAAACAAAACAGAGAGACTCTACTGAATTTGGATCTTCTTGAAAGACAGCTTTGAGCCCAGGAATTGAAGGACAATCCTTGGTCTCATGGCTTTCCGAGCAAATCATACATGTTTCTACAACTTTTGCATCCAAGGGGCATTCCCTTAGAGCATGTTTCTTCCTACATTTTGGACAAAAGATGGCCAAGGCTTCAACTTCTGCTTTCTGCTTGTTTTGTATTTTAAGGGTGTCTAGTTGTTCACTAAGGCTCCCTAGAATATCAGTTTTGAACTCATCAAGCATATTGCCAATCTCTGCCCTACTTACTGATCCAGTTGCAGATTTGTTTGCTCTAATAAGAGAAGGATCTCTAGGCCCTTTTCCTGTTTTAGATTTTCCCCTCGAGAGATGGACACATAGTTCTGCTATGTCACGAAGTGGAAGTTGAGAAATATCTCCCTTTCCCATCATGTTTAAAATATCTATCCATTCATCTCTAATGGCTTTTAATAGAAGGGCTTTCAAGGTCTCCTCATCTAAGTTACTCATTTTTGCTCTTTTTAAGTTGTATTGAAATCTTTCAAGTAAATCCTCCAAGTTTTCATCTTCTTTTTGCACCATTTTGAATACCTCATCCTTATGGTTGGTGGGCATGCAATAGTCCAAGTATCTATCCAGAAATGTTTGTTTCATATCATTCCAAGTCCTAATAGATTGAGTGACTAATCCCATGAACCATTTCAAAGCAGCTCCCTTCAATGTTGAAGGAAACAATTTGAGTTTTTGAGAGTCTTCCATATAGTCATAAGTTCGGCACACGACTTCAAACTCAAATAGAAATGTTTCAGGATCCTCACTTCGCAACCCATAAAAGTTTGGGAGGACAGATGGTGAGATGTTTTTCATTGTCGTATGAGTTTCTTCATCAACTATAGGGAATCCAAATGAGTTATCTCCATCCATATTTTCCCCATTGTTACCTCTATCTCCTCCATTTTTTCCTCCTCCTCTACCTCTACCTGTACCTCCTCCTCCAAATCCGTTTACTACTTCCTCTGTCATGATAGTTTCCTTAGAGTTTTCAGAGTCTTTTGGTTCTTCTATTAATGGCGAACGAGGAGGATTTTCTCCCTCTTCTTCTTTAGGTGATTCTACTTCTTTGATTACAATATGTTCCCCTGTAGAAGTGAAGAAAGGTTCTTTCCCTAGGTCATATTTGATGGATAGTGTGGGAGAGTCTCCTAATTCAGCTGTTGCTCCTTGAATTCCAGGAATTCTAAGGTTGGGAGTGTGAGTTGGAGATGATGGAGGTGTATCTTGTCTATGCCTTGAAGTAGATGGAGTTGTAAAAATCGAACTCTTGGCCCTAGCTATAAACCTTCCCCTAGAATCTCTTGCTCTATGCATGTCATTATTTTTATTTTTTATCTTCAAGTCGGGCTAATAATTCTCTTTCTGATCTTCCAGATCACACTAGGTGCAAGAAGAGAGCATACTCAAGAAATTATTGAACCAATAACTCTCTTTTCTGATCCTCCATATCACACTAGGTGCAAGAGGAGAGCATACTTTGAGAAGTTATCAATTTTTCCCTTCTTTGAATTTTTTTTTTTTTTAAGAAATTGGCTACCTAGTTACACTTCCCCGGCAATGGCGCCAAAATGTTTGGTCAATTTAGAGTGTCCTAAATTGCTATATTAATTGTCAATCTGGGAGTCGTAAACTGTTGAAGTGTGGCGCACTATATGTGCAAGATAACCTATTTCTTACTTTTTGTCGTTTTTGATTTTTTTATTTTGTTTTGGGGGTTTTTATCTTCGTTTATCTCCTAATGTGAAATGGAAATTCTAAAAGACAAGTATGGATATAAATTTTCAAGGCAATTATGTCCTTTATAATGGTTTCCAAAACTTCAAACTTCAGAAGGTCTTAGAACATGCTAATGATGAAATTAATTCCTAAAAGAAAATGAAAATGTGCCACTATTCTAATCAAACAAACAATGAACTATTGATCATGAAACCATTATCCCTGCTGCTGCCTAAATACAAAAGAAATGAATTAAGCTACTGTACTCAAAGAAATCCAAAAAATTGCAAGTAAAGTAAAGCTAAAATCAAATTACATCAATTCATATTCTGACCCCTCGCCAGTTAGTCTCGCTATGGCTTTCGGAGGTAATCATCAACAACTTGAGCAATCTGATATCTAATTGCAGAAAAGTAAACTTAAAATCAAATCACATCAATTCATAGTCTGACCCCTCGCCAGTTAGTCTCGCTATGGCTTTCGGAGGTAATCATCAACAACTTGAGCAATCTGATATCTAATTGCAGAAAAATAAAACTAATATCAAATTACACACTCATACTTCAATCCCTCGCCATTAGTCTCGCTATGGATTTCGGAGGTAACTGACAATGATATGAGCAATTTAATATCTAAGCTAACTAATAAAGCCAATGAGCAAAACTGAAATAAACAAAACAAAACTGAAATTAAAAGCTAAGAAAAGTAATTCAGCAGAAAGATTGATTCCATGTCATTAGTCATTGTGAAAACTATATGCAAATGCCCGGGCTGCCTACTGTAATCTAGAACATACACAATGATCAGCGTTAACAGCAATGTAAAGCATGTAAAATTATGAACAAAAATGAAACGTTAGCACCATAGGAAATGCAATATACATAAGTGAACAACTATGGCATAATAAACATAAAGAAACACAGCATGAAACTGTACAGCAATAAGAAACAAAACCTCGGCGTGTGCAGGGGCCCTCTGCACAACCTCGGGCAACAACTATCAATCAAGAATTATGCTCAGAAACAGAGTCTTCTCATATATTTAGAACGCAGTCACAATAATGAAACTAGTGTCACGACACAGTGGGCTTTTTAACAGCAAAATTACATTCCAAAAGACTAACTACTATGCGTATAGAAACACATTATTTATAACAAAAGGCTACATAACTGATTTCCTAAAAACTGCGCTGACAGAGGACACGTGAACGACAACGTCCATGGATCTAGCATCATGGTTGCCGAGATGATGCAATCTATTGAAAGCGGCTTGTTGGATTTACATCGTGGGCAACCTACAGGTGTCAGCGTGCCTCCAGAAATCTAGAAACGGCCACGAAAATCTTTCACGTGCTTGGAAACAGAGTCCTGTTGCCGTAGGACTCTTCTGTTTGACCACCGCTTGACCACCGTTGACCATGGCCTCCTCTGATGAATCCGACTGAGCCAATAGGACTCGGTCCATGTCCACGTCATTTTCAACTTGCCCATGTGGCTCGATTTGCCTGAAGACACCTGCAATATAGACTTTAACAAAAACGGCTGCAGAAAGTTGAAGCAGCTGCGGAAAGTGACAGGATTCCGCAGCTCAATGAGCAAAAATCTAATTCAAACAGCAGACACAAAACATAGTTAAAAACCACTTTAAGTGCTCTTTTATGATTAATATGCAATGATGTTGATAGCTTAGGAGGTCCAGGTAAATGGAAAAAGTCTAGGAAGGTGTATAGGAAAGATGCAAGTTCATGGCTCAACAGTTACCCATCTTGTTGTGTCAATCACTTTGCTTGCAACTGAATACATCCACACCATCTCTCAAGGGACTCCAATCCTTTGACAGATTCACTCGTAACTAAAGACTAGCTAATATACCTATCAAGTACATGTTCATGAATATAACATATCCCCATAATGTCAGACAAAGTCAAGGTTAAGAAGACTTCCTGCATGCAAAACACTCATTCGTTTGGAATTAGGGTTTCCAAACATAGCCAAAGGAATTGGACAGAGCCAAAGGAATTCCTGTCTAATTCCTTTCTTTGACCTTTTCCTTGCTGCGAGTGATATTATGCACTACCACATCACCTGACTGTTTATTATATAAACACAACAATTATTACCTTGTCACGCTAATACTGAGCATGTTTCCTGTAACTGTTTACACATGCCATCCACATGTTCCAAATATCAAGACAATCACATCTATCAATTTGAAATCTACCTTTAGCAATACTAACAATCATGTCATAATCCATAGTCAACGCATAGTCATTAGACATAATGCTACAACTATCACCTACTATACTCAAGTACATATCAATTATCTCAACACATATGTATTAGTACAATCATCTTAAAACAAGATCATTTGAACACATACTCATATTATGGAATTCGTTAAACATTCAACCAACTTGCAACATACCATGTTAAATAAATTAACTAGACGACATAATCAAACAATCAAGCACCAAATATACGACATAAGAAAACTCGTACCTTACTGTATCTCAAGGAAGCAATCTTATCTGCACAATCACTCTAGTTAGCATGATATAACTTCACACCATATCAAATCAACCCCAAATAAGATCAAGATGTCCATAATAGTCACAAACTAACATGTCCACATCATAACTCATACACAATTATCATTCACACATATGTAAAGTCAATCTAAATTATTACAACACCATATCACAAATATGTCGGCTCGTCCTGAATATCGTAACCAAAACTATCTGCATATTCTAATCCAATTTAGCATGATACATATAACATCAAGATATTAATGTTACAACCCTCATCCTCAAGTTAACTAACATATAACGACAATCAATTGACATATAACATGCTCATCAACGACATATGACCTAATCATCAAGCCAACTATCATGTAACAACAACAATTTAACCTATAGCATACTCATCAACAACATATAACATGATCATCAAGTTATCTAACATAAAACAAAAATAACAATGCATACAACCACATGTTACTATCATTCATGACTATCCGACACATGTGCATATAACTATGCTAATCATCTATCATCTATCATGCATGCAACCATAACATCAAATGGCATATACATAATCCTAATGCATATAACAATCCTTAACCTACATACCTGCATTCCAAACATGCAATACTTGTATGACGATCTACTCTTACCCCAAATTCTAATGCTCCAACCTCATTATGATGATTTGCACCTCCTGCTCTATCTCAGTCAACACATTAGCATCATAACAACCAATAGCACCATGATGACCTAAATTGCATACAACTGTTGATTTGTGGTAGCATCGGATGTGTTTTAGCCATGAAAATTGGTGGAGAGGCTGAAGCACATGATATCTCCAAAACCCAGAAATTGTTTATTCTAGCGGATGAGGAGATATTAAAATAATTAATATTTGTAATGGGTCCCAAGTATAAACTTAGGAAAATTAAGATATTAATGTGTATTAATATATTTTTGGGTTCGAAGGTTCCAAGAGACAAGGATCAATCCAAATCTAATCTTAGATATTGATTAGGAACTTAATCTCAACTGTTAAAGACTCAACAGGAAAAGTATAAGAGGAGGCTTGAGGGTCAGTTGGAGATACACCAATTAATCAGTCAGTTCAATTTTCTGAAGCAGGGTTTGTTGAGAGAATTGAACCAGTGATCTGTTGCAGTGAGGGGCAGTTCGATAGAAGGCCGAGAAGACATAGTAGAGAGGCACATATAGTGCCAGATAGATAACAAATAGCCTGGGAAGGATGACACAGAGGAAGCAGTAGTTGTGCAGAGGCTAGTAGAGCTGACGCAGGGCCAAGAGGTAGCGTTGGGTGATTTTTGTGGGGCAGATTGAGTGCTGGTGAACTGACGCAGAGCAGAAGGAGGGTGACACAATCTCTAGTAGGTGACTCAATTCCAGAGGAAAGCTTGGAGCAGCTTTCATTGTCCAACTAAGGAACAGTCACTGGGGGGCTCATCATCCAGTTGTTGATCAACAAAAATATCTGTCTCCGAAGAGAGGTACTACTTCCAAGGAAATTCTCTGTTGGGTGAGCCATTTCTAGCACCCTAGTTGTATTTAGAAAACGGCATAATAATAAAACCCTCATATATGTTGCACCAATTTTCCCGCCTTAGGGTTTTTCCCAAGATGAATATCCAAAAATAACGGTGTCCCTTGTGTGATTGTCTAAGTTAGTTCATTTGAGTATGAGATAATAAACAAGATAATGCAGTAGGAATTTCTAACGTGTCATAATTAGAAATTTCAACATGGTATCAGAGCATTGCAAATCACAGGAGAATTGAAGACACCAATAGTAATATGAAGAATTTGCGGCAGTAGCAGCGGTCCCGAGGGACAACGCTATTCCAGAGCAGAAGAAGATAGAGAGGAAGTGGCGTAGATCCTGCGTCATCGTTTCAAGCCAAAAGGAGGGTCAACGCAGAGGTAGAGAGGGGCATATCATACCTACGCAGTACTCGGTCATCTTTCTCAGCCAGGAAGGATCGACTTTGTGGCCATGAGGAGAAGATTTAACCTTTGCCGGGATTGCGCAGAGCCTGAAGGGCTCAGTTTCTTTAGTTGTCGGGGCTTGGGGAGATGTGGGCAGATTGTGATTTGAGGAGCTAGTGGGATGATGTTTCTGTTAAAGCATAACAATGTCTAAAGAGACAGAGCCAAGGTAGATGGAATCACTACCTTGACAGATTTCTAGCCAAGGAATCCAGATCCGTGTTGCAGTGACAAAGGAAGATTGGAGAGGAGCGGTTTGACAGTGGGCCAGAGGATTTCCAGGAGGGAAATCAGGACTTAGAGGGAGATTTCCAGAAGGGGAGTCGAGACTCCAAGGGAGTCTAGAAGATGAGATGAAATGGCAATGAATGGATTCAGGGATTAAGACAGGTTGGACGGGACTTCCAACTTTGTCATCTGGAAGGCCAAGATCCTGGCAATCTTGGACAGGCATCGCATCAAGGAATTCACCTTGAAAACCATAGATGTCCCAGTTGATCCGAATACTAATGAGAAGTATGAGGAGGCTGAAGCGAAGGAAAAATGTTTGATCCTAGACAGGGTCAAATATCATGTCATATCACATATTGTTGAGAAGAACACAACAAGGGAGATGTGGGAGGCGTTGACCACCTTATACCAGGGCTCTTCCGTGCAGAGGAAGATACTATTGGAGAATCAATTGCGGATATATCAGATGTAGAAAGGAGATAATATAGATCCATTCCTTCTTAGGTTGCAGGAGATTCGCGACCAGCTTACTTCCATGGGGTCTACACCGGATCTAAAATTTATGGTCAGGACTGCCTTGAATGCAGTCTCTGAGGAGTGGGAGACATTTGTCCAAAGTATTTTGGGCAGGAATACTCTTCCCATTTGGGAGGATATGTGTGCAGATCTTCGCCAGGAAGAGATCAAGAGGTTGACCAAGGCAGAGAGTAGTGGCAAGGGAGGGCGAATAAAGAAAGAGGAGGAGGAGAGTATTCTTGAGAAGGACAACAAGGGAAGAGGAAGAAGAAGGATATCTCCAAGGTTGAGTGCTTCCATTGTGGGGAGCTGGGACATTATGCATCTCAGTGTGCCAGGAAGAAAAACAAGGGAGAGGCTTCCGATTCAAAGGAATCTCCAGCCAAGGTGGAGAAAGAGGTCGAGATTAATGACGATTGTGCCATGAATGCTCATGCACCTCTAGAGAAGAGGTGGGGAGACATCAAGTTGTATTCAAACGGACTACATAATAGGGGCAAGATCCTTGAGGTACCCAAACTCTTGGATCACATCTGGCTACAAGATCCCTTAACAACAGTAGCAGGATGACAGGGGTCGGGTGGAGCAAAGTGTAGTGGAGCAGCAAGATAGTGCTTGGGTGCAGAAATATGAGGCAGCACAGTGGAGGTTGCAGTAGTGCGAGAGGCATAAAGGTGTATGCTTTTAGGATATTACGACACATAAGAAATAGTTAAGTATAACTTAGTCTAGTGTGTAGTTAGGTAAAGTGTGTTTCTTTAGTATGTACTTTTTTAAACTTACAATCTGACGGTCGTGATATGTTCTAGACATGAAGTGATTTGACGGTTCATTCTCTCCTCAGTATTACTGACATTTGATTTGTGGCTTAACACTTGATTGGTCCATGATATCTATTTAAAGAGCATGGAGGGTCATTTGTAAGGTCACTATTCATGAGATAAGCTTATGTAATTTTTCTATCTTTTACATTAATAAATTGCCTGAAGTGGTCGCGTTGGCTCAAGCTGTGGACTGTTTCCCTCTTTGAGGGTTTTAACCACATCAAGAATACTGGTGTATTGATTTGTGATCTGTTTGTGAGCGGTTTCCTTTGGTGTTCTATCTGAGGAACTTACCTTGCAAATTCCTACATGGTATCAGAGCTATTTGAGGGCCGCATCCGTTGGTGATCCAAATCCGAAGTCGGTACAACTGCATTTGACTGTCGTTTTCTATATCTACTATTTATGGCCGCTTTCGGGCCAAGAGGACTACTCTATTGTGTTAGGAGCATCTGTTCTAGTGAGTAACCCCTTCTGTTTCACGCGAAAAGGTTTTTGGTAGCCCTAGCTACGTCATTTTTAAGATCTGGAGGTATACAATCTTTATTTGCAGTTTTAGTTATTTGTTTCTTTGTTTATCTTGGTTGATTTATCTCTCTGTTTTTTATTACCAGATCCATACCTTTCATTTCTGCATATGCTCTTTTCCTCGCGACCTTGTGCGATATGAGCAAATCAGAAATAGAAAGGAAGGATTTTTCTCATGCATATGCTTTTTTCCGCCACGCCTTAGTGTGATCTTGGAAAATAAAAAACATTGAGGAAAATATTTAGTTTCTGGCGAAATATAACTTCAATTCATAAGGTTTGTTGTTTTTTGCATGCATGTTTTGGGTTGTGTGGATTTTTGTTTTGTAGGAAAAAATGGCTTTCTCAAGCAAGCACACACTCCAAAGCTTCAGTGACTAAAAAGAAACCCTGCCGCACCTCTCCCCCCTCCCTTCCTCTTTTCCAAAAATTACTAACCTTTTAAATTAACTCACTTGGTCCAATGTTACTTTATGAGAATAGAGGTCTTGAGTTCAAGTCTTTCTTTTTGTTGGGTTACTTTTTCAAAAAACACATGTAACTTATGTTTTAAAGTTACTTTATATAAAAGTGTTCTCACTCATTATAAAAAGTGAGTCACTTATAATTCTAAAGTCTCTTTATCTTTTATTTAATTTACAATTTAATGGGTAGCTCATAAAGTATTGTAAAAGTGACTTTCACTTATTTATAAAAGTGGGTCACATATTTTTTTTTTAAAAGTGAGCTAATTAGATTAAGTTTGGAAAGGTGGGGGGCATTTTTTTTTTAAATATAAATTATCATTCACTTCCACACATTCACATACTTCGTCCGCATCTTCAACAACTTTTCTTCAAAAAGATATAACTTCTTCATTCGGAAGCTGTTTTTAAAGCCGTTTTTTTTAATCGGCCTAATTTTTCAAGATCTTTCCATTGGAACACTTAGTTTCAACATCTACAGCTTCGGTTTCTGTTAAAATGGAAAGTCCATGCCAAGTTATTCTTGACAGCACCAACTACTTCCAATGGTTGTCCTACATGGAGGATTTACTTAGAAGTAAAGGTCTTTATAGAATAGCCTCGGGCCAACAGTATAAACCTAAAGATGAAGATAAACAATCAAAATGGGAAAATTAATCAAAATCAAGAATGTGGGTTGATAGGGATGTCTATTTCTCTAGACCTTAGATTCCATATCACAGAACTTGATACCCCTAATGAAGCAATGAAACAACTCAATAAATTTTTTGGAATCAAAAATAAAATTATAGCCCATCAACTCAAAAATAAGTTGCTTACGTTGGACCCCAATAATTTTTCTTCTATTAAATATTTTTTGTCCAAGTTCAAGACCCTTAGACTTCTCTTGGAAGGTTTTAAGGTTAAGAAAGAAGAGGGTAGCTTTATCTATTCCATTCTTACTAAGTTGGGACCAACCTACTCTATGTTTGTTTCCACCTTCCATTCTACAAGAGAAGCCTTTATTTCTCAAGTACAAGACTACAAGTCCCCCTCTTTTGATGTCTTTTGTGATTCTTTAATAAGAGAACAAGAAAAACTCTTACATCTTGGTCTTCTTAATATTGGAAACTCTTCTAAAAAAGCCTTAGTATCCCATCAGCAACCAAATTCAAAGAATCCTAAGAAGCAACATCCTAAAAAGAATGGTCCTAAACCAAACAAGGGTCCTAAGCAATTTCAGTCTCAAAATGAAAAATCAATTCAACAAAATGATAAGGCAAATAAAAACAAAGGGAAGAAGACTGATAGACATTGCAACTTTTGTAATCATGATGGCCACTTAGAATCCAAATGCTTTAAAAAGATGGAAGCCTTGGAAGCAGCAATGAAGAAGCATAACATCCATTTGGAGCACTCTTCAACTTCACCTTCATCTTCAGGAATAACACTTTCTGTGTGTGGTTGTCAAGCATCTCGGTTTGGTTATGCACTAAATGTATCTTATTATTTTCATTCTCATTAGTGGCTCATTGATTCTGGAACTTCTTATCACATGGCCAAAAACAAATCCATGTTTTCTTCTTTAAATGATTGTAACACCAAAAATATATATGTTGGTGATGATAGATCTCTTAGTGTTGTAGGGTCTGGAACTATTCATCTAGACAATGGTCAATTTAATGATGTATTATGTGTTCCTACCTTATCCTACAATTTTCTATCTTTATATTAGATAACTCATTCAGGTGAAGGTAAAACCATTGAATTTTCACCTCATGATGTTGTAATTAAGGACCTAAGAGATCCTAGACAGATTTTAGCTACTGGCATTGCTGATGATTCTACAAGATTGTATAAGTTTTACAAATTTGGGTCATCAACTCTTCCCTCGATATTTGTTGCTCATAATGATGAAGTGAGCAAACTTTGGCATGAGCGATTTGGTCGCTTAAACTATCGCTCCCTTCAAAATTTGTGTAAGGAAAATATGGTGATAGGTCTTCTTATGGTATCTTGCATAGATGGTGTTTGTTCTGGATGTGTAATCGGAAAACATCGTCAGGATAGTTTTGAAAAATATGCCCTGTGGCACGCCTCAACCCCTTTACAGCGTGTGAACAGCGATTTATTTGGTCCATTTCCAGTTGTTTCATTCTCTGGCTACAAGTATTTCTTAACTTTCATTGATAATTTCTCCAAACACACTTGGGTATACTTCTTCAAATTCAAGAGTGAAGTCTTTAACATGTTCTTGGCCTTTAAGGCCTTTGTTGAGAAACAATGTGGACATCAAATTCTTAAGCTAGGATTTGATAATGATGGAGAATATGTTAACAACAAATTCACCAACTTTTGTTCTGAGCATGGAATTCAATTGCAACATACTGTTCCATATACTCCACAACAAAATGGTGTAGCTCAAAGGAAGAATCACACTTGAAAGGAAATGGCTAATTGTATGCTTCAATCTAAAGGGCTTAGTCTTAATTTTTGGGCAGAAGAAATTAACTATGAAAATTACATAGTAAATCGCACTCCTACTAAGGTTTTAAAGAATATCACTCGAGAAGAAGCATGGGGCTCAATTAAACCAGATGTGAGTCACTTTCGTGTTTTTGGAAGTGAAGCATGGGCCCATATTCCTTATGAGAAACATAAAGCCTTAGAACCTAAGAGTGAAAAATGTATTTCTGTTGGATATTCTGAAGATGTCAAAGGATATAGACTTCTTCCATCAAAATCCAAAAATGTTATCATTAGAAGAGATGTAAAGTTTGTTGAAAATATATCGGCCTACGAGCCTAGTTCGGCGGATGTGCCACCGCTCTCTATCCCTTCTACTTCTGAAAATATTTCTTCTTCAGATGGTGACAACAAGGATGACAATCCTCTCCCACCTTCTCGAAATCCTCCTTCAGCTCCTCAGCTTCCAAAATGGGTCCGTGCTACTCGGGATGCAGCAGGTGCTCTTGTAGATGATCCTATAGATCAACGACGTACATGTTCTTAGTTCGATAGAGCCTCTTATTTACTAGCGCAAGCTTCAGCGAATTATGATCCTAACACCTTTGCAGCAGCTTCAGGCCATCCAGATTGGGACACAACTATGAATGAAGAATATCTTTCATTATTGGCAAATGATACATGGGATCTTGTTCCTCTTCCAAAGGGACGAAAACTTGTTAGATGAAAATGGGTTTACAGAACCAAGCTTGGACCAGATGGAAAAGTTGATAAACATAAAGCTCGTCTTATTGGTAAGGTTTTTCACAAGTTGAAGGCATTGACTATACTGAAACTTTCTCCCGTGTTTCCAAAATGAACTCTATCCGCCTTGTTCTTTCCCTTGCTGCCTCTTTCAAATGGGAAGTCCATAAGATGGATGTCAAATCTACCTTCTTGCATGGGTACTTGCATGAGGAAATCTATATGGAACAACCTACTGGCTTTATACAAATAGACTCCAACCTTGTATGTTGGTTTAAGAAATCCCTTTATGGTCTCAAGCAATCCCCTCGGGCTTGGTATGCCAAAATGGATAACTTTCTTTTAGATACTGGCTTTTCTAGGTGTCATTATGATAATACTGTCTACACCAAGAAAGTGGGTAAGTCCCTTATCATTCTTGTTCTTTATATTGATGATCTTATCCTTACTAGTAGTGATCCCAAACTTATAAACCATGTGAAGTCTAGCCTTAAAAAGTAGTTTCAAATGACAAACTTAGGACACTTGCATTATTTTCTTGGTCTTCAAGTCTTGCAATCCAAGGAAGGTATTTCCCTCTCCTAGTCCAAGTATGCCTGTGACATTCTACACCACTTTTACATGGAAGAATATAAGCCACCCCCTTCTCCCTTTCAGCCTAGAGCCAAACTTTCAGTCACTTGTACTTCCCCTGAAGTTGATGCTACCTTATACTGTCAGCTTGTAGGAAAACTTTTGTATCTGACCCATACCCATCCTGACCTTTCCTTTGTTGTTGGCCTTATTTCTTGGTTTATGCAAAACCCACATGAAATTCATTGGAAAGTAGCTAAAAGAATACTTTGTTATGTTTGAGGTACAATTCAGTTTGGGATTCATTATAATGCAGAAGCATCTCCTCTATTGGTTGGTTTCATTGATTCTGATTGGGATGGTGACCCCGATGATCAAAAGTCTACTGTAGGTTATGTCTTCACTCTTGGTTTTGGACCTATTACATGGGCTTGTAAGAAACAAAGTGCCATTTCTCTTTATTCAATAGAACCAGAGTATTGTGGCACTGTAGAAGCTAGTAAGGAAGCCATGTGGCTTCATCAGATCCTGTCAGAGTTTGGCTTTTAGCAGCAGCATCCGACTACACTTTGGTGTGATAATCAAAGTTCCATTCAACTATTCAAAGATCCAGTCCAACATCAACGCAACAAACACATTGAACTACACATGCACTTCATTAGAAATCTCATTCATGACCATGTTCTTGAAGCGCACTATTATTCAACCGATGATCAAGTTGCAGACATCTTCACAAAGGCTCTCACAGAGGTGAAGTTTACTAAAATTCGATTTATGGTTGGAGTTTAGGAAGTTGTCACTAAAGGGGGATAGGCTCTAATGCCTATTTCCTTCTCCTATTGTGTCATATTTGTACATCCTTCAATCCTATCCCAAGTTGTTCTTAAGGGGGGATGTTAGGATATTCCGACACATAGGAAATAGTTAAGTATAACTTGGTATAGTGTATAGTTAGGTAAAGTGTGTTTCTTTAGTATGTACTTTTTGTAACTTACAATCTGATGGTCACGATATGTTCTAGACATGAAGTGATCTGACGGTTCATTCTCTCCTCGATATTACTGATAGTTGATCCGTGGCTTAGCACCCAATTGGTCCACGATCTCTATTTAAAGAGCATGGATGGTCATTTGTAAGGTGACCGTTCATGAGAGAAGCTTATGTAAATTTTCTTTATTTTACATTAATAAATTGCTTGAAGTGGCCGCGTTGGCTCAGGTCATGGACTGTTTCCCTCTTTGAGGGTTTTGACCATGTCAAGAATACTTGTGTATTGATCTGTGATTTGTTTGTGAGTGGTGTCCTTTGGTGTTCTATATGAGGAACTTACCCTGCAAATTCCTACATATGCAACAACGCAGTGGTAGCAGAGGGAGCACAAGATAGCGACAAAGGTATCTTTAGTTCCACGAGGCTCAGACTGACTGGGATGTTAGTATTTGGGAGAAGTTAGTTACCTACTTCTTGATAATTGGGTTGCAATTCAACAGTTAACAGTGGCAGTGCTAGGGGCAGCATGGGCAACATGTTGAGAGGGAGTTGCAGTACTGATGTAGCAGTGGTAGTGGCAGTGTCATGGGCAGTAGTATAGGAAGCAACAGTGCAGGGGATATGAGGCAACAGGCCAAGCATCAACACATGTACCAATGCGGAGGATCAATGTGATGTTTCCACGATGAAACATTACTAGAGCACATTTTTCGCTAAGAGGGAGTGTTTATTTGTGGTAGAATAGGATGTTCTCTAGCCATGAAAATTGGTGGAGAGGCTAAAGCACATGAGATATCCAAAACCTAGAAATCGTTTGGATAAATTCTACCCGGATGAGGAGATATTAAAATAATTAATAGTTTTAATGGGGTCATAAGTATAAACTTAGGAAAATTAAAATATTAATGTGTATTAATATAATTTTGGGTTAGAAGGTTCCAAAAGATGAGGATCAAGACAAATCTAATATTAGTCGTTGATTAGGGACTTAATATTGGTTGTTGAAGACTCAACATGAAAAGCATAAGAGGAGGCTTGAGGGTCAGTTGAAGATACACCAAATTAATCAGTCAGTTCGATTTTCTAGAGCAGGGTTTGATGATAGAATCGAACTAGTGATCTGCTGCAATGAGGGGCAGTTCGGCGGAAGGCTGAGAACACATAGAAGAGAGGCATACATAGTGCCAAAGAGACAACGCAGAGCCTGGGAAAGCTGACGCAGAGGAAACAATAGCTGCATAGGGGCTAGCAGAGCTGACGCAGGGCCAAGAGGCAGTGTTGGGTGATTTTCGTGGGGCAGACTAAGTGCTGGTGAGATGACGCAGAGTAGAAGGAGGGTGATAGAGTCTCTAGTAGGTGACACAGTTATAGAGGGAAGCTTGGAGAACCTTTCACTGTCCAGCTAAGGAGCAATCACTGTGGGGCTCATCATTCGGTTGTTGATCAGCCGAAATATCTGTCTCCGAAGAGAGGTACTATTGCCAAGGGAATTCTCTGTTGGGTGAGCCATTTTTGGCACCCCAGTTGTATTTAGAAAACTGCATGATAATAAAACCCTCATATATGCTGCACCGGTTTTCGCACATTAGGTTTTTCCGGGGACGATTGTCCAAAAATAACGGTGTCCCTTGTGTGATTGTCTCAGTTATTTTAGTTGTTGATCTGTATATGTGTTGAGGCTGCATTTGTGTTTATTTTAGTATTTATATTTTTAAATAACTTACTAATGGAAAGAATAAGTAGGAGATGATAAACCAGATAATGCAATAGTAATTTCTGACATGCCAGACTTAGAAATTTCAACAACAATGACTTCACAAGGCATGTTTGACCTACTATTCATGCATATCTATAATCAAGACCATACATGCATACCAACTGCATATAGACATATAAAATATGAGTACCAAACCATATACACATCATTCTAGCTAGAGTCCAACCATCAATGATGACCATATCAACTACACAAACCATGACCTCATGCATGACAACAACCATTACTCCATTGTACACATTGCCACATGCAACCATCGAGATGCATAGCCAATTCCTAATCAACTACACATATGCATGAACACATGTAGTCGAGCATAAGCGATCAATTCTTGTAACCAATCTACAAGACTGATACATGTAATCAAACATACAAGAATGCAACCTAACATACAAGGATGTAAGTAGGCGACACACAATCAACATGTAAGTGACATATAATAATACTTAACCAACCATATACTCATGACAAATGCATTCCACAAAATCAACACCAAATTCTCCATGGCAACCATACTACAACCATAATCAATCATCAAGCAAATGCAACAAGCACATGAAATGCAAGTGCAAGAGACACACATGCAACTGACATGCATGCATGACCAACACACACCGCTTATCCATTCCGAGGGTTGAACCATGCTCTGATACCACTATGTAACACCCTCCTCCCACATCTACCCAAGTAACCATGCTAACTGGGGTAAACATGAGACGAGAGGCTACTATGATTAGATTCAATCTCCTATGTGACCTTAAGGAAGTGGAATCGACAAAAACATCACACATAGTCATCCAACACCAACTTCAAAATCCTCAGGAGACATGTCAGCCACTCAGACAACCTATCCTTGGGTCCCACTGGTGTTCTGGATCTCGTAGGCCACAGTCTCTCTCATTCTATGGGAAAGGGAGAGACCATAAATCCAAAGTCGCTCTCATAGGATTGCTTTCCAATGACTATAGACCAAAATTTGCAGTTATGTGCCAGTGACCCCAAGATTTAAGCCACTTTTTCAGGCCCAGAGCCCAGGTCACTGCCCAGAATGGAGTGATAGCTTAGAGTCAGTAAAAGTACAAGGACATAATGATACAAAAGTAATAAGCTAAACAAGACCATAACCAAACCCCTATTAGTCATGACAACCATTTCATCAAACATATCATGAACATGTAACCTACAGGTGTAAACAACAGAATTAAGTGTAGGGATCTCATACTTATCTGAGAATCGATATGAAGCATTATTCCCTCATGTCATTTGCTACATTATCATATATTAGGTCATAGACACATTATCCATTCATGTACAAGTAAAAACATGTTGTCATAAAACATACATATAACCAAAATACTAGGAACAAAAATGCCATAAACATATCAGCCATCAAAATCCACATATACATCTGTACATTTACACATAAAAATCAAGGGAATGAATTTCTCATTAATGAATATAATGAACCAACCAGAGATGGGATTGCCACGTTCCACCCGACCATAAATTGGCTAAGCCAAGTCTCTCTTTAGCCAATCACCCCCATGCCATATTCCAAGCATGAATGTGGGACTCATAGAACACACCAAAATACTAACAAACATGGATGCCACTGGAGTTCTCCTCCTACACCGTGAGGAATTTGAGTGCCTCCTAGTCTCTCAAGCTTTACTGCAATCCATAGTTCGATCTAGGGATCACTAGGCCCTACACTGATACACACTCTCCAGGCTTTACCGTGCATCCCATCTCGGGACCACTAGGTCCAACGGAGAGAAATCCACCTCTTAGCTTTACTGTATATCCCGGAATTCACTGACAAAGATTCCTAGGCCCATTGAGGCACACAATTTGGATTTACCACAACCCACAGTTTGGTTCAGGGGTTACTAGGCCACTGGCTTCGTGATCCATAGTCTGGTTCAGGGACCACTAGACCATGTGTTTGTCAATTTAGAGATCCACCCCACTCAACTTTGAATCCAATCTGGACGTACCACATTAACCGAACATGAGAACACATCTCATCAAAGCTATCTGGAAATGGTAAGGCTAGGATGAAAATACTGTCACACCTGGGAAAACCCATTCCATGATAGAAGAGAACCACATGCAATGCCATGCATGCCCAATCTAGCAAGGAAAATACACATGCAAATCGATACCTGCAATGAATCTTGATATAGCTGCTTGATCTTGCCTTTCCCTGCTTGATCTTTGCTTCCTCTTGCCTTCTTTGCCTTTATTGCTCCAATGCCAAAGGGATCCAAGAAAACTCTAAGTCTCCATGAGTAAGAGAGAGAGAGAGAGAGAGAATATTGAGAGAGATCCAAAACTGAACTGATCAAGCCTTGCCAACTGATCCTTAGAAGCCTTTTTATCAATGAGGCCTCTATTTTCTTCATTTTCCATTATTTTCCTTCATTTTCCTCCTCACATGAAACCCGTGACCTTTCACCTTCCTTTTCTCATAATTTCCATTATTTTCATAAATAAATGTGCCAAAAATGCCATTTTTCCTTTCCAAAGCCTTAGCCATTTCCCTTTGCTAATTTCCTTAGCCATTAACAACCAAAAACACCCCCTAGGATGTCTTTCCCACCATTAAGCTTGGAATACGTGTCCCATCAACCGTCGTCTTATATATTTTTACATGGATTTTCACCAGGGCTGTTACAGAGACCTTCCGAGAATGCTGGGCATTCTTGCTTAATTAGGTTATGAATGAAGGAAAATCGTTCAACTAGTTGGCCTTGTTGGCTCAACAACTAAGAATCCATGTGACCCATGCTAATAACCCTCTCAAGGGTGAGAAATCCAGATTCTACATGTCTGCCTATTTGTTGGATGCAATTTAGACTCAAAATTCATTCCCTAACATGATTTGGACCTAGTTACCATAAGAAATTGCCATGCATATCTACTGCAAGCTGCTTTCAAATTTCAACTTAAAGGGAGTAATGAAAAAACTAATTAATCACTTCCTCATTCCAATGTACAAGTTAATCTTTGAGGAAAATACACCTTGCATGTCCTATGAAGCAATGCAAGCAGTGTTGGAAATAGCATATTCGTTTGCTTCATCGGATGGCACCTACGTCAGAGTGTTTGGTGGATAAGAGCCTCCACACCAGTTACCGAGGTATCCTACTGACAAGTTGGTCATGCAAGAAGTCGCTTATCATATCTCCACAGGGTTGTCAATAGTTTTGGAAAGGAAGAAGAAAGCACCCAGGCCCGCTCTTCCTTTGCAAATTGGATTGTGCAAGATTAAGAATCTGAAGGTTGTTGAGACTGAAGGCAAGGAGATAGATAAATTCACATTTGACCGTTTATACTTCAATCAATACGATCCTAGGAATGTATGCAAATAACACTTTGTGAGGATTCATTTCAAGTGGCCAAGCGAGACATTCTACAAGACTGAGAAGGAAGAGATGAAGAATTACTACAATGCCTCTAAGTCTTGTGAATCAGTCAGCGTCGAAGGAACATCACAAGTTACTCCATAGAAGGAAGTCACTCAAGAGGAAGAAACAACAGAAAGATGCAACCTAGTGTGTGAGAAAGGCAAGAGGAAGGTTGCGAATAACCCAATGGAAGAGTAGATACGCAAAATGAAAGCAAATTTAATCATCCTAAAAGTGACCATAACAACAGAAAAGAGGAAGATGGAAGAAGAAAAAAAGAAGAAGGAGGAACATCAGCATAAAATATTGGAAGAAGAAAGGAAGAAACAAGAAGAAGAAGAAATACATGAACGAGAAGAAGAAGAAAGGCAGAAGATGGAGGAAGAAGAAGTAGCACGAAAACAAGCTGAAGAGCAAGAGAAAAATCGATAGTTTGAAGAAGAGAGAAAATAATTGTAGGAGAAGGAACATTCTCAAGAGATTAAATACATGTAGACTTGATTATAATTCAAGACATGGAGGTGGAACCGGAGCTGCAAAACCAAGATGTTTACCTTATGTCGAGCACTCAATTGGTCACTAGTCAGTCTCCCTCTCCTTTGATAGCAGAGAAAGCTCCGAGCAAAGAAGAGGAAATATTTCCTCTTAATGATGGTCCAGTCATGGATACATACAATCTGACTTACAACGAACTTCAGAAGAAGATTGTACAAGCATGAGAGAAACATTTTCCAGACAAGCTCACATCTCCTGCATTCGCCAAAGAAAGGGTCATTGTGATAGACACTAGAATAAATCCAGTAGCCATTTTTGCAACCAACTTGGCCTTTGTGGGTGCTTCCAAGTCAAATACGAAGTATCTCATGGACAATAATAAAAAAATGGTGAATAACTTGCATGTTGCAAGGCAAGAAGTGGAACAACTCTAAGCAGAGGTCTAGAAGGAAACTTCCGCATAGTTGTGTCCTGAAGAACTTAAGGCAACCATACTTGGAGAATTATCAACACTAAGAGAGACCATGCAAATCCTTTATGAGGAGATGGTCACCACGCATAAAGCAGTTGTTTGCTTGTATGACATGCAACAAAAGTGCAAATATAATGCTAAGGATCTTAAGTTTGTTCACACAACCATCGCTGTCATGCAAGAGTGGTCAATTCAATACAAAGGGGCACCATCTTAGTTGGGAAAGAAAACAAGGAAACATGCAGAGTTGAAGAAAGCACAAGTGTGGATGATTAACCAGAGTAACAAACAACTCGCCTCGTTCATTGCCAACATTCAAGACTCATATGCACGATTATAAAATAACGTGGATTTCGTGGTGAAATCACACAAGATCCCTTCAGTTGGATCACTCACTGAGGCCAAACGCAAGAATCAAGTCAGGCAAGAGGTAGAAGAATACTTGGACCAGCTGAGATAGATTGCCACCAAGGAGGATCTAGAGGTGAACAAGAGCATTATGTAGAAGCACATTGGTGACCCTGTCCAAGTCAACACGATGTTGCTCCAGCTGAAGAAGGAAATCCAGAATGGTTCCAAATCATTCCACGTGGATGCAATGGAGGCCAGAGTCTACTTCCAACTTAATCCCATTGCACGGTTTTGGGAAATAATCGCACAATACAAAGATTGGCATTGCCATGTGACCGAGAAACTCCAAGTCGAAGTGGCCAAGCTAGAGTTTCCCAAATCTCAAGCTTAACTTGTTTTGTCTTACTAGGATTTCTAGTGACTCTACCCAATTTTGTGTTATATGGGTATGGGCAATATTGTAATATCCTTTTGTAATTAATTAGTGAAATTCCAAGTGTAAATTGTGGAATGTGAAGAGTCATTTGTAGTGAATTCCAAAGGTCATGGTTGTAGGAAGTCAAACAATCATGAGGGAAGCCAAAGAGTCACAAAGGGAGATGAATAATCACCCCTTTTGCTATAAATATACCCTCATTGGTCATGTAAAGGGCTCTTGGTTGGGCGTTTGGCTTAGGATCAAGAGCTTGGGAGTTTTGTTGAGAGCCTCGGTTGCTCCGTAGCATAGAGGGAGTACCTTTATTTGGAGGAGCATGTGTTGGCTTTACGTTCCACTATTGGGGATAACAGTTAGTCAATTGTATATGTATGCTTGGAAATTTCACTTTAATAAAAGCTCAGAGCTAACATGTTTTCATGCATGTGTTATGAATATAGTAGGAATATTCTTGTTATGTTTGCAATATATGTTGTTTTATTTACGTTAATAATTATGAACTACTTATTTTGCATTAATATGAATCTTGTTGAATGCATGTTGTTGTGTATTTCTGTCATGGTTAACTTGTGAACTATTTTGTAGCCTAACTTATGATCTCTTATATTCTCGTGTGTTCCTTTCAATCTGTGTACTATTACAGGCTTCAAAGGGGCTCACTCACTTTCCCTTTGTCGTGTTAGGACCTATTAGAGTCAATATTTGAATATTGCCATCAGTGATCAAAACTCCTCTTTTTATATCATATCAGGTTCCCATTCCGAAATTTTTCCGAAATTTTTGTCATTCCACCTAGGTCCTCATTAAAAAATTTACTCACTGATGGTAGCCCTAATAAAAAAGCCTCACTCTCCCTCAAAAATCAATACTTGATGGCCTACCTTCATGTCTTACTGAGCATATATCAATCATAAAAGCTCATTCCATCATATGTTTATGTCAGTCAAGTCAACATGAAGTCTAGTCATTCAAGGTCCCATTAGGTCACTAGGTTTCATTTTCCAAGGTCCAATAATACTCCATTTCACTACACAAGGCTAGCAAAAAAGGTATGAGAGTGAGCAAAATAATATCCCTTTTTCATCTAAAGAGGATTTTCAAACATGTAACAATGGTTTCCCAAGTTCTAATTTTCATTTCAAGTATGAGTTTTATTTCAGATTGTAATTTTATTCCAAAAACAGAGATGTAATTTATTTTTATTTTTTATGTAATTTTATGTTCACTATATGTAATAAGTACTGTTCCTAAGCTACCATCTCAAACTCTATATGCAAACTTCATCAAAGCAAGGTCAAATGTAAAGAGTGCCAAACTCCAGCATCATCAATCTGCAAAGAAGAAAATCAAAGTGTAAAGGGTAATTAGCAAAGTTTTCAAAGGTGAATTGAAACATTAGAAAGTGGGTTAAAAAAAAAAAAAATCAAATTCACTCAAGTATAAGAGCCTTAATAGCATCAAACTCAACTTCTATTACCTTCTACCATCGATTGAGCAAACCCTAAGAGAGCATTTCTCAAAGATCCTGGGCGAAATTGCAAAAACAGAGCAGGCGCTACACACTTCCTTCAGGTGCTACACACTTCCTTCAGGCGCTGTGTACTTCCTTTAGGCGATGCGCACTTCCTTCAGGTGCTGCACACTTCCTTCAGGTGCTACTCACTTCCTTCAGGCGCTACGCACTTGCCAAAGAAAGGGTGCACTTCCTTGTGGCGCCGCTCACTTGTCCAGGAAAGCCATAAACGTTTCCAGACTTCACCAAATCGCCTCCAAAGCTCCAGAAATGTTATTGTCAATCTCCAGCAAGTGAGTGATAGATAAATAGAGAATTCTTCTTCCTCCTCCTATGTGTTTTGAGGTTTCATTAAAAATTTAGTGTTTTTCTCATATCAAAACCCTAGTTTCTCCCTCAAAACCACCATTGCATGCCCAATTCGCAAATTTCATTCTCCTACACTTTCATACCCTTCCCTCATTACAATTAATTTTACCTAAACCCTTTATCCCAATACTCTAAACCTTTTATCCCAATACCCTAAGCCCTAGGTGCTACAACTACCTAGGCTCCCAAACCCCCAACATTGTAAACAGTTTCCTATCCTAAATTCCATCATATTATTATTCCTTGTCCCCTCCCCCATTTTATAAATCCCTAACCCCATCTCCTTCAATTTCCCTTTCCATTCTTTATTCCCAAAAACCACATTCCGCCAACATCATACCTCCCTAGGGTTTTGACATTAACCATGACAAAAGAAGAAAACAGACCATACAGTGAGGGAGAAGAACCGGAGGTGAAGAGACCACACAAAGGGGGGAGAGTACTCAGATTTGAGCCAATATATATCAGGGAACTCTTGGAATCTCCTATGGCTGTGACATGTTTCAAAAATCTTGGTTGTTATGAATTCTGTGAGAAAATTCAAAAAGTCCAACACCATGCTATGTTGACTAGACTCTTCATATCTAAACTCCATAAAAACCAAGTTACTCTAGCTGGTGTCACTTTTACTATATCCACTACCATTATATCATCTGCCACTAGAATCCCAGATGTTGGGGAGAAATGGTTCAAGCAAGGTGAGTTGGAGAAACAATACAATGAGCCTTTCATAAAACCAATGTACAGAAATGAGAAAAACAATTTTTTTCCTTTTTCTCACATCCTGGACAGATATGCTCCAATGATGAAGATTATCATGAAATACTTTTCATGTGAAGGTAGATTTTCTAGACTTTATTCCTATCACATCCGACTCTTAATGCATTTCACTAGAGTAAAGATGCTCAACATACCCTACTACCTTTTTCGGAGCATTGATAAGATGGCATATATTGTCCAGAAAAGAGGGTATGAACATCAGATAAAAAGTCCTTTTCATCATTCCCTCATCAAAATCATATTCCCCTATCATCTCAATGAACTGAAGATTGCATGGAGTACCTTCATAGCCAATCCCATATTTACTGATCCATCTATTCAGAATATTCAAAAGGTGCCTTCGTCATCTCATCCTTCATCATCCATGTAGAAATTCTCACTGTAGATTAATCTAATTATGCAATGTACTAAAGCAAAATAATTAATCTACTTCTACTATAAAACTTGCGGAAGCTTAATCGATTCGAGCAAGATCAAACATAACACATATAACAGAGAGGAAGAATCAATCACACATGAAACACGAAAGAATACTCTGGGGAAAGCCTCAGCTAAAAACCACGCTATCTGCATTATCATACAAGTGGAAATATCTCAGGATTACATAAAGCTTTAGCTCTCAAGCTATCCAACTCTTAATACAATCCCTCACTGCTGCTCATAGACAAAATAGACAACACATATGCCTTCCTTCAATCCTCCAAGCCTCCTATTTCTTGTGCAGTTTCTCCTATGTCCTCCAGCTGCAACCCGTGTGATTCTCACCTCACACACAACACTGACCTCTGAAATAACTGCGCAATCTTGAAGGAGATAATTCCTTCTGCATGGATGAGTTTCCTTTATAAGAAAATTCCTCCAACTGATATTACAATGTCCCTATCTTTAATATCAACTGGGTCTTTGTCTGAACTGACATGCATTGGTTATTTATGAGAGAATATTCAATTATATGAAGTACACTAGTTGCATGCATGCATGCATTAACTGACTAATCTCACAATTAGTTCCTCCAACTGTTTGGAACTAATTTAACTGGACTTAACTCAGTTAACTGAGCTAACTAATTACAACTCAAATACAACTCATCCTTATCTCCTTAATTAAGAGATAACTTCCTCAATCAAAGGGATAATTGTTGCATGTCTTCACAAAGACTTCATGTTTGAATTTCTCCAACTAATTAACTCAAGATGAATTAATTAATTATTTTTCAAACAGCTAGTGAGACTAAATTCGAATTTTAATTCTCAATTTTGATTCAAGGACAAATCAAAATTGGAATATATCCCGAAATGCTATTTATAGCAATGCTATTTTTAGCATTTCTATTTTTTGCTATTTCCAACAGAGTTGGAGTATATCCTGAAATGATATTTATAGCAATGCTATTTTTAGCATTTATTTTTGTTATTTTCAACACTCCTTCTCAACAAGAAAGGAATTCAACTCGAACCCGATCCTGAACCTTTGGAATGTTCTGCATGCAACACTTCTCTTAAGTATTGTTGCTGCAGCAACTCCAGAACAAAAAGTATATAACCTGAATCAACATGATGCATTTTTCATCAAAGTCTCTCACTGCTATTGCCTCTGTCGACTAAAAACTCTGCACCTCTATGCTCTTCAGTATCTCACTGCTCTAGCCTCTGTCACTTTGATCTATGACTGCATCAATCCCACTGATTCCTCCTACTGCATCCGTGCCGTTCCTGGTTCTATTTCCTAGCACTGCATCTGCACTGCACCTCCTCTCATCATGTTGCATCGTGCTGCCCAATGCTGCACTGTAACTCAGTTACTGAGAAGTAAGCAACTGATCTCCCAACTAACTTCCCTGTTGGGCTAGAAACACCCTCTGATGCTGAAGCTCCCTCTTCCACTCCATCCGCATCTGTCTCTACCCACTCAGCCAGTCCTGCTACTCCTCGTCGGGGCTCCCATAGCAAGGTCTAATCAAAGAGGTTGGGTACCTCAAGGATCCTACCCATATTTCAGCCTTCTTGGGACTATCACTTCACATTTCCCCACCTCACAACTGGAGGTATGGTTGCATGTGATCCCTTTGCCCACTTGGCTCGAAATTCCCCCCTACTGGAGGTCTCTGCATTTGTGGATGCCTCCACTTGGTCTCCTCCGGGCTTCTCTAGTTGTGGCTGCTCCATAACCTCCTGAAGCTGCTTCACCAATTGTGGCTCCTCCATAATTGTCTGAGACTTCTTCTGGCACTGCACGTTGAGAGGTAATGTACTGTCCCTCTCAACCACCAAGTCTCCAACATTTTCCTTTCTCCTCAAGGCCTTGCATGCATCTTGAACCTCAAGAGCATACATGTTCTTAACTCATGAACCGATCTGTTTCACCTGTTTCGTGGTGATGTGTCTAAGGAAAACCTTTCCCTTACTGAAGACAACATCATAGCCTTTGTCCTCCATCTTCGTGATTGATACCAAGTTCTTCTTCAGTCCAGGCACATACTTCACATCTGTCAAGGTAATGAGAGCTCCATGCTCTCTCTGAAGAGCAACTGTGCCTACTCCTGAAATAGTATACTTTTCATCATTACCCATCTCTATGCGCATCTGGAGGTCTTTCTCCTCTAAGGTACTGAACAAACTCTTATCACCGGTCATGTGGAATGAGGCTCCACTGTCAAGAAACCAACCACAACCCATCATCAATGAAACCATGCATGTGATGAGGGTAAAATCCAATTCGAACTGAGAGGCCAATGCCTCACCTTTAGATCTTTCCGAGGATCCCTTCTTGGATTTCTTCAATGGACAATTAGTTGCATAATGGCCCACCTCATGACAATTAAAGCATCTCACTTTAGATTTGTCAATATTCTTCCCACCATGGGAAGACCTCGATTTGGAATGAGAATCCTTCTCCTTCCCTTTCCTTTCCTTACTGGTTAAGGCTAGATTTTCTTCATCCTCCTTGGATGAAGAACCATCTCTGGTGCTCCTCCTGATATCCTCCTGCATCAGATCCGACCACAGTTGTTCCCAATCTGGTAGTTTCTCTCTTCCATTCACTGAGTCCTAGTAGCTATGCCAGCTCTTAGGAAGATCGAGGAGAGGAAGACTCACCATGTCATCATCGACTGTTGTGATTCCTACACTTCCAAGCTCATCTCTGCAGGTGGTGAGCTTGTTTAGATATTTAGAGATTGTGTCACCCTTTTCACACTTGATTTTCCGAAGCTTGTCCTTCAGCGCCAGCTTTCTCTGATCGTTGCTGTTCTGATATAGATCCTTCAATGTATTCCACATTGGAAATGATGTCTCCTTCCCATGGATACTCGAGACAATATGGTCTCGAACTCCCTCTAGAAGAATCCTCCTCGCTCTCGCCACACATTTCTTCCATTCCGTCAATTCTTGGGCATTAGCTACTATTGAATTGGGGACTTCTTGATCAATGAAGTCCTTCAACCCGTTGTCCTCTAATACCTCTTCCATGCGATCCTTCTAGGCTATGTAATTCGAGTTGCCATCCAGGGCATACTCGAGTCTCAAGCCATTGAACACCATTGGTGAGTTTTGAGATGTGATAAGAAATCGATTATGTACCTACAATCAAGAACTTCAAAACTTTGAACTTCTCCCTTCTTTGTATAGTGTTCTCCGTTTTGATCACCTTTGTTTTGATACCATGTAGAAATTCTCACTGTAGATTAATCTGATTATGCAATGTACTAAAGCAAAATATTTAATCTACTTCTACTATCAAACTTGTGGAAGCTTAATCAATTTGAGCAAGATCAAACAGAACACATATAATAGAGAAGAAGAATCAATCACACATGAAACACAGAAGAATACTCTGGGGAAAGCCTCAGCTAAAAACCCCGCTATCTGTATTATCATACAAGTGGAAATATCTCAGGATTACACAAAGCTTTAGCTCTCAAGCTATCTAGCTCTCAGTACAATCCCTCACCACTGCTCATAGACAGAATAGACAACACATATGCCTTCCTTCAGTCCTCCAAGCCTCCTATTTCCTTGCGCAATTTCTCTTGGGTCCTCCAGCTGCAACCTGTGTGATTCTCACCTCACACACAACACTGACCTCTAAAATAACTGCACAATCCTGAAGGAGATAATTCCTTTTGCATGGATGAGTTTCCTTTATAAGAAAATTCCTCCAACTGATAGTACAATGTCCCTATCTTTAATCTCAACTGGGTCTTTGTCTGAACTGACATGGATTGGTTATTTATGAGAGAATATTCAGTTATCTGAAGTACACAAGTTGCATGCATGCATGCATTAATTGACTGAACTCACAATTAGTTTTGTTATCACTCAGAAGTTTTCCCTAGAAGTTATTAAAAGAAGGAATAATCCGAGGTAACCACAAACCAAATCTTTTAGACTCAGGTTCTAGCCAACCTAAGTCCAGAGAGGGCTCTCTCTTTATAATTTAACTTTGTTTTTATTAGATTTTAGGCTAGTTCTTAGTGTTCATGAGGATTTTGATTTTGATTGAACGTTGGGTGGTTGAATTCTTGGAACAGATGGATAGAGCTAGGTTTTCAGCCATTGGGCTATGGAGTCAATCAAAGGATAATTTAATTGGACCAGATCATTAAAGGGATTGTTTACAGGGCAGGCTAGCAAAGCAAAAGGCAAATCTTCAAAGGGTTGATGGATGGAATGATTTCTAAACAGGGTAAAGGGCAGTGAAGAATCCTTAGACCGGGATCGGAATGAGGAATAGAGGGTGATCATCAACAAACATCAATTAAGACCTATTTGCTACATAGGCCACAGGGAGAAACTACGGAAGTAAGGGAGCATTTAAGAATTCCCTAACTAAGATAGTTTAGCAAAAAATATTAAGAAGGTAAACAATCAAGACAAAGTGCATTAAAGCAAGTTCTAAAATATCATTCCTAGTTTACCATTCAGATTTCATAGAAACACATATGATTATTAATAAACATAAGGAAAACAATGATACACATGAGAGAATACTTATTTGATTTTCTCTTTACACAAGAATCCTGTAAAATGTCTGAACTTTATTCCATGATCCAACAAGCCAATATAGGCTTGATACAATAGCACTATGATTTTAGATACAAGTCTACAAAAAAGTCTTTGAATCCACCCTAAATACTTCGAAATGGGAAGTATTTATACAAAAAATATTACAAAATATCTCATAACAGTTTGAGATTTAATTAAGGAAATAAAAATATCTTCAAGCATGAAGATAGAGACAGATGGAAAACTGCATCATGCTATCCCTCTTATTATGGTAGTGTTGGCTATTGTAGTTGAACTTAAGCCCTTTTAGGCTGGCTAATATGTGTACGCTAGAATCATCTTTGTCTTTGGTCTTTAATTGATACTCTTTAACCTGTTACTCTTTGACCCTGTTTACCTGTTTCATCTGGCTGCCATTTAGATTTACTGTGGTAACTTATAGTAAATCTGTCATCTTTTCCCACCATTCATCTTCATGTAATTTTACTTTGAGCATCCTTCTATATATCTCGTCTGCCTTAGTGTATTTGGAAAAATTTGGCTTGGTGACAAATAGATGTTTCACCTCATGCTCTAGGAAAAATAAATTTTCTAAAGTATCATACAATACTTTCCCTGTTGGCAATGCTTTGATTCCTGAAGTGCTTGCCTGTTCCTTAGATAATTTCTTTAATCTGTCCACATAGTCCAATTGGGTCATAAGTTTGTCATGGATGACCATAGGACTTGGAAGGCCTTTATCCCTCAAAATTTGAAATTTTGTCATGAATCTGTCAATGCCAACCTGCATGTTATGGCATTTTCCCTCCAGGTTAAGCATAAGGTTTCTTTTAGAAAGAACCTTTTTGATTTCAATGATGGCTTCAGTTCTGTCCTCCACACCAAGCTCATTTAGTTCATGCATGTTCTTGCTGTTCAAGAAATGGATGAGTCGATTAGCATCCTCAGGTTGGTCTCCTAGGTCTTCCTTTATCTTTTGAATTGCTTCGGTTGCCACTTTCACCAGTTCTGTTTGCTCAAATATTACTTGAATTGATGGCCAAATATCATTGATAGAGTCAATGATATTGGCCCAAAGCATCTCCTTAGTTTGTCCTAGTGGCTTTTGTAAAGTTAGATCCTTCTCTAGGACCTTAATCTTCTCACCCATCCTTAGGGCTTTCTGTGCTTCTTCTTTCTGTTGTATTTGGGCAAGCTTGCAGTCAGTTTCTAGGCTTTCCACTTTCTCTTTAAGCCTCTTAAGCTCTGTTGCTTGGATGGACATTTCCTCCATGGCTTTCACTAACTCTGTTGTCTTTTCTGTTGAGGTACCTGCTGTTGTAGACTCAGTTGTGACTGGCAGTGCTGTGGCAGGTGGAGCTGTTGGTGCCAAGGATGCTGCCAGTGTTGAGGGAACTGCAGTTGTTACTGTGGGAATGGCAGCTATGGAAGTGGTGGCTAGTTCACTTTGTTTGGACTGAATCAATGTGTCCAATTCTTTCTCTGTTTCTTTCAACTGGTCATTTAGCTTGAGGACCAAGTCCATAAGCTCCTCTTGTCCCTTTTGGGTCTCCAGGACCTCTGTTGTCTGTGGGTGATGCAGTGGTGGAATCTTCAGTTGCTTCTTCAAAGCAGCTATGTCATCATTTTTCTTCTTGATCAGTCTTTCAGTGGCCTTCACATCTTTGGGATCATGTCCCAACTCAATGATTAAGTCCTCCAAGGACTTAATTCTAGTGTCCTTTGCCTGTGAAGAGGTATTTTTTAATTGGAATTGAGCTGATATGTTATCTAGGGAATTATACAATTGGTGAGCTACGATGGCTTTCCCTGTCAAGGTGGAGTAAATCATCTCCCCTGTCTATTTGTGCAGCTCAATCTGGTCAATAGGATGTATGTCCTTTGCCAGCACTTCAAAATCTATCTTCTGGAAGTCAACTACTGTCCTTGGTTGCTGAGTGGTAGGTTTGACAAATGTCATCTGCATCTTACCTTCTTTGACATCATAGGCTGACATAAGCCTTGTCTAGTTTGTAGGTGCCATCTTGAGGTACTGAGCATAAGTTTGGGCTTTTAGCCTCTCATTCCTGGCCTTTATATCCTTGTACCTCTCTCTAATGTCTTGATCCCTGTCAGCTGGCATCCTAAAGGAGGACACTTCAACACTCTGTTGCCTTTCCAACATCTGAGTGTTTGATGTGGACGGTTCTAGTGTGCCCCTAGAAGGAGTGGCAGGCCTGCTTCTTTCTTTCTCTGTGCTGGTGGCCCCAACAGTTTCTTCTGTGAATTCCTGTTCTGACACAGGATTTAATCTCTGCCTTTTGACTAGGCTGGTTTCTGCATATGTTTGTATAGTTGCTCTGCCTGATGTAGTGGCCTCCTCCCTATTCCTTTTGAGGCTTTTTTCCTCATTTAGAGGAGTTTGCAAGTTAGGGGGAGTACTCATAGTGGGCTGCTATATACCTGTTTGACCTAATTCCTTTGATAGGTCTGGCTGCTCTGATTCTTCTTGCACCTGAGACTCTTCTTCTATATGAGATTCACTTTGTACCTGTGATTCTGTTTGGACTTGAGATTCTCCTGGCACCTGCAGGAAAGAACCTTCATCAAGCCTTTTCTCTAAATCAATTAGAGCATTTTCAACTGCTACTTCAGTGCTATCCCTGTCTATTAAAGTATTCTCCACCCATTCCAATTGGTTTGCATATTTCTCTATCTCAAGGATTCGGTGGTGAATGTAGGGAGCCATCTTGTTTTTCTGTCTTCTATTGCAGATGAAGTCACAGGGGTCATATTTCCACATGAAGCTTTGTTTTAGTTTGAGTCTCTGAAGGATTTCTTCTGCTTCTCTCCCAGCTTCTCTGCTATTACATACAAAGGGGCCTAGTTGATCCTTGATTCTAAGCTGGGCCTTCTTTTTGGCCTTGACAAAATGCACCTCATCTGAGTTGATTATTTGCCTGTAGTACTCCAGAGCAAATAACCTCATTGGGAGGTATCTGGGTAACTTATATGGGGCCAACTCATAGCCATAGATCCTAATTTCTGTGTGATTTTGGTACAAGTACCAATCTCCCACTTTGTGTTGTTTTGACAGCTGCAGGATCCTCCTGATATCTGAACTGATTCTTGGAGGAGGACTTCCTAGCAGCATGGTCACTACTGGATGTACAAAAAGATCAATGAAATCTATGTATGGATATGGGGAATCATGCTTATGTATCAAAGGAGTCCAAAAAATTACTGACCTAGGATGACCTTTAGTGTCAAGCTTTTGGAGAGTGAAAGGGAACTTGTCAGCTTGGTAGTATAAGAAAAGGTGGTACAAAACTGAAGAATACTTAAACACTCTTTCATTACTCATTCTCAGGAATTGTTCATGCATCTTATCAGCTATGAACTTGGCATAATCATACATGATAGCAGGAGGCTGTCCTGGAGTGAAGATGGACATGAAGGCTAAGATGATTTCATCTATGTACTCACTAGTAGTATAGCCTAAGACACTAGATATCATTGACACAATGTCCTGGCCAAGTTGAGAAAATATGGTCCACATATATGGGGGAGGATCCTTTGGAATATGTTTCACTTCTATAATAAAAGTCTGGAATAATTCAGCAAGTTTGGCAGTGGTAAGCTTGGGGAATTTGTCCAGCAGGTCTCCAATGGAAATAGGGGTTAGATTTTGTCCTGGTTGTAGCTGCAACATTTCATTGATTGACTCAGCAGTAATGGTGAAAAGTATGGTATGGTCAGGGGACATCACTGCTCTTTGATTGGGAATATAGTTTGCATGGCAATAATGGACAATTTCTGGAAAGATGTGTACCTGAGGAAATTTATACTTGGGCAAATTAGACTCCCAAAGACCTATTTTATCGGCATGGTTTAGGTATTGGTCTCTGTATCGACAGTATAATTTGAGTGGGGATTCATGGACAAAGGTGTCCTTGATTTGGAAGTCTTTATCAGCAAGGGGAAGGTGATCCAAGTCCAGGTGAGGAGTGGAAATTGGCCTGGCATCCATGGCAATTGGGGCAGCCATTCTTAGTTCTTGTGGATTTAAGAATGGGGGGAAGTAACTTTTCATTCTTTGAGGTAATGAGGGTTCAATTCCAGGTGGGTCTTATGTTTATTAAAGTTCCCTTTAATTTCAATTAAGAAATTTTAGAGACTGGTTCGGAAATTAACAGGGCTTTCAATGGATTCTGGCTTAAATACCTGGAATTGATGAAAACTAGGTCCGAACTGGTTCACTGGCGATTTTGAACGGTTGAAAAGGCTTCAATCAGGCTGGAAGCCAATCTGGAAGCTTTTGGCATCTTCAGAGTGCAGGTGTACGTGGGTTGACGACTTTCCAACATTCACAGGTGCATGCATGGAAAATTATAGTTAAAACGATAAAAACAATAATTTGGGGCTTTTTGGATTTATGCGCAAAAAGTCAATTTGGCTGGTACAGGTGAACATTAGTGGTTTGTCATGTAGCAGGGTGAATAGTGACAGTTTTGGCGGGTAGCGGGCTGGTGGTAAGCGGTTTATTTCGCACAACCTTTGGGCGCCTGGCGGTATTGGGAGGAGGCCGCTCGATTCCACTCATCGAGCGCCATGTCGCTTCGAGGGCCCAGCGTAAAACAACCCATTTCGGGCGGGTAAAGTTCAGATTTTAGGCCCTTCCAAAATCAACGTGAGCCATCGGATGGAGAGGGGGGAGATCGTGCGGTGGTCGGGCGCGGGAGTTGCATGGACAGTAATGGAGGGGCCGGGGGGCATTTAATCATGGTGGTTTTAGTTTAATGAAGGGTTAAGGGGGGGATTAAAATATCGGACGAGATTTGATTGGTTAATGGGTTGACTTTAATTAATCGCAGATCAATTAATTATGTTTTGGTCGGGGTTGGGTAATATAATGTTTATGTTTCAAACTTGGGGTAGGGGTTAATATTTAAGGGATTTAATAAAATATACAGAAAAAGGGGTTTTTTTCGGGATTTAGCAAATATAAATAAAATTAGAAGTTAATATGGAAAAAAGGCGGAAAATGGGTTTGTGCTAAGTATAATGTGTTTTGAAATTTATTTACTTTTCACATGGAAACATTATAACTTAGGCTAAGTGTTTTTGTGGGTTTTCATTAAAAAATGTATTCATGGGGGGCGATGGCTTTTCCTTAGGAAAAATAGAGTTTTAACCTTATGAAAAGGGATTTATTAGGGAAAACGAATGAATTGAAGGGGGTGATTGTTTATGAGGGGATTTTAGTACTTAAGATCTACAAGTCATTGGGCCGAGGGTCCGGTCCCTCCAGAAGTCAGAGAAATGCTCTGAGCCCCTTTGACTTAAGATTTTGGGTACTTCAAAGTTATTGTGGGAAATTAGTTAAGTAAAGGGTGAAATGAGTGAGGGGAAGTTAGTTAATTTGACTTTTTGAACTTTATGCTAATCCCATTTCTCATTCAAACTTAGAACTTTCATGATGAGGGTGATAAATGTACTTTTGTCTAATAATCATCACAGTTCTACAACCTTTCTTCTACTTACCCATCTACTCATCCTACCATTTTTACTTCTCTTTATTAGGGTGCATTTAAGCTAGCAAACCCTTATCAAATATTTTCTTTTCTTTACAATGGTAATCTAGCTAAATCTAACCTTATTACATCCAAGGGCTTAGATTAAACAGTTGAGCTCCTTTTTATTTACTCTACCTAATCTACTTATCTGCCAAGATTACACTGTTTGGTCAGATTTTTATTTCTCTATCTATAAACATGAAATTGAAACATGAAATAGCCAAGTTTAAACATTTTGACTATCATGGATTGTGGCATAGGTTACAAACTGCACACAATCATTTATTCTGCATAAAAAGTAAATAGTAGTGGCATTTTGACTAGCACACTTTCATGGTCTTCTCTTTTTCTTGGGGTTCATATTTTCATCTTTTTTGACCTTTTATTCTTTTTGTCCTTTGATTTTTCTTTTAGGACATACCCTCTTTACATTTTTTAATTTTTTGAATATGGAAAACATTTGCAAAAAGCAAAGGTATGTTCATATTACAAGTTTAACCTCAGCCATTCAAAAATTACGACTCCTATTGGTATAGGAACCTAAGAAGTTCCTCCAACTATTTGGAACTAATTTAACTGGACTTAACTCAGTTAACTGAGCTAACTAATTACAACTCAAATACAACTCATCCTTATCTCCTTAATTAAGGGATAACTTCCTCAATCAAAGGGATAACTGTTGCATGTCTTCACAAAGACTTCATGTTTGAATTTCTCCAACTTGTTAGAGTCGGTCTTGAGCCCTCCATCAGCGATCAAAACTCTTTGCATTTGCATAAGTAGGTGTCTCATCAGTGTCAATTTTTGCATCCCATTAGGCATGCCATAACCCTGATGGAGGAGCTGGTGTGTTTATACCCCTCTTGGCATTGCTGGATCAGGTCATTTCAGTCATTAAGCTCTTTCAAGCTTGTCTTGTCTTGTCTTGAGGTCAATTTCCTAGGTCTAGGGTTTTGGTCAAATATGTTTACAAGGTCATGTGTCTGAAGGTCAATGAGTGTTCAGCAAGCCAGAGGGATGTTTGTAAAGATGTTTCTTCGAAGTTTTTTATCTTGTACAGTTAATTCTCACCTTGGATTTAAAAACTTTGTTTTTAAAGCCAAGGTCATTTTTCAAATTTTTGTAAAAAGTGATGAAATTTCAAAAGACTTCAGTGGACAGTATGCAACCCTGGTCCCCTTGCCAAGATCCCTCAGATGATCTCCCTGCAAAAAGAATCAAGCCAAAGCACTAAATGAGTTAAATTTCAGGATAAAGGAAACCAAAAAGTCAGTTTTATAAAGTGTCAAAGAGAAACATTAGAAAGTGGGTTTGAGCATGAAATTTTTTCAAATGAAACCTATAAAGACCCAATCTCCCTCCTTTTACTCTCATTGTGCATCCAAGACACTTGCAAGAGAGTTGGGCGAGTGATTGAGTGAAAGGAGTGAAAGTTGAGCGAATTCGGGCGATTGACAGGCGCGCGACCCGTCAGGCTAGGCGCGCGACCCGTCAGAAGGGTTCCCACAGTGTATTTTTATAACGGGCGCGACCCGTCAGGCCCGTGCGACCCGTTGGGTGAGGCGCGCGACCCGTCAGCGACCTCTCTTCCAAACCCTTTGCAAATTTGTTCAAGCACCCGCCAAATCATCAAATTGCTTGAGGTAGGTTCTCCAAACTTGGATATGATTGCTGGTTATGTTTGAAGATCATCATGATTGTGTTGTTAATGATCAAATTGTGCAAGAGAATGCTCCATATGGCTGTATGTAAATTTGTAAAAATTTGCTAGGGTTTGTTGCTGTTTCAATGGTTTTTTCCCTTGTATTCATTTTTCCTCATTCCCATTTCATTTTCCCTGTATGTCCATATAAATTTCCCTTTTAAATTTGTAAAGAAAATAAAACCTACCCCTTTTCCCTAAAAAATAAAAAATCAAGCCCTAAACCCTACCCCTCATAATACCCATGTAAACACATGAATTTGATGATGCATGTGCAGTGATGTTTGCAGTGTTTTTTCCCTAAATTCCCTATTATATACATGTATTCCCATTTTCCTTGTAAAAATGTCCCTCCCCTAACATTTCCCTCATGTTCCTTGTCCCCTTGAAACAACATATAAACCAACATTTTATAAAGCAGAAGCAGCAGTACATTTGTCCACTCTGCTCCTTAAACAATGTCAGAAACCGAAACCTATGAGCAGAGTGATGACCAGTCATCAGCTTCAGAGATTGAGGTACAGAGGAGGCCTCATAAGGGTGGTAAGGGTGGACATCATAAGCGAGAGGAGCCCACCTCTTTAGCAGAGTTACAGGTTTGTCCTATGGCAGTCACATGTTTTCAGTATATGTCTTGCTATGAGTTTTGTGAGAGGATCTCACGGATTCAGCACCACAGAGAGTTGGCTCGCCTATTTGTTTTACACTTGCATGATGGACATGTCAACCTTGCAGGGGTGAACTTTACATTGACACCCGAGGTGATCTCACATGCCACAGGGATACCTAATGTTGGGGAGGTGTGGAACAAGCGCAAGGTGCTGGATAATGTTCACTTTGAGCCTTTTGTCCGGCCACCATTCATGAGACATTTGGCAGGTGTGTTTCCATTCAGGTTTCTCAGGAGCGAGTATGCTCCCATGATGAGGCTCATCATGCACTATTTTACCTATGAGGGCAGATTTTCACAAAACATTCAGAGGATGGTGCCCATGTTGCAGAGGAAGAGCCCGGCACAGCAGTATAGGAGCCTGTACCATTATGGTTTGATTCAGCTTGTAGTATTGCATCAGTTGGCTCAGCAGGGCATCTCATGGGAGGAGTTCATCTCTCGTGAGTTTTTCACAGCACCACCCTCGCCACATCCTGAGGTTGTTCACGAGGAGGGAGGACCATCCCAGCAGCATGACATCCCTGTCACTAGACATGTCAGCTCCTCACCTCTGGTTACCTATCAGAAAGGCCCGAGGGCCTTATTTGCAGCAGCTCGGCGAGTACTATCTCCACAACAGGTGGAAGGGGTCTCGCCTTCATCATCAGCTCAGCGAGTGTTATCTCCACATCAGGTGGAAGGGGCCTCGCTCTCTTCAGCAGCATAGGCAGCACAGAGGGGCAAGCAGCCCAATATTGATGAGGGGCTATCAGGAGTTCCAGATATTGAGCTTGTTGATCTTGAGGCCATTTCTCCGAGCCAAGAGGCAAAGGAGGTCATTCAGCACCTCAGAGCTAAAAATGAGGTATTGCAAAAGAGACTAGAAGGTGCACAATGGACAATCTCATACCTGGAGCAGCGCAACAAACAGTTGGAGGATGAGAAAGTAGTTGATGAGCTGTGGAGGATTCGTAGTGACCGAATCTTGAACCGAAGAAGACCCGGTGACCCATTGCCCGCTGACCGAGAGTCCATGCTCATCCGGGTAAATGCACACTTGGAGAGGCTGTTGGCTAAGGCCAACCAAGAGAAGAGATTGTCTGAGGAACATGAAGAACCATTACTGGGCAAGAATGCATGTGTGCAAGGCAAAGATGAAAATGTTTCAAAGGCGGTTGACCGAGGCACTGAAACGGAGAAAGAGGCCCAATCCCCTCCGTATCTTGGCTGAGGCTTCACTCAAGGATCAAGGCACTAAATAGCCTAGCCACAGCACAAATCCCAAGAAATTTTGAGAATTTTGGGTGAATTTTGGCAATTTGCAGGTTTTTCCCATTAACGGGTCTCACCCCCCGCGCGACCCTACATCAGGGCAACTCCATTTGACAAAAACTCAGCATTTCCAGATTTGTCATGCAAAGTTACATATGCTCATGGATGGACTTGAGATTTGGTGAAGTTTTGGGCCTCCAGAAAGTCAAAAAACTAGTAAAAATTGACTTTCTGCCACTTTTTTGAATTGCAGAAAGCAGTCTTGGGAGATTTGATTTTTGACAGGGCAAATGAACTCCAAATTCAGAAATTCCAGTTGGGTTGGAAAGTAGACTCACAGAACTTTCCAACAAGCCTACGTTTGCTCAATTTGTCCACCTGAAAGTGCCCCAAAGATGGCTCCAAAGGCGCGCGACCCGTCAGGCAGGGCGCGCGACCTGTCAGGCAGTTTTTTCCAAAAATGTGCTGTACAGCTCGGAAAAACACAGTTTGACCCAGTTTGACTTTTTGGGATGAATTGTGATCCTCTTTGATGTAATTATTGTACTTTTTAGACACTTTTACTCTTATGTAATATTTCTAGAAGATTCATTCATGAAAAGGGTAAATATTAAATGAATGAATTGGTTTCCTAGCTTATAGAGGCAAGTTGTTTTGACTGCCTAGTTTGTAGTGCTTAGTTTAGAAGTGGTTGAAACAGCTCCTAGGATAGTGAGCTCGACCCATGGAGGCAGGGAAAGAGGTTAGATCATCTATATTATGTACTTTCTTGCTCATTTTCATGGTTGGACTCTTGAGGGAGAAGCTATCATTGTATTATTTCACTGTATCTCTGCAATTTTTGGCTAAGGAAGACCAGGGTTTTGCAGTCCTTTTTGGGATTCTTGTGGACTCATGTGTTGATGGTGTGTTTCTCAATGTTCTTGTAAATGTGTTATGTGAATAATTTCCTTTCTTTTACTTCTGCACATTAAACAAATGAAGTGTTAAAGTAAGAATTCATGCTTGCCATGCTCTGCTTTTAAATTTGTTTAATTTCAATGTTTTCTACTGTCTAAGGGGAATTCAAAGTTATTGTTTGCTCTCCTTGGCTCCTCACTTGTCATTCCTGATCATCCACCTCAATCAAAGGCATCAATACTGTCTCCTACCTCGCCCCAAAGAACCCCCTGCAGAAACTGTGTCCAATCCCCGCACCCAAAATTGCCATCCCCTCAATTTGCCACCAAAAACCCTAAAAATCCCAAAACAACCTTTTTGATCAGTTTACTAGCCTAAAATCAGTGTTAACATATTGGTCATCTCATCCATTGAAGATTTTACCGAGATAGACCGGAGAGAGCCTTCTCCTGCCCCGTAGGGCTAGCTACGAGGCTAAATGGTTTGATGTTGCCTTGAGGTTTACCTTTCTCAGCCTGAGGTGAAATTTCAAGCGCTAACATACTGGCGACCATACTGGGGAGAACAAATAATAGTTTTCTCATTGTCGTGTTATTTCATAAGTCTTAGACGGAGCCTGAAGTTACGCCAGGTAGCCTTCGAAAACGCTCTTGTTTTACATCAGCGTTAGTAGATAAACGTTGCTTCAGTCAATCTCCGTGAGCTTGTGAACGTAGCGCTTCATTGACACTTTATCCCAGTATAATTGTTAACTCTGAGCCGTTGATGATAGGTTGAGAGTTTTCACAGGCTGAATGGTTTTTCTTTCCTAGTCTTTTTGAGAAAAACAAGCTGGCTACAGATCCTAGACCCATTTCCAGATCTCATTCATGCCCAGCTATTTTTGATTATCTTGAAGATTTAGATTTTGACGAAAGCTTTGAGTTGTCTCTGTTCAAAGCCAAGTCTGAAAGTGCGCTCGATTCTCTAGTCCTTGACCGTGATTTTGCAGCTGCTATTGAATTTGAGAGACATAACAAATTGGTTGAAAATTTTATCTTGAGACATCTCCAGTCACGTGTTCAAGCTACTACCCTTGCTGATTTTGTTGAGAATATCTCTGATCACATTGGATCCACTATCACGGCTCACGAAGAATCTTATCCCCCTTATGTTTCAGTTTCGCCTATAATCACATATCCCGAATCCACTGTCGGTTCTCCTTCTACACCCCATACCCCTCCTACTTCTCCTACTCCTCCGACTCCCCCAACTCCACAAACTACACCTCCGCTTATTATAGTCCCTACTATTACAGCTACTCCTCCTCATACTCATCCTACTCCCCCTCCTAGAGCAATGGCTGCTCGGTTTGCCCCACTTGCTTTGCCTGCAAATCTTCATGATATGCCAGCTGATTATCAAAGTAAAATTCCTATGTTTGATGGCACTCCACAAAGTATTACCGCTCAGCAACATATCGACAAAATGACCACTTTCTTTGATCTATATGAGTTAGATGAAGAAGATGTTACCATGCGGTTGTTCGTGCAAACATTTGCAGGAGAAGTTAGAAAATGGTTCAGAGGGTTGACAGCTAACAGCATTGCCACTTTGGAAGCACTTCAGAATCAGTTTTTAGATCGATGGGAAATCAGAAAGGATCCGCTTCAGATTAATGCCGAATACAACAACCTCAAGCGTAATCCGGGTGAGTCAGTTCAAGATTACATAATCAGATTCAATACAGTTTATAATGCTATTCCCGATGATTTGAGGCCATCTAGAAAATCTGCACTTCTTAAGTTCCCGGATGGTTTTGATCCGGAGATGGCCTACTCATTGAGAGATAGAGATCCTCCTACCTTGGAGGATATGCAGAAGATTGCTGTCAGTGTTGAGGCAAACTTAAATGACAAAAGAGCAAGAATGAAGGCTGAAAAACGAGTCACAATTAAGGAAGAAACATCCACCTCAAATCAGCTTCTTCGTGAGGTTGAGCAGCTAAAGAGAGCATTTGAAAATGTTCAGATTGTCAAGCCGGAACCGCAGATCCGTAATCCAAATTTCAGAGGTCAACAACAGCAACAATATAGGATCAAGCAGCGTGAAACAAAGGCACAAGAGGCAGCAGTTCAGCAGCAAATGAAACCTCCTTTTCAGCAGAATTTTGTTAGCCAAGAATCAGAGGATGAAGGTGATAATGTTGGAGAGGAAAATCACTTCTTCACTCCTGATGATATGCCCACGTATATTACAGAAGAAGATGAGTTGGTGAGTAATTCCATCATTCCCCAAGATGAGCATTATATTTTGTCAAACGATGCAATACTTGAAGAAGAATCCGAGGAGTATCAAAGAGGGTATTTGCATGCTTTATCAGCCCAGCAAGGTCAGCAAAGGCAATTGAGAAACCGAGCTATTCCCATAAATCCCATTCAGAAAAGGAAAGATACTTCAACGAAAAATGATTCGGTTCCCCCACACGCAAAAGGGAAAGACATAGTCGGTCCTTCAACAAGTCAATCACCACCAGCAGCTAAGATGGATCAGCCATCAAGTGCACCAAAAGATAAAGCTGAAAAAAGAGATAATCCGGCTAAAGAAGGTGAGAAGGTTTCAGTTTTCAGTTTGGAGAATGAGATTGCAAAGTTGAAAGTGCCTATTCCTTTGACAGAAATCATGAAGAATAGCACCTACCGAGGCCAGCTCTCCAAGATGTTGAATTTTGATCCAATGCTAGACACGGTGAATGTACAAGATGATCAGCCAGAGTTGATTTTTGGGCCAGCTTTAAATGGTGAGTCTCCTGAAAGTGATGTTCCTCCATTCTATATCAGTTTACGATTGCATGAGTATGTGTTGCACAATGCCATGTTTGACTCGGGAGCTTCACATAATTTGATGCCGAAAGCAATTATGGAGAAGCTGGGACTTGACATCACAAGGAAGTATCATGATTTGTATTCGTTTGATTCCAGCCGCGTGAAATGTATTGGTTTGATCAAAGACTTGGTGGTGAGTCTTGATCAAATTCCAGCGAAGAATGTTTTGATGGATGTGGTAGTGGCGGATATTCCTCCGCGGTTTGGCATGTTGCTGTCGAGATCATGGGGAGCCAAGCTCAAAGGTACACTTCAGCTTGATTTTTCATATGCCACAATTCCAGTTTTCGGTCAAATGAGGAAGTTATATCGGGAACAAAAGATGAAATACATGATCACTAGTAAGGAAAAGCCAGTCAATCATCCTGTAAATTATGTACAAACAGATTTAGAATCTTTTGTTTTGTTTGCGGATAATTTCAATGAGGTAGACAGTCAGTTAGTTCAAGTAGAAGATATACCAGACATTTCAGAGAAGTTTTGAGAAAGGAAAGTGAAGAAAAGTCTGCTGTCATAAGGCCAATTGCTGAAACAAATGGGCAGCAAACAGAGCAGGCATCAACATCATATTTTCAGCACTTAAAAGATGATGAGGATGGTCTTTGGACCATGGATTTTGATGGCGCAGTGGGCAGCGATGGTGCTGGTATAGGTGTGTGGATTCGAAGCCCATTTTCAGTTCAAAACCAAGCTCCAAGCAAGGTACGGGTATGTTCTTATAAATTGGCATTTGATTGTTCAAATAATGAGGCGGAATACGAAGCCCTTATTGCTGGTCTGAAAATTCTTCGGAAGTTGAAGGCAAAGAAGATAGCGGTATATGGCGACTCCGAGTTGGTTATCAAGCAAGTAAAAGGGGAATTTCAGGCCAAACATCCTCGTATGCGAGCATATCGGAATGTTGTCCTAGATATCTTAAAGCGGTTTTCAGAACATACTTTGACTTGTGTGCCCCGGATTCAAAATGGTGTTGCGGATGCATTAGCTAAGGAAGCAAGTAATCTGAAAATACCCATGAATTCCAGCAATAAGTTTGAGATATATGTAAAGCATCGTCCTACAGTCCCAGATAATCAAAGGTGTTGGCAAGTTTTCCAAGATGACGAAGAAATCAAAGATTTTCTGCAAATTGAGGGTAAATTCGAAGACATTTCAATAGACACGGAAGCTGAAGGAGTAAATCATATGGATGTTTTGCAGCTCAAGGACAATTACATTCCTAAAGGATTAATTCCTTTGGAAGAATTGTTCGATCAAGATGATGTGGCCCGCAAGCCAACTTTGAGGCCAACAGACGAAGGAGTTGAAGATGTGAATCTTGGGACAACCGAAAATCCAAAGATGGTGAAGCTCTCGAAAGCATTGCCGCCAAAGGTAAAGAAAGAGTATATCAGATTATTGTCTTCGTTTTCTAATGTTTTTGCATGGGACTACTCAGATTTGAAAACTTCTGACACAAGTATCATTCAGCATACCATTCCCATAAAGCCAAATCAAAAGCCTTTCCGACAAAAATTGAGAAGAATTAATCCTAAGTTGCTGCCATTGATCGAGAAGGAAGTCAATAGGTTATATAAGTCTGGAATCATAGTGCCAATCCGGTTTTCTGATTGGATTTCCAACTTGGTGCCCGTGAGAAAGAAGACCGGTGAAATTCGCTTGTGTATTGACTTCAGAAATCTGAACAAGGTGTCATTAAAGGATAATTATCCGCTGCCCAAAATGGATCATATATTGCAGCGGGTAGTGGGGGCATCAAGGATGTCATTGCTTGATGGTTATTCCGGATATAATCAGATTTTGGTGCATGAAGATGACCGTGACAAGACAGCATTTACTACTCCATGGGGTACATTTCATTATGCCAAGATGCCGTTTGGATTGAAGAACGCTGGTGCCACATTTCAGCGGGCAATGGACATGGCCTTTGCAAATGAGAAGGATGTCTTTTTGGTTGTTTATCTTGATGATCTGACCGTGTTTTCTAAATCAGATGAAGAGCATTTGTTTCATTTGACTAAGGTGTTCCAAAAATGCAGAAAGTATGGCATCTCATTGAATCCGAAGAAGAGTCTTTTTGCTATGAGCGAAGGCAAGCTGCTGGGCCATATCATTTCTAAAGATGGCATACGTATAGATCCTGCACGAGTGGAAGCAATTCAACAATTAGAGCAGCCCCGAAGCAAGAAAGAAATTCAGTCCTTTAATGGCAAATTGAATTTTCTGCGTCGCTTTATCCCCAATCTTGCCGAACATCTTAGAGAGATAACCAATATGCTCAAGAAGGACAGCGAGCTCAAATGGACCGAAGAGGCGGTAAAGTCTTTTAATTTGATAAAGGTAATCTTGTCTTCAGCCCCAACTTTGATCAGCCCAGATTATACACAGGATTTTATTTTATTTTCATTTGCTTCTGAGCATACGTTGGCAGCCGTATTGATGCAAAAGAGAGATGGGGTTGAGAGGCCCATCGCTTTTTTCAGCCGTATCATAAGGGACGGAGCGCTGAATTATAATATTATTGAGAAGCAAGCATTGGCGCTGATCAAAGCCTTGAAAGATTTCAGGGTATACATATTGAATTCTCATATTTTAGCATATGTTCCCAATGCAGCTGTAAAGGATGTTTTAGTACAAACGGAACCGGAAGGAAGAAGGGGTAAGTGGATCGCTACACTATTAGAGTATGATGTAGAAATTAAGACTACCAAGTTGATTAAAGGTCAAGGTCTTGCTAAGTTGATGGCTAAAACGAATCTCCACGTCCTTGACATCAATTTGATTGCTGCCTTGTCCGATGAAGACGAAGAAAATTCAGCTCTACAGGTATCCAATATCTTTATGTCTTCTCCTTGGTATGCTGATATAGTTTATGTGCTTCAAAACTTGTCTTCACCCCCTGGGATGCCTAGAAACAAAGCTAGAACATTGAAGCTAAAGGCTGCCAAATTTTGTATTATCAAATCAACACTTTATTGGAAAGATCCCGGTGGCATATTGCTGAACTGTTTGGTTGAAGAAGAAGCTAAGACAACAGTAGAAGATTTTCATAAAGGTGACTGTGGGGGTCACTTGTTTTGGAAGACCACGGCTAATAAGATTTTGAGAGCTGGTTTCTATTGGCCTTCTTTATTTTCTGATGTGTATAAAGCGGTGAAAAGCTGTCACGAATGTCAAAATTTTCAAGGAAAGCAGAAATTACAGCCGTTGCCTCTCAAGCCCATTGAAATCAGCGCACCATTTCAGCAATGGGTCTTGGATTTTATTGGCGAAATCCACCCAGCATCTTCCGGGCAGCATCGATGGATCTTGACCGCCACAGATTACTTCACGAAGTGGATAGAAGCCATTCCCACCCGGCAAGCCACGAACTCGGTAATTATCTCTTTTCTTGAAAGTAATATCTTGTCACGTTTCGGCTGTCCACACAAGTTGATTACAGATAATGCAGCAGCATTCAAATCGAAGAAAATGGTTGATTTTTGCTATAAATATAACATCAGCTTGGGGCATTCGACCGCCTACCATCCTCAAGGTAATGGGCTGGCTGAATCTTCGAACAAATCTCTAGTGAACATCATAAAGAAATTGCTGGAAATAAATAAGAAGAGCTGGCACAAAAAGTTAGTAAATGCATTATGGGCTGATCGGGTAAGTCAAAATAAGTCAATTGGTATGTCACCTTTTGAACTGGTTTATGGAGTTGATGCAGTGTTTCCTACTTCACTTAGTGTTCCAGTAGCCAAGTTGTTTCAAGAAGCTGGTGGCGAGGAGGATCCTATGCAACGGCGGATCAGTCAAATGATTCGTTTACAGCAGACACGAGAGGAAGTTCATCAAAATTCCCTTAAGTTGCAGGAGCGCATAAAGAAAATCTATGACAAAAAGGCCAAATCAGATGATTTTCAGATCGATGATGTTGTTTTGAGATGGGATGCCCGAAATGAAGACAAAGGGAAACATGGAAAATTCGACAACTTGTGGAAAGGTCCCTATAAAATTGCAGCATACCGTGGTCCAAATGCTTTTCTTCTCAAAGAAATGAATGGTGATGAATGTCTTGGTGGGTCGGTGAATGGCCGGCTGCTCAAAAGGTATCATGCTTGAGCATTTTCTGCTCTAATCACTCTCATTGTAATTACCATTTTACTTTCATTCTGCAGCAAGTGTGAACTGATCTCCCATCTTTAGTTTGGGGCCCGCGGTGAAGGCTATAATTCTGAAGATGATGATTAGTTGGTGTGAGTTTTTCAAGTTGTTTCAGTCAGTTTATTTTCTGCATAAAGTGAGTCGGTTTGTGTCAAAGTTAGTTTAAATTTCAGTCAATTGTCAAAGTCAATAAAGTTATCCAAATTTGGTCACATGTGTAAAAGTTGACTCCATTGCCCAATGTTAATAAAGCACTGGTCTGCTCTCCCAGAGGTCTAAGGTTCTTGGTACCTCCAAGGAGCTACCATCCCCATTGGAGCCAATGTTAGAGTCGGTCTTGAGCCCTCCATCAACGATCAAAACTCTTTGCATTTGCATAAGTAGGTGTCTCATCAGTGTCAATTTTTGCATCTCATTAGGCATGCCATAACCCTGATGGAGGAGCTGGTGTGTTTATACCCCTCTTGGCATTGCTGGATCAGGTCATTTCAGTCATTAAGCTCTTTCAAGCTTGTCTTGTCTTGTCTTGAGGTCAATTTCCTAGGTCTAGGGTTTTGGTCAAATATGTTTACAAGGTCATGTGTCTGAAGGTCAATGAGTGTTCAACAAGCCAGAGGGATGTTTGTAAAGATGTTTCTTCGAAGTTTTTTATCTTGTACAGTTAATTCTCAACTTGGATTTAAAAACTCTGTTTTTAAAGCCAAGGTCATTTTTCAAATTTTTGTAAAAAGTGATGAAATTTCAAAAGACTTCAGTGGACAGTATGCAACCCTGGTCCCCTTGCCAAGATCCCTCATATGATCTCCCTGCAAAAAGAATCAAGCCAAAGCACTAAATGAGTTAAATTTCAGGATAAAGGAAACCAAAAAGTCAGTTTTATAAAGTGTCAAAGAGAAACATTAGAAAGTGGGTTTGAGCATGAAATTTTTTCAAATGAAACCTATAAAGACCCAATCTCCCTCCTTTTACTCTCATTGTGCATCCAAGACACTTGCAAGAGAGTTGGGCGAGTGATTGAGTGAAAGGAGTGAAAGTTGAGCGAATTCGGGCGATTGACAGGCGCGCGACCCGTCAGGTGCGCGCGACCCGTCAGAAGGGTTCCCACAATGTATTTTTATAACGAGCGCGACCCGTCAGGCCCGCGCGACCCGTTGGGTGAGGCGCGCGACCTGTCAACGACCTCTCTTCCAAACCCTTTGCAAATTTGTTCAAGCACCCCCCAAATCATCAAATTGCTTGAGGTAGGTTCTCCAAACTTGGAAATGATTGCTGGTTATGTTTGAAGATCATCATGATTGTGTTTTTAATGATCAAATTGTGCAAGAGAACGCTCCATATGGCTGTATGTAAATTTGTAAAAATTTGCTAGGGTTTGTTGCTGTTTCAATGGTTTTTTCCCTTGTATTCATTTTTCCTCATTCCCATTTCATTTTCCCTGTATGTCCATATAAATTTCCCTTTTAAATTTGTAAAGAAAATAAACCCTACCCCTTTTCCCTAAAAAATAAAAAATCAAGCCCTAAACCCTACCCCTCATAATACCCATGTAAACACATGAATTTGATGATGCATGTGCAATGATGTTTGCAGTGTTTTTTCCCTAAATTCCCTATTATATACATGTATTCCCATTTTCCTTGTAAAAATGTCCCTCCCCTAACATTTCCCTCATGTTCCTTGTCCCCTTGAAACAGCATATAAACCAGCATTTTATAAAGCAGAAGCAGTAGTACATTTGTCCACTCTGCTCCTTAAACAATGTCAGAAACCGAAACCTATGAGCAGAGTGATGACCAGTCATCAGCTTCAGAGATTGAGGTACAGAGGAGGCCTCATAAGGGTGGTAAGGGTGGACATCATAAGCGAGAGGAGCCCACCTCTTTAGTAGAGTTACAGGTTTGTCCTATGGCAGTCACATGTTTTCAGTATATGTCTTGCTATGAGTTTTGTGAGAGGATCTCACGGATTCAGCACCACAGAGAGTTGGCTCGCCTATTTGTTTTACACTTGCATGATGGACATGTCAACCTTGCAAGGGTGAACTTTACATTGACACCCGAGGTGATCTCACATGCCACAGGGATACCTAATGTTGGGGAGGTGTGGAACAAGCGCAAGGTGCTGGATAATGTTCACTTTACGCCTTTTGTCCGGCCACCATTCATGAGACATTTGGCAGGTGTGTTTCCATTCAGGTTTCTCAGGAGCGAGTATGCTGCCATGATGAGGCTCATCATGCACTATTTTACCTGTGAGGGCAGATTTTCACTATACATTCAGAGGATGGTGCCCATGTTGCAGAGGAAGAGCCCGACACAGCAGTATAGGAGCCTGTACCATTATGGTTTGATTCAGCTTGTAGTATTGCATCAGTTGGCTCAACAGGGCATCTCATGGGAGGAGTTCATCTCTCGTGAGTTTTTCACAGCACCACCCTCGCCACATCCTGAGGTTGTTCACGAGGAGGGAGGACCATCCCAGCAGCATGACATCCCTGTCACTAGACATGTCAACTCCTCACCTCTGGTTACCTATCAGAAAGGCCCGAGGGCCTTATTTGCAGCAGCTCGGTGAGTACTATCTCCACAGCAAGTGGAAGGGGTCTCGCCTTCATCATCAGCTCAGCGAGTGTTATCTCCACGTTAGGTGGAAGGGGCCTCGCTCTCTTCAGCAGCACAGAGGGGCAAGCAGCCCAAGATTGATGAGGGGCCATCAGGAGTTCCAGATATTGAGCTTGTTGATCTTGAGGCCATTTCTCCGAGCCAAGAGGCAAAGGAGGTCATTCAGCACCTTAGAGCTGAAAATGAGGTATTGCAAAAGATACTAGAAGGTGCACAATGGACAATCTCATACCTGGAGCAGCGCAACAAACAGTTGGAGGATGAGAAAGCAGTTGATGAGTTGTGGAGTATTCGTAGTGACCGAATCTTGAACCGAAGAAGACCCGGTGACCCATTGCCCGCTGACCGAGAGTCCATGCTCATCTGGGTAAATGCACACTTGGAGAGGTTGTTGGCTAAGGCCAACCAAGAGAAGAGATTGCTGAGGAACATGAAGAACCATTACTGGGCAAGAATGCATGTGTGCAAGGCAAAGATGAAAATGTTTCAAAGGCGGTTGACCGAGGCACTGAAACGGAGAAAGAGGCCCAATCCCCTCCGTATCTTGGCTGAGGCTTCACTCAAGGATCAAGGCACTAAATAGCCTAGCGACAGCACAAATCCCAAGAAATTTTGAGAATTTTGGGTGAATTTTGGCATTTTTTGGCAATTTGCAGGTTTTTCCCATTAACGGGTCTCACCCCCCGCGCGACCCTACATCAGGGCAACTTCATATGACAAAAAATCAGCATTTCCAGATTTTTCATGCAAATTTACATATGCTCATGGATGGACTTGATATTTGGTGAAGTTTTGGGCCTCCAGAAAGTCAAAAAACTAGTAAAAATTGACTTTTTGCCACTTTTTTGAATTGCAGAAAGCAGTCTTGGGAGATTTGATTTTTGACAGGGCAAATGAACTCCAAATTCAGAAATTCCAGTTGGGTTGGAAAGTAGACTCACAGACCTTTCCAACAAGCCTACATTTTCTCAATTTGGCCACCTTCAAGTGCCCCAAAGATGGCTCCAAAGGCGCGCGACCCGTCAGGCAGGGGCGCGCGACCTGTCAGGTAGTTTTTTTCCAAAAATGTGCTGTACAGCTCGGAAAAGCACAGTTTGACCCAGTTTGACTTTTTGGGATGAATTGTGATCCTCTTTGATGTAATTATTGTAATTTTTATACACTTTTACTCTTATGTAACATTTCTAGAAGATTCATTCATGAAAAGGGTAAATATTAAATGAATGAATTGGTTTCCTAGCTTATAGAGGCAAGTTGTTTTGACTGCCTAGTTTGTAGTGCTTAGTTTAGAAGTGGTTGAAACAGCTCCTAGGATAGTGAGCTCGACCCATGGAGGTAGGGAAAGAGGTTAGATCATCTATATTATGTACTTTCTTGCTCATTTTCATGGTTGGACTCTTGAGGGAGAAGCTATCATTGTATTATTTCACTGTATCTCTGCAATTTTTGGCTAAGGAAGACCAGGGTTTTGCAGTCCTTTTTGGGATTCTTGTGGACTCATGTGTTGATGATGTGTTTCTCAATGTTCTTGTAAATGTGTTATGTGAATAATTTCCTTTCTTTTACTTCTGCACATTAAACAAATGAAGTGTTAAAGTAAGAATTCATGCTTGCCATGCTCTGCTTTTAAATTTGTTTAATTTCAATGTTTTCTACTGTCTAAGGGGAATTCAAAGTTATTGTTTTCTCTCCTTGGCTCCTCACCTGTCATTCCTGATCATCCACCTCAATCAAAGGCATCAATACTGTCTCCTACCTCGCCCCAAAGAACCCCCTGCAGAAACTGTGTCCAATCCCCGCACCCAAAATTGCCATCCCCTCAATTTGCCACCAAAAGCCCTAAAAATCCCAAAGCAACCTTTTTGATCAGTTTACTAGCCTAAAATCAGTGTTAACATATTGGTCATCTCATCCATTGAAGATTTTACCGAGATAGACCGGAGAGAGCCTTCTCCTGTCCCGTAGGGCTAGCTACGAGGCTAAATGGTTTGATGTTGCCTTGAGGTTTACCTTTCTCAGCCTGAGGTGAAATTTCAAGCGCTAACACAACTAATTAACTCAAGATGAATTAATTAATTATTTTTCAAATAGCTAGTCAGACTATATTCGAATTTTAATTCTCAATTTTGATTCAAGGACAAATCAAAATTAGAATATATCCCAAAATGCTATTTATAGCAATGCTATTTTTAGCATTTCTATTTTTTGCTATTTCCAACAGAGTTGGAGTATATCTTGAAATGATATTTATAGCAATGCTATTTTTAGCATTTCTTGTTGCTATTTTCAACAATCCATTCCTCCATCTCAACCCACAGATCATGCATCATCATTAGATCAATCTCTTTCACCATCACCATTTCATGAGCATATTGAGTCACCTAGCAGAGATGAGATCAGTGAGCTAGAGCAGATTGAGCAGGTTGAGGTCATCAAGCCTAAAAGGGAATATTTGGGCACATTGGCACACACTTATCAGAGAGGCCATAGGCAGGTGTTTGCCCCATAGATTGTGGGAGGGGCCTTGCCTTCTTCATCAACAAAGCAGGTACACAAAGGAAAAGAGAAGATGACAGAGACAAAGATTCAGCATGAGGAGGAGGACCTCCATGAGACAGAGCAGGATTTTGACTTGGTTGACCTAGGTGAGCATGATGACAATGAGGACACTAGCATTGTCATCAAGGAAAAAGATGCACTCATCAGGGAGCTCCAAACCAACTTAGAGAGGTCAAAATATATTATTTCATATTATGAGCAAGAAAATCAACAACTTCAAGCCAAACATGATGTCATGGAGATTCAACTCATCAAGGAAAAGAGAGAAGAAATGAAAGCCAAGGAATTGCTTGATGAGGCTTATGATAGGTATGGTGAACCTAAACAAGAGCAAGAAACAAAAAGTAGACCTAGGACTAGAGGGTTGAAAAGAGCTCTAGAACTAAAGTAACAAAAGGAGGCTGAGCTTGCAAATAATCTCACATGGAATGAGAAGTTTTCCATCATGATTAATGAGAACCAGGAGCATTGTCTTTACAAGGTAAACAAACATTTGGAAAAGCTCCTAGACAAGGCCAATCAACAAAATGACATTTAGAGAAAGATGGCAAAACATTATGCCAACAGAGAAAGAAATGCAAGGGAAAATCTTAAGGCAACATAGGCAAAGTTTGAAGCCCTAACTCACCAAGAAGAGAAAAAGAAACTTGATATACTTCTAGAGGATTCACTCCAAGCCTAGCCACACCAACATCAGCCACTTCACCAATTTTGAAGCATTTTGGCTCATTTTTGCAATTTTTGTCTTTTCTGTGTGTTTTTGGACAATTTTATATCAACAACATGGTCAAACGTGTAGCGCCTAAGGTGCTACGCACTTTTTTGGGGAACTTTTTAAGCAAATGGAGACCACCACTGGATGAAAAATGACAAATACATCTAAGAAAACCATGTTTCCAACCTTAGTTTGCAAAACTAGCAGGTGAAAAGGGAAAAAAACAAGCAAAAAATCATGTTTCTGCCTCAATTTTGGCCTAGGCACTGCGCACAAACTAGTCTTGGGAGAATCAACTTTTGGAGGGTCAAATCAAGTCCATTTTGGAAACTGAAGGCAGATTTGGAAACTAGACAGGACAAGCTTTCCAATGAGCTATCCTGGGCAGTCAAAAGCAGCCTGCAAGATGGAGGGCGCACTTGACACTGTGAGGGCGCACTTGACAGAAAGATGGCGCACTTGACCATTTGCCTGATTTTTCACTGTTTTTCTCCAGATTTGATTTTCATCCTTGGAAATCAACTTTTTACTGATGTAATTGATGTTTTAAATGTAATAATGATGTGGATAAGTTACCTAGGGGTAGATTCATCAGGTAAAATTTATCATCAAGTCAAATGAATCAGTTTCAATGTAATTAGGGAGGAGTCACTCAGAGCTCCCTACACTCTAGGTATCAGTTCAGATTTTTGTGGATCTCTTCCTCAACTCAGGGATTCGACCCCTAAGGATGAGAGAAGGTTGTTTTGATGTCTATATCTTCCCTTTCTTCACTCTTTTCAGAGGTTGGACTCAGTTGGATGTTGTAGTATTGATCAAAGACACTATTGTATCAGAATTTGGCCAGTTTTAATAGATGAGTTGCAGCTATTTCTTTGTAATACATGTGGTATGGATGTTTAACATTATTTTTCTCTATTATCATTTGTATGAATGTTTTGTAAGTTCATAAACCATTTCATGTCTGTTATATGGTAATTTTCAAGTTGATAGGTAGAATACATGTTTGCTCATGCTCTGTTTTGGGAAAGTTATCATAATTTGTCCATTTTTCTTCAGTTTAGGAAGAATACATCTCCTATGCTCTTCCTAACTCCTCATCAGTCTTAAACCATCTCACCAAATCACCTTTTAAGTGCTAAGATTTCCGCCTACCTTGCCCCTTTGAGTGTCTGCAATCATATCTTATTTCCCTTGACCTAACCTCTTTGACCTAATATCCTCATCCAACAATAACCCAATCAAATCAAATCAAAACAACCCTTTGCACTTTACACCTAGCCTAAAACCCTAATACATCCAACCCTCTTTTTTGTGATTCTTTAGAGAGAGCCCTCTTTGGCTTGGTAAGGCTAGCTACCAAGTCAAAAGATTGGTTTGTGGTTACCTCAACTGGACTCTTCCTTAGCCTTGGAGATCTGGAGGAGTGCTAACAGAACCTTCCATGCATTGCACTTGACCATTCGTAGAGTCACACACATGTTTCCCCAAAGTCACAAATACATCATCCTGTGCGTTATTGCAGCCAAGGCCATCCACTCAAACCCATTATTTTAGTGACTGGGCCATATTCTAGATGGGACTTCTATAGAAAATGGTGTGAGGTCTAATTAGGACTTCATATCGGGGAGATCCCCTAAATGTTGGTAGGTCCAAAACCATTAACACATGCCTAGCCTTGTATTTTTCCTGTGACTTCTCCATGATCTCTTATATCTATATATGGATCTGCTTGATCTTTTCCACAAATTTTTCATCCCTTAAGGCATTCCTTGTAAGATCCTCCCCCACTACTCCTTGTTTCCCATATGAAATATCCAAAGGTGAAGGTGGAAAATATCCAAAAGAAGTTTCAAATGGGGATGTACCAGTAGAAGTGTGGACTTATATGTTATAAGAGTGCTATATAGATACCATATTTTCAGAACCACTCCCTGTGGGGAGTGAAGTGAAAGGATGCACCTGAGTGAGTCAACCATGCTTTATGATCTACATGTGTACTTGAAGAAGAACCCAAGTACACATCCCCACCTTCATTTGAGGTGGTTTTCGCCTCTGTAGAAGGAGGATCGTCAGATCCCTTTCCTTTCTTAGGAGATTTAGATTTACAGTTATTTTTGAAATGCCCTTCCTTTCCACGTTTCCAACACACCTTTAAAGGTTTTCTTGGATATTTAGATCTCCCACTTGAAGACTTATTTTTGTTTTTGTTCCAGGACTGTCCTCATATAGACAATGCATCTCCATTCTGTCCCTCCATTTTTTCTATCTCATCTCCTCCGACAACAGGGATTCTCTAATTCATCAAACTGCAAGGTAGTTGTATTTCTACCTATTGCAACAATTAGACTATCCCACGAATTTGGTAGAGAACACAAAAAACTGATGTACTTATCTTCACATGAAATTATAATATCAACAGATAACAACTGGCTTACCACGGTGTTAAAGGCATTGAGATGCTCTGTCACCGAGTCTCCATCCTTCATCCTTAGGTTATACAAATTTTTTCGTAGGAACTGTTGATTAACTAGAGACTTCGATTAGTACAAAGTCCCTAACTTGTCCCACAAAGCCTTTGCTGATGCTTCCCTTGATACATTCAATAATATTGAATCCGAGATACACAACCGTATTGTGCTCTTTGCTTTCTAATCCAACTTTTTCCAGTATTCATTGAACATTTCCATTGGTTTAGTACTCGAATCTATGGCGATCCACTGATCTTTATCCACCATCAAATCCTCCATCTAGAGTTTCCACAACTCAAAAATATGACCATTAAATTTATTGATCTCTATCTTTCCATGACTCACCATCTTCTTTCACCGCAAGAATCAATCCCACATATCTCCCACTAAACATGGTCTACCAAAGGCTCGAGAAAAACCCATCAACAACAAAGGCGTCCCCTTAAAGCTGAAACAACTCTTATACCAAATGTAGGTTTTCACCCCATACATAAATTACTTGCATACAAATTCTAAAACATAGAAAATAAATAATGGTGGGAGCATAAAACATAAAACATATATACGTAAAGATTTTCCCTGGATCCAAAAACCAGGACTACCATATTGATTTTTCCTTATATTCCTTTCAATGTTACAATATATATATATATATATATATATATATATATATATATATATATATATATCTATATATATATATATATATATATATATATATATATATATCTGTCGAAGCATCCATAAACCCGGGATTAGAACATAACTGTAGTTCCCTTGACTAGATCTACAAAATACCATGGGTAGAAAACCATCATGCCCAAAACCATGTGCAAAACCCATGCACAAAACCATAGGCAAGTCCGCCCACCTAATAGAGGGGGGATACCTCCCCCCTCAAACCCCTCGATAGGGGGGCTTCCGCCCCCCCATGAACCCCCTGCTACATCTGATGCAACGAAGGGGATACTAGTCGCCCCCCCTCTAATCCCCCAACTTCACGCATGGGGCTAGTCATGGAAAGAATATAACACACACCCAACATTATCCCATGTTAAAATATTCCTCTACATGATTAACCAAACAAAAAGTGTGATTTTGGGCCATAAATGTCTGCCCCACAAAGTTTTCTATTTTTTTTGAGGCTGTAGTTGATTATGGTTTTCCATTTAGCCGTAGGCTTCTTTGAGATTGAAATGCCCTGCTGAGTTTTTACCCCATCTGATCTTATCTTCACCTCTGTCGAATTGGATTTGTCTTTCTTGAATGGTATTGGCAAAAGTGTTCCAATCAAATCCAATGGGAAGAGGTTCCCAATCTTTGTCTTCCAACCATTCTCGCCATTTTTCCATTCCGTTGTTGGGCTTCCAGTAATGGGCCACCCTGTGCTTGCCTTTTTCTTTCATAGCAATGCGAAGCTGGGCGAATTGGTCCTTGTTTAGGTTGGGTTGTTGCTGCCAGAAATCTTCCCAAAAAAGGGCTTTTTCTCCATTACCAATCTCCCAAAAGCTGTGCTTTTGAATGATAGCCTTATTCTACGAAGCTTGATTCCAAATTTCCGAGCCTTTGATGTCGCTTGTAAGCTTGATGAGATCATCATTTGAGTGAGTTGGCACATATTTTTCTCTCCAGATGAGGCCCGATTGTTGTCTAGCCAACGCCACTAGGTCTTGGCCCCTAAGTCTTTTCCACGAATATCTGGATCCCTTAAACCCAACCCTCTAGCATTTTTTGGTTTACAAACCTTCTCTGAGACTACAAGAACCCATTTTTTATTAGTGTCTGAGCTCCTCCATAAAATTTTCCTTTGGATGCATTTGATGGAATTGGTGATTGATTCGGGGGTGGCTAGATATACAAAGGCATGGCCTGCAACACTGATTTAACCAGGACCAATCTTCCCGACAAATGAAGGGAGAGGAAAATCCAATTGGAAAGTATTTTGCTAAGTTTTTTGAAAAGGTCCTCCCAATTGGATTTTTTGAAATATTTGTTGATTAGAGGGACTCCATATATTTAGAGGGGAGAGAACATCTTTGAAAGGCCAACGTTTTAGTGATATTTCTTTGAATGGAAATGGGAGTATTGAAGAAGAATAATTTATATTTTTCGAGGTTGATGGAAGTTCTTGAGGAATCCAAAAAACCTTAGAGAATTTCTTTGAAAGAGAGAGATTCCTTGATAGTGGGTATGCCCATTAACAAGGTATATAATAAAAATTGTTGATGGGATGAGAAGGGGGAATTATCATGAATCTTGAGGCCAACGAGAGAGTTTTTAAGATTTGCAACCTTTAGGGATTTTCTTAGGCCTTCGGCCATGATAACAAAGAGGAAGGACCATAGGGTGTCTCCCCATCTTTTGCCTATGGAGGGGAAGAAAGGCTTGGAGGGGGAACCATTGAGAAGAATGGAGAAGAAGGCTCCAAAAATCATGGCCATAAATCCAATTAATACAATCCTGATTGAATACAAAAGCCTTTAGGACTTCCTTCATGTAATCCCAACTTATTTTATCAAAGGCCTTCGACATGTCAAGCTGCATCATCATGCTGGGTTTCTTTTGAACTTTAAGTGAGTGAATCAGTTCATGAGATAGAATAATGTTGTCCGTTATTTTCCTTGCCTCCACATAATCCGATTGGTTTGAGGATATGAGGAGGGGAAGGATAGACTTGATACTATTGGAAAGGACCTTTGAGATGATTTTGTAGATTACATTCCAAAGGATAATAGGACAAAACCAATCCAGAGAATCGACACCTTCTTCTTTAGGAATGAGAGTAAGTAAGGCGGCATTGAGGGATTTTAGAACAATTTTGTTGATATTGGAGTCTTCCACCAAAGCATGAAATTCCTCTTTTAAGAAAGTCCAACATGATTTATAGAAGTCAATAGTGAAACCATCAGGTCCAGGGGCTTTCCCATTGGGCATGGAAATTACAACCTCCTCTACTTCTTGCATTTTTACTTCCCTTAGAAGCATTTTGTTATGGTCCTAATTGAGGAATCCAGGGATGTTGTGATTGATTTACCTGATTTCTGTAGATCTTTCTACCCTGGGCTCCTCTAAGAGAATTATGAAGTACTCATTTAGTTCGTTCGTTATATCCTCATGGGTATGTACTGTGATTCCTTCTTTGGATTTAAGGTCAAGGATTATGTTGTCTCCTATGCTGAATCATGGAGCGATGGAAGAAGGAAGAATTACGTTCGCCACACTTAAGACATCTGATTCGAGACTTTTGTTGCGAAAGTTTTTGCTCCTGTAAGACTCTTCCTTCCCATCTCTTATGTAGGCTTATCTCTTCCTGTTTCATTTTGTCAGTAATGCCATTGCTAATGATTCTTTGTTGGATATTTTCTATACTCCGGTCCAGATCTTTTTTGTCTATAAAGATATTACCAAAGATCTCTTTATTCCAAAATTTTATTTTCTTTTTGATGAAATTTAATTTTTGTTGGATACCCGATTGGTGTGTTAGGCCTTTCCACCATTCCTCCAGATTTTCAATGAAGTCTGGGTGCTCAAGCCAGAACAATTCAAAACAGAAGGACGCTTTTGAGGTCAGATGAAATGTGAACTTTTAGAGATATAGGCCAATGATATGAACCAATTTGGGGGAGGATGCGAACTTCCATTTCCCAGGAGGTCATGTAGATGACTTATAAGAGTAGAAAACAATCAAGTCTAGAGGCAATGTGTCTCACTCCACCCCTTTTGTTGTTCCAGGTGAAGGTGCCATTTATCGTTGGGATATTAATCAGACTTAACTCATCAATGGTTGCTTGGAAGACTTCTGACTCTTTGTCCAACTTGTGAATCCACCTTTTTTTCATTAAGATTTAGAACCACGTTAAAATCCCTTGTAATGATTTTGTAGGGTAGAGGTATGGTTTGAAGGATATTTTTGACTGTTTGTAGCATGTGGATTCTCTCAAATGCTGTTACATAGTATTTTGTCACACCTCATGCACTTCCCTGTGTCATACCCCAGAGTGCCAAAACCTTAAAAACTATGCAGTGTACCCATCCTGATATGCAGTCCAGATCCTCCCTGAAGAACTAATGAAAAGTTTCCTTGAGCCTTTCCTGAGAAAAATGAGATCAAAACCCTAATTTCTGGTTTAGCACGACTGTGACACTGCCCTCTCATGCTGATGGTAGGTTGCACCAAATGATCCTTGTGCTTCCAGCATGGATTTTTCCTGAATACTCGCGCTGAACCCTAAAAGGTAAGTTTTCCAAAAGTGGAGGAGAAGCTTCGTGATCTAGAGGCTTCTAGAACGACGTGCTGGATGATATTTGTTGTGGATGTGGTCAAATTATCCCAATATTACCCTTTTATATTATCCCTATGAGCTTCCTACTCGAGATGAGGACCTTCCCCTATCTTTGGTGAGATCCTAACTCCCTCTCATTGCCTATAAATTCATCCCCCTCCATTCCCAAATGGTTGGTCTCTGATTATTTGCACCCTTATGCTGATATAGTGTCCACATGCCATTCACTTTGGCTTGGAGGAGTGTTTGGAGAGCTTGAGCTTGGACTTCGACATTCACTCAATGAGAGATACTAACATCAAGGCTTGGGTTGTATGCTTCCTCTTTTGTTTATTAATATATACAACTGCTGGTTCAATTTTCATAAATGCTTGTGTCAATGCTTCATTTATCTTAATTCTCCTTGATCTGTTAAGTGGATTACATTTGATTATGCTTGTTGCACTTTTATGCTTTGTCATGTCTTTGGCCTCTTGTGCAGGTACTCAAACGTTATGAGTAGCAAGAACTGAGCCTAAGGAGGAAGTGATCAAGATCTTCAACAAAGGAGTGCTTTATAACATCAGAGCGAGGTAGGTCTACTTCCTCTTCTCTTATTTCAAATGTAATATAGGGAAGTGTCTTGTAGATTGTCTTGTTTGTTGCTAGACCCAGTCATTGGGCTTGAGGGATCATCTATGTACGCAAAGAGGATTTACCTACTAAAAAAAATGGCGACTCTGCTCAGGAAGCATTAACCTTTCCATCCATTTCTTCGATCTGATCCTCTGATTAGTTTGACCAACCGTTGATTTATCGGCTTGTGTGTATCGATGTAGGTTTATACAGTCATTGGTTTTTGCTTGAGATTGTTGGTTTGATTTTTGAAAATTTTTGTTTTTTCCTTCTTTTCCTTGCCCAACGCGTTTTCTGGTTTTACAGAAGCGCTGCCAATGCTAATTTTGGATTAACAGTCATGCTTCTTTTCCTTTCAGCACTACTTTGCCTTTCACAGGCGCGTTGATCCTAGAGGCTAGAAAAAATTAGGGTTTCTTCTCATTTTCAGTGTGTCTCAACCTCTGTGAGTGTTTTTCCAGTGTGATCTCATTGTGTTTGCCTTGATTGTTGTCCTTTAATGGTTGCAATTGTCTCTTTGCTTCTGTTGGTGTGTGATTGAAGTTAGATTGTCTTCTAGGGTTTCTAGGTCTAGGTTACCCTTCACTCATCACTTGGCTTGTCTTTTTGAGATCGATTGTCTCCATTTAGGAGTTTTTTTGTGATCAGGACACCATTTTCAAGTTGCTTTCGGTTCATATTTGCGAAGTTGTTTTCATTAGTATTGGATCATATTTGTACTTTGAAAATTACTTTTGCTCCATTGTCAAACGTAGATTACAATTGTTTGCTTTGGTGAAACTGAAAGTATATGCTTGTTTTGATTTCGTTGTTTCGAAAAGAAAAGTGAAAGGATCTCTTCATTAAAGTATTTTTGAAACGATTTTTGTTTTATTCGAAACCAAAGTGAATGAAATCTTCATTTTAGTTGTTTTGAAATCCATTTTTCCTTTTCTTATGCATTAGTTTGCATTTTGAATCAAAGTGAAAGAAAAAGAACAAAAATATTAGTGCATCTTAGTGAAAGAAAGTGATTTTGTTTCTCATAAGATTTCATTTTGGCATTGCATTCATTAGTGAAAGTGAAAGAGTAGTTTTCATTTTTTACATCTTGCATTCGAAAAGTTAGGGATATATGTTTTGATGCATTTTGCTTGATTGATGCATTGTTTTGTTGTCTCTCTTCCCTCATTCGTTTAGCTTTCATTGAGTGAAAAGCTTTCATAATATTTTTATCATTTAGTTGCGTCATAGGAATTCAGGAGACATGGTTGAGCCATAAAATCGAAACCTAATTCAAGATAAAATTAAAATTTACCTCAATTAACCTAAGGAGAATTGTAACCTAATGCAAATGTCTAGAGGTATAGGCTAGAGACGTGTTCTGGCATCTTTAAACATAGTAGCTTTCGCTAATTGTTTGCATTGTATCCCAGGAGTGAAATCCCGTTCTAGTACAAAAGTATATCGAAGGTTCTCCAGTACCTTCGGGTATATCGGATGCATTTCAGTACGGAAAGTATATGGGAACGCTCTCACCAAATGGTTGTGCATTGGACAATGCTAAGATAGACTTGTGCTCCCTGTACCATCGAGTATATATTGGGAGACCCCACTAGGATGCTATCTTTTAGCCACAGGTAACCAAGTCAGCCGCCTTGTAAACATGATACATCGAACACAACATTCAGGGAGATTGGCCATCATACTTTAAGTCCTTGGTTTCGGTTAAGGTGTATATTGCGGTTTACGGTTACTTGGTAAACCCTTTTTCCTAGATTCCCCCTTTTTGATTTATTTTTGTTAAAGTTATAAATTCAATTAAATTGACTGCGGAAAAACATCCTTCCTATGGAAATACTCCTTAGTAGATATTAGGTCGATACCAATGGCAACATTTCCCGAGTGCACCAACCAAGGAAAACCCCCTGGCTAGAATCCTAGTCCTTTTCCTTCTCTTGGAAATGTTGGTGCTACCTATATGGCAAAATTTTCCCTTCTTGGATTGACCATTGGTATGCCAGTTTGGTTATTTTCAACATCGGTGATTCCGAGTGTCCAAACTGCTTTTCAATCGAGCTCTCCTCCACCTGAACAACATAACCATTATGTTGATCCTAAAGTTGACCCCTCACCTTTTTCTCCTATTTTTTCACCTTGTTCTTCCTCTTCTCCTGATGAAAGTCTGGATTCTAGTAATTAGGAAGCTAAGAAGAAGAAGAAGAGGACGAAGAAGAAGAAGAAAAATAAGCAAGGGGGTAACTGATTTGACTAAGAAAAATAGTTTTGCTGTTTAAAACATGAGTTTTGAGTGTTTTTATGTGCAAATTAACATAAACAAATGGATGAACAACAACATATGACAAACATAAACATCACCATAAACAATATCATAACAAAACATGATGAAGGAGTTCACCCCTCCTGGGCTACATCTCCTTGGTCCAACTTCCAATGGCTTGGCCCTCTCTATTATGCTCAAAAGTGTGAATACATCAGTTTACAATGCTCATAATGCTTTAAAACATGTTCAAATGACTATAGAATGCTTAAAAATTCCTGTGTAACCTCTTTCTGCTCTTGATTTGGTCAAAAAATGAAGAAGTTATGGCCTTTCCCAATCTTATGCTATCGCATCGCAAATTCCCCAAAATCTGGCATCATCCTACAATTTCCTCAAAAAACGCGATAACGGAGCAACAAATTTCGTCGAAAACTGGGCGAATTTGTCGAATACTTTAAATGTCCCCTAATGCCTTTTTTCCGAAAATTATGGACACGTGGGGGGCCACATGCCCGGGGCTAAGGTCAAGGGCCCACCCCCATCGGCTGGGCCCCACGATCCTCTTAAACTATGGTCGTATGCAATAATATAACCAAGGGTTGGCCCCATGGGCTAGCCCTACCCCTAAACAACGCGCACATGACATTTAAATAAAATGTGAAGTTCTATATAGTTAAGAAACATGTACATGGCGTATTGGTAATGAATATGGTGTTGTGCTGGGAGGTCACGGGTTCGACCCCTGCTACCTTCGCCTAGACTATGAACCAAAATTTTGGTGGCCTCTCGGGCTGCCACATGGTGGCCTCCGGCTAGGCCATGTGTCAACTCGTGGTTGTCCATCACACCAACCAATCAAAATCGTCGAAAACGATCCAATGAGAATATGCCACTTGGCACAATTCCATTTGTCGGAGAAAAGCCATTGACCAAGTCAAATTGCCACATACCCTACCCAGTCAATGCCATGTTAGTAGTGCAGAATGCTGACTGGGTTGTCAATTTTTGCAAAAATTTCGCCTGTTTGGGAAAATGAACAAAACTAGTTTCTGGGAGCATATAGAGTCTGTTTCGTGCGAGACGAATTGCATTGGATTCAGGATGATGAGTACTATGCGGTCGTTTGAGGTCCACACCGATCTGACAACTTTGAATTTTGAGCTATTTTTTGAGCACCTCATCATTCCTCCCCACCAGAATCCTTTTGGACCCCAAAAGATCACTTTCAGCTCGTCCAAGAGGTGAGGGTACAATTACCTCACCTTTCCAATCTTGATCCATTCATCACTAACTTGGAACTTGTGATCTACATGATGCTTTTCATGCCTTGCTTTATACTTGCCTTTGCTCTTTTCATGCTGATCTTGCACTATTTGATGTACCATTTTGAGTTGTTCAATGAAATCCTTGGCTTTGTCCATGTTACCATCAATAGCAACATACTTCTTACCAAGATGACACAACGCATTATGATGCAAATGGTAAGAAAATTCCTCCACTTGATTCCTTTGACTCAAGCTTGAATGTACATCTTGAAAGTATGCATTTCTGATCATAACTTTCATGTAAAACAAAATAATGCTTGAGAAAAGTAGTTACACAAACAATAGGTCTAGAAAGTACATCAACAAACTTGTCGCTTATACCTTTCTTATTCCTTTTGACCAAGTGGAATAGTAGAAGAAAACCCATCCAATGAAAGTGCCTTTGTTGTTGCAACTTAAACACTACATTGAAAATTTCAGAACGAAATGAAATGGGCTTACCATATTGCATAAAGACTGCGCCCATGGCATAGTCACATACATCAACAAACTCAAATGATTTTTTCAAGAATAGAAGAGCAAGTATAAAGGTTGAACTGATCTTTTGTTTCAAAGTATCAAATGCCTCTTGTTGTTTGCCTCCACACTAGAAGACCTTTTGCACAACTTCCAAAGAGTGCAAATGAGCTACAATAGAAGAAAAGTTAACAAAATTTTTCCTCCAACATTGGGCTACTCCCAAAAAACCTCTTATCCAAGTGACTATCTTGAGCATTGACCAAACCATAATGGCATCAATCTTGGAGAGGTCTAACTTCATCTCACCTTCTCCAATATTATGTCCCAAGTACATCAAATAATTTTTATTCAACTCACACTTTGACATCTTCAATAACAAATGTTCTTGACATACGAAATCAAGTATTCTTTTCTCACACATGACATGTTCATAATGAAATTTCTGAAAAAGAAAATGTCATCCAAGTAGACTATCATGTCTAGAAATGGCTTCAATACATCATTCATCACATGCATGCAAGTAGTAGGAGAATGGAAAAGACCAAAAAGCATAACAAGCCATTCAAACAAACCTTGCTTGTTTTTGAATGTCATCTTCCATATGTCTCCTTCAACATCTCTACTTTGATGATAGACACTCCTTGAGTCCCATTCAATGAAATGATTACCATTCTTCTTGAGTGCCAAAGCAATAGGTGCACCACATGGTGAAGGATATGGTTGGATGATCCTTTTGTTCAACAATCCTTGGATTTGATTTATGATTTCTACACTTTCCCTTCTTGACATCCGATGCATGTCAATGTTAGAAAGAAGACACTTTTGTTGCAATGGTATTTCTTATCAGATTCTCCTCTTGGGAGGTAATCCCTTTGATTTCTAAATCAAATCAGTTTTCAATTTTGAATTACAACCATCAAACGCTTCATAATCAACATCAACATTGGGTTTGATCATAAGAAGCACTAGATTCTTGCTTGAATTCACTAGTCTTTTCATTTGCCCTACATTATCTAATGAAAGATTTAGTTTCTTGCGATGAGCTCTCACAATATACTCCACACCGTTCTTAAAAAAGTGGTACTTGTTTTCATGACAATAGAATATTGCTTTTCTATCATAGAAGTAAGGACTACCCAAAACAATCCTGATATATCAAAAGATACAACATTTATTTCAACTTCGTCAATGAAGTTTGTTATGATTACAAGCCGAAGAATACATTTTCTTGTAACCTGTAAATTTGTGTCCTTGCATATACAACCCAATAGATATGGTTTGGGATGTAAAATGGTTTCAAGATTAAGTTTCTTGACTAAGCCATCAGATATCAAGTTGGCTTGAGACCCACTATCAAATAGTGTGTCGATTTTGGTATGTTTTGAGATTACCCTCACATGAAATAATTCAATCCTTGTTTCTTCATTTGGAGTGCTAGTGTGACAATTTGATATACTAATGCTAGAAATGGAGTCTTTTCCTTTTATACCCATGGTTGTAATTTTAGTTTCATCACCCGAATCGGATCCCAAATCCTCTTGAATGATGGCACGTCTCTTTTCTTTTCCTTTGTTGTTGAATTTATTAGGCCTCATCTTAGGATGAAGCTTCCAACAATTAGCTTCATTGTGACCCTCTTTGGAACAAGGTTTACATATTGTTTTCTCCACTTCCATTTTAATAGATGCATTTTTCTTTCCTTTGAAACCCTTTTCTTTTTCTTTACCCTTAAATGGATTTTTACTACCCTCTTCTGGAGTGTTTTTCCCTCTTGCCTCAAGATGAGTAGCTTGCACACACACCTCATCTAAATTATTGGGATTAAACATTAGGATAGTATGCCTAAGGTAATTGTGTAATCCCCCTATATACTTCAACAACGTGTCTTGTGATTGTAAATCTACACCTAACATTAGAGACCTTTTTTTTCTGAATTCCTGGGTGTAATCTTTCACATTTTGACCTTTAAGTTGTCTAAAGTTCTGCCAATTCATGATGGCTTTCTACATATAATTGTATTTTAATTGCAGTAATGAAATCAGACCAAGAAATTGAGACCTTACCATGTTTTTTTATCTCTTCTTGTGTCTTTGATTCCCACCATACTAATGTTGCACCCTCCATCCTCAAGGAAGGTAATTGAATCTTTATGTCATCCTCTTGAAGGTTTTGAATTCTGCAATAGAGCTCCAACTGACGAATCCAATTATCAAGCTTCTCTGCATTCAGTTCACCATTATACATGGGTAGTTCAAATTTGACATCAAGTTTTAACAAGGGTGATTTACCAGTTCCATTTGAGGTATGTTGACGAGTATGAGTAAGGGTTGTGTTAGTGGAAGAGGGTGAAGATGCTTATGAAGAAGAATATGAAGAAGATAGTGGAGAGGGTGGTTTACCTCCATTTCCATTACCTCCTCCTCCTAAAGAACCTTCTCCTTTGGGAGGTTTTGAGATTTCACCCTATAGTTCGATATTCCTCTCTTCATAGAGGACCTTCACCATCTCTGTCATACCAAAGAAATCCTTCTTGAAGACTTTCTCATCCCCTACCATTGTAGGCTCTCCTTCATGAGACATACAAATTGGAGTCTCAACTAAAACTTGAGGAAGAACTGGTGATGGATATTGTGGCAACCTTTCCCTCCTTCCCCTTGACCCAAATTCAGTGCTTTCAATCAGTGTCCCTTCTCCGCTCTTGAGTTTTAACCTTGTAAGTATGACATTCACTTGCAAACAGTTAAATCCTTCTTGCATAAATAAAACCAAGAGCTCTGATACCAAAACTTGATCTGATTAAGAAAATTAGTTATGTTGTGCTAAAATTCCTTTTCAGATTATATTAAATTTGCTTGAGGATTCATGAGATTGTTTGCAAGTTTAAAACATGAGTTTTGAGTGCTTTTATGTAATTTTTATGTACAGATTAACATAAAAAATGACTGAACAACAACATATCACATACATAAACATCACCATAAATAGTATCACAACAACACATGATGAAGGAGTTCACCCCTCTTGGGCTACATCTCCTTGATCCAGCTTCCAATGGCTTGACCCTCTCTATTATGATCAAAAGTGTGAATACACCAGTTTGCAATGCTCAGAATTATCTGAAACTTGTTCGAATGGCTCCAGAATGCCCAAAAATATCTGTGTAGCCAATTTCTACTCTTGATTTGGTAAAAAATTGAAGAAGTTATGGCCTTTCCCTATCTTCTCCTAATCGCTCCAGAAATTCCCCAAAATCCGGCACCATCCTACAATTTTGTCCCAAAACGCGCTAATGGAGCGACAATTTTCCCGAAAACTAGGTGAATTTGTCAAACACTTTAAATGTCCTCTAACACCTTTTTTCCAAAAATTACAGACACGTGGAGGGCCACGTCCCCGGGGCTAAGGCCAACGACCTGCCCTTGCCGGCCGGGCCCCTCGCTCCTCTTAAAATGTGGTCGTATTCGATAATATAACCAAGGGTTAGCCCCATGGGCTGGCCCTACCCCCAAAGAATGTGCATATGACATTTAAATAAAACGTGAAGTTCTATATAGTTAAGAAACATATACGTGGCATATTGGTAACAACTTTGGTGTTGTGTTTGGAGGTCGCGGGTTCGAACCCTGCTGCCTCCGCCTGGACTATGAACCAAAATTTTGGTGGCCTCCCGGGCTGCCACGTTGCAGCCTCTGACTGGGCCACATGTTAGCCCGTGGTTGGCCATCACTCCAACCAATCAAAATTGTCGAAAATGATCCAATGAGAATGTTCCACTTGGCACAATTCCATTTGCCGGAGAAAACCCTTTGACCAAGTCAAACTTCCACATACCCTACCCAATCGGCGCCACGTCAGTAGTATGGATTGCTGACTAGGCTGCCAATTTTTAAATTTGCTTGTTTGGGAAAATGAAAAAAACTCGTTTCTAGGAGCATACAGAGTCTGAGTTGTGATGGATTTAGGATGGTGAGCACTACGCGTTCGTCCATGTTCCACACCGATCCGACAAATTTTAATTTTGAGCTATTTTTTGAGCACTTGATCAGTAACCAAGAAGCCATTGCTATGGATCCAACTGATGTAGAAGAGTCTTCCAACTAGCCTTGGAAATTGAAATTCCCTTGCATGTTATGTAAGGGTGACCACCTTCTTCAAAATTGTCCTAGTATTCCCAAGGTCTTAGAAGTGTGGTCCACATATTCACGTCAACCTTTGTCATCAACCTCTAGAGATCATGGTGGTGATAAACCTTCAACTAGTGAAATTTAAGCCCATGGGCAAAAGGGAAAAGGCAAATTTCCCTGTACGTTGTGTGAAGGTAATCATCCCATTCACCTTTTTCCTCTTATGGATGAAGCTTCCAAAGAGTTGGAAAACCTTACAACTTCTCAACCTTGTCTTTCGGTCAGGTATCGAAAGATTTCCCCTGATCCTTCACTAGTTGATCCAGTGATTGATCAAAAGTCATCTTTGGTCAACCCTGTTCTCTCTTAAAGTGAGTCTCATGAGTCCATTCTCAACCAACCATTGGTTGAGAAAACGATAAACTTGATCCTCCCTTCAGTTAACCATACCTTTCCAGTGAAGAGTGAACCTCATACTGCTGAGGTTCTTTTGGTTTCTGCAGTTTCGAATGAACCGCAGGGAAATCCTCCCATTCTCGAGGTCCATGAGAGAAGTTCTCCTGTTTCCATAGAGAAAGGAGGAAGCTCTCCCATTCCTATGACACCCCCTTCGAGTAGTTTGGTCACTTCTTTTGATTGGGTCGACTGGCAAGATATCGCCTTCCATATTATGGGCCTTTTAAAATTAGAGTACAGGCTTACCATATGGCCATACCTAGCACAGCCATAGAGGAGGGTGCATCTATTAGCATCCTGTCCTCAACTGCTTGGCAAGCTTTAGGTTCTCCTCAACTTGTCCCCATCACCCAGAATCTGTTAGCTTTTAGCAGAGGAACCAATCAACCGTTAGGGATCCTTCCTAAGTTACCTATTACTTTGGGAGGAAAGTATGTCTATATAGATGTGATGGTTGTCCAAGGCCTTTGGATTTTAATCTACTCCTTGGTCGTGACTATGTTTATGGCATGGGAGCTCTTGTCTCTTCCCTCTTTTGAGTGATGTGTTTCTCCTTGGTCGTGACTATGTTTATGGCAGGGGAGCTCTTGTCTCTTCCCTCTTTTGAGTGATGTGTTTCCCATATGAAGGAAGCATTGTGATCATTGATTAGCTTACATTCATTGGTCCTGAATAAACTCCCAATCAACCATCATCCCTAAATGGTTCTTATGTGAAAGTGGTATCACCCCCTCCACAGGTTAATTACGTGGCCCCCTGTTCCATGCCCACATCTGTTGATGATCTAGTAGGTGATGTAGTACATCATGTACTAGGGGCATTGGAGCCTGATTTTTCATTTTGATCCTTGGACATGTATCCTTTCTAGAGTGTTGTTCTCCCATATTATGAGAACCTCATGGAAGCCATGGTCTCTTATAGTCCATGATCAAGAGATATGAGGATAGTTCTTGTACTATGTCAACCTCGTTAAAAAATGAAATAGGTGCTATGGAGCAGAGTTCCTTTACTTGTGTTAAGATCGTTAAATAATGAAACAAGGTGTCATGAGCATGGTCCTTTTCCTATGTCAAGATCGTTAAAAAATGAAACAAATCCCTTCCAATTCGAGTCTTTGATTAGATCTCGTAAAATCCAAGTCGAGTCTTTCACTTGATCTCGTAAGTAAACCTTCATTCCATCCACCTGTTAGTAACCAGTAGTCTACTTAGGTGAATGAAATGAGTCTTGGGGGAATGTACCTCGAATTTAGTCATTATGATGGGGGCATGCAAACTTATCTCAAGCATAGTTTACGTTTGTTTCAAGCTTGTGTAAAAATGAAACCAAACCCAAGCATAGTATGTTTTCATTTCAAGCTTGTGAAAAATGAAACCATCTTCAAGTATACTCAAGCATAGTTTACGATGTTTCAAGCTTGTGTAAAACTGAAACCATTCCCACTTTACATCTCGTGATTGCTATTTTTATCAGTTGATTTTTTCCAGATGAGCCCTAGTTTTATCATTCCATCATCACCATCTCTTTGGCCGATCATACGTTTTCACTTGGTTGTTTTATCCTTTCTTGGGGAACATCTACGATGAGTGGTCTTATAAGCTAACCTCTTGACATTTACATGTTTTGAGCACTTCCATCATGACTGGAACCAATTGATATCCTTTTATACTACTCGTTCCTCCAGGTGGAGTCCTCTTTTAGCTCTTTTCATACTCGAAAAATATGAAAATATTGACGAGTACTTGTCGTTTCGAACTCGTAAAAGTAAATGAAATGACATCTACTTAGTATAAGTTTAACCCTTTTCTAGACAGAGATATACTATTGTACAAAAAAGGAATACCTTAGTCGAGCATGGCTAGGAGGTTCTCTCGAATATTATTTTCTACCTTTTCAAGTTCGAGATACAAATTACGAAAAGGTACCTGATGGAGTTTCCTTTTTTTGTCTCTTTTTAAAACTCTCTAAATATGAAACAAACAATGACTTACTCTTCCGCCAGACTCGTAAAAATTAAACGAAAAAAGACTTGTCACCATGATGAGATCGAGTTTCTCCTTCCTAGGACTCGTAAAACTTACTAGGATGGATTCATTCAAAGAATGAACTTATACGACAAGCATATGCTATCCCCTTAAATCTTGTGATTAAAAATAATTGGGGTACTCACTAGAAATAGTGGGGAAAAAGTGAAAGTGAAACATATCTTGTATAGGCATCATGTCGCTCTTGAGCATGATACTCATCTGTTTCTTGTGTCAGGTTTGGGATATCATCACTCAGTCACTTGTCCTGTCGGGTTTGGGTGATCCATTTTTCCTCTCATCTAACTAGTCCACTTTGTTGTCATGACCGTTGGTCCTATGTTGAGTCAAATGCTGCCACACTTCGGAGTCATATCACCAATATGTTCAAGAGGAGTCCTATTTGCAGTCTATTACCTATACATTGTCTGACCTTTTTCCATAGTCCTGAAGTATGCTTGTTTATTCCACTTATTCCTTATTTCGTGTCGATGATGAGAGAATCATTATGGCCCTCCTTCGACGGGTGATCCAGGAGGATCTTGTCAGTCCAGTGTATCCAGAGAGTTCAGGTTGTCTTCAGCTTCGTCAACTTCGCCAGTGTTCTTCAGTTCTTCCGGTGTTGGTTTCGTTGTTAGTTCTTCATGGTGGAAATGTGGTCCAAATCAATGTCACAATGTGACAATTTGTTGTATATGGTTTATTTACTTAAAGGTAACCACCCTAAATGGGAACCTAACTCAATGTATTAAACCTATGCTAAAATTCCTATGCAACAAACCTATGGTGAAAAAACCTAATGCTAAACCTATTACATAAACCCTAACACTACAACCTTTCAGCCATGGTGCAACACTTTAAAACATTGTAAAACATTACAAAACAACCCATAGGTCTTTAACCGCTGGACTAAAACCGCGTCGGAACCGCGAGGGGTCAGGCTCATGTGAGCGGATATGCTAACGACATGGTCAGAGTTGCAGTGGAGTATTAACCGCAGTCCTAAACCACAGACAGATGACCATGTCAGAGATGTAAGACATGTGAACAACTCGGGTAACCGCAATCAGCCTTCACCGCGAGCGGGGATAAAAATTGGGCAGTGGCATTAACCGTGTTAGTATAACATGTGAGCAGTATCACCGCACAATCAAGTTACCATTTGTAGTTCACCGCTAGCCATTTCCACAACCACTGGAGGAATGTGTTGTTCACATAGCATTGTCACCGTCAACCAATTGGAACCGTCAGGCGAATAAACCACAGGTGTCAAACAACAGTTAGACTGCCCTGTTCACATGCGGGCGGTCAACCTCCTCCACTCAGTCAGCAAGTCGCCAACGAGTTTATTTTATCATAAGGTTTAAAAATGGGTTTTGGTTGTAGTTTGTTTAAAATATTAATTCAAAGACCATGAAACCTATCATATGTGTCAGTTCACGACTAGACTAAGACCCAAAACAACCCCAGAATGCAACTTATTCATCTGGAATTTAGCCTGAGGAGGTTGGAGTGTTTTTGCAGGGCTTTTTAAAGGTAGATTGCTCATTGAAGGCATTAGAGTTGTTTTTGAGTTTTGGTATGCAGATTCTGGAAGTGAGAGGTTGTTTTGTTTTCAGTGTAACAGGAGCATCGAGAGTCGGAATTGGGAACCGTGATAGGTGTTGAAAAGCTAGTTTAGAGAGCTTCCTTATGAAAGTGATCAGAAGAGCTTGTGTGCACATTCAGTTTGGTCAATTCTCTATGTAGTCGACCTCCTTGGCTTCAATCCTAATAAAGCAGTCACACATCTTGAAAGCGAACCCGGAGATGTAGTCCATCAGGGACAAGCTCCATAATCAATCTTTTTGTCTGGTATCGCTGTGTATTTGATGTTTTCATAACTGTTTTGCATCTTACTTATGTTTTTATTAGCTGTTGTAAAGTCTTTCTTCTCAAGCAGTTTTCTCGCTTTCCGCACTTTCAGTTAACAATCAATTCGTTAATGGCTAATCAATTCTACATCAGTTTTAACTTATGATCATTTCATATCATATAATTTGGTATCGGAGCAGGTTGCATTTTTAGAATTTGCCATTGAATGTTAACTAGGTCAAAGTTGCAACGTGGAGAAGGAATCCTTGAGCAGATTGATCCAGATATTGGAAAGCAACGAGTCTTTCATAAGTCAACCATGACAGGATCTAATGCAGGTGAAAACACTGAAACTAAGATGAGTGATGAACAATTTTAGCAAGCATTCTTGACTATGCAGCAGATGTTGGGAGAACTGTATAAAGACAAGAAGGCAAGAGATGCAACTTCCTCTTCAAAGACATCGAAGAAGGACAAAGGTAAAGGCAAGGTTGATAAACCTCCTTCACCTCCATCATCTCCATCATCCCCTTCTTCTTCTTCTTCTTCCAGTACAAAATCTGAAATAGAAAAGAAACCGAAGAAAACCTCTCTTTTGAAACTTGATGTAAAATTTGAATTACCTATTTATGCTGGTGAAATGAATCCTGAAAAGTTAGATAACTGGATTAAGCAGATAGAAGTGTATTGTCGTATTCAGAACATCTCTGACGATAAAACGAAAAATTCAGTTAGCTACACTTAGAATGGGGGGAACAAATTTAATCTAGTGGGAAAGTAAAACTCAAATAGATGTAAAGCGAAAGGGAAAAATCATCTCTTCATGGTCTAAGTTTTTAAAAGCTCTTAGGAAACAGTTCTATCCTTCGGGATACATGCAGCAAGTTGCTATTGATTGGCAGCATATGAGGCAAGGTAAAGGAAAGAGTGTTCAAGAGTTTACTCAGGAGATCAGAAAGAAAGCATTGGTGCTTGGTATTTCATTGGATACATGTGAAACTTTATTAAAATACATCAACAATATACATTCATATTTGCAACATACATTATTGATGTTTAATCCTGATGATTTTGATGAAGTGTGTGTTCAGGCCATACATATTGAATCAGGTGGTAGACCATTCAAGTTTTCACAGAAACCATCTAGACAATTGGAAATCAAGGATTCCAAAGATAGCAAGAAGAAGGGTAATCTGAAGGGAAAGAGATCAATGACAGCTCAGAAGGAAGGTGAAAGACCTACTTGTACTCATTGCTAGAGGATCAGACATGATGAGTCCAAATGTTGGAAACTTCACCCATAACTCAAACCGAAGAAGTTTCAGAATAAGAAAGGTGAAAAGAAGGCCAATAAAACAATCCAACAAGATTTGGGCTCTGACTCAGGTGATGAAGGTAAAATAATTGCAATGGTTTCAACAGGTAAAACTTTTTATATTGGTTCAAGTTCTAACACTTCTATACCTTCTTCAAACTGAAATCATCTAAATGAGGATAAAAGGGTTGAATAATTTTGCATAAGGATAACTTCTAAGCACACAAAGATAGATACATTATTTGATAGTGGATCACATGCAAATTTAATATCTGAAGATTCAGTTAAGAAATTGGGTCTGGAGACACATAATCATCCGAGACCATACCCTCTAGGTTGGTTGAATAAAGAGACTCAGATTAATGTCACAAAGCAGTGTCGATTAAAAATTGCCATAACAAATCACTACATTGATGAAGTAGATTTAGATGTGATTCCAACAGATATATGTGGAGTAGTGCTAGGAAGTCCTTATATCTATGATCGTGATGCAGTGTTTTATAGGAAAAAACATAAATATCATCTTAAGAAAGATGGGATTGAATTTATTGTCAGGGAACATAAACTTAAAACACACTTGGATTTAGTTTCAGTTAATCAAATGAAGAGATTAATAAGTTCAAGTAAGAAATATGTACTTATGGTTGTGAAAGAACAACATAAGGATCGACATGATGCTTTTTGAGGCTGTGAATCTCAGTTCAAAGATAGATTAGTTAAAGTGGTAGATTCATTTCAAAATCTATTTAAGGAACCAAAAAATCTTCCTCCTAAAAGAGAAATACAACATGAAATACAATTAATGTTAGATGCCCCTCTTCCTAATATTGGAATGTATCACCTATAAGTTATAGAGAACGAAGAAATAAAGAAAAAATTACAAGAATTGGTTGAAAAAGGTTTTATTCGACCTAGTTCATCTCCATGTGGCTCACCCATAATTTTGGTTCCTAAGAAAGACGGAACATGGAGAATGTGTGTCGACTTCAGGGTCTTAAACAAGATAACAATAAAAAATAGGTATCCTCTTCCCAAGATAGATGATTTACTTGTTCAATTGAAAAATACTGTCTATTTCACTAAGTTAGATTTAAGAAGTGGGTATCATCAAATCCGCATAGCAGAAAATGACATCTAGAAGACTGCAATCAAAACTAGACAGGGACAATTTGAATGGTTGGTAATTCCTTTTGGTTTGTTTAATGCACCAACAACTTTCATGCGGGTTATGAATGATGTTTTCCACCCATACATTGATAAATTTGTCATAATCTACTTAGATGACATTCTGATTTTCAGTTCCGGTATAGAAGAACATGTTAAGCATGTTAAGCAGGTTTCCAAAGTATTGAATAGAGAAAAATTGTACCTTAAACTTTCCAAATGCGAGTTTGGGAAAACTTCACTAAATTATCTTGGTTACATAGTTGGAGGTGGAAGTTTAAAAATAGATCCAGCTAAAATCAATGTGATTGTTAAGTGGCCAAGACCACAAAATGTGACTGAGGTTAGAAGTTTTTTAGGTGCAATTCAGTATTGGAGAAAAATTATTGCTTAGTTTTCTTTGATTGCTTCACCATTACATGCTTTAACAGGTTCTAAAGTTCCTTTTCAGTGGGGAGGTAAACAAAAAAAAGCTTTTGATACATTTAAGAAGAAAATAGTCCCAACACCAATCTTAGCTTTACCAGATATTCAACAACCATTTGAAATTGAAACAGATGCTAGTGGTTATGCAATGGGTGAAATCTTACTTCAAAAAGGGAAACCAATTTGTTTTCATTCAGAAAATTTTTCTAAGTTAGCAATGAATCATCTGACATATGCTAAAGAACTATTTGCTTTGGTTTAAAGTGTTAAGAAATGGAAACATTATTTAATGGGTAAGGAAATAGTGATACACACAGATCATCAACCGCTTCAGTACTTACAGTCTCAAACTAAGTTGCAACAATCTCGTCATTACAGATGGATGGGATTTATTCAACAATTTCACTTGGTAATTAAGTACAAGAAAGGTGCCACAAACAAAGTAGCTGATATGTTATCTAGGCCATCTTTGAATGCTTCCGTAGTTATACATAGTAGCTCTTTAAAGTATGAAAGTTATATAGAACACTATAGAACCGATGCTAATTTCAAAGATATTTATGAATCACTAACTCATGGTGCTTAGGTGGAAGAAATAAATTATCATGTTCATGACAGGTTGTTATATCATCTGGGTAAGTTATGCATACCACACACAGAAAGAGTGCATGTTGGCACAAGCTCAAAGGTATTGTTACTGGTCTCGTATGTATGAAACTGTTGCTAAATACATTAAAGGATGTGTGATGTGTTCGACCACCAAACCAAGCAATCGAAAGATTGGTTTATACATGCCCCTTCCAGTTCCTTTGCAACCATGGGACAATATTTCCATGGATTTTGTTGGAGGACTTTCTATGTCTAGGAGAGGGCATGACTATTTGTATGTTGTGGTCGACAAATTTAGCAAAATGTGTATTCGTGTTCCATGCAAAAAGCAAGTGACAACTGAACAGACTACAAAGATGTTCTTTGATATGGTATGGGTTCATTTTGGGTTACCTACTTCTATTATTTCTGATTGAGACACTCATTTTGTAGGAGAATTTTGGTCCACTTTAAGGGAACTCATGGACACAAAGCTGAAGAAGAGAGCAACTTTTCATCCACAAACCGACGAACAAACTAAGTGGTGAACATGACAGTCATACATATCCTCCAAGGGTATTGCAATAAACATCTTAAATTGTGGGATGAATATTTATCTTATGTGCAGCATGCTTACAATCGATCCTTACATTCATCCACTAATTGATCGCCATTTGAAACATGTTTTGGGTATCTACCGAAGTCACCAATGGATTTCATGTTTGGTGAAGAGGATAAATTGGGTGAACATCATGATGCGAACAAAGCAGTTAAGTTCATTCAACAGACACATGCAGTAGTGTAGGATCAGTTAGAGAAGAGTCAGGCCAAGTATAAAATGCGCCATGACAAGCATCGAGTCGATCATCATTTTCAGGTCGACGAATAGGTATGGTTGTATATCAGTAAAGACAGGTTGAAAGGAGAAGGTAAGAAACTGAAACCCATAAGGTATGACCCTTTCAAGATTATGGAAAAGATTGGAAATAATGCTTTTCGATTAAATTTACCTCACATGCGAATTTACTCAGTTGTAAATATGGAAAATATGAAATTTTATGAACCTTCGATGATCATGGATCCCGAGGAAGATACACAGATTCTGACTATTGATGATTTGGCACTTGAGTACATGAATGAGTTGCAGGAAGGCATCATCTTGGACAGGAAGATTCGATCTTCGAGGCGTGGAGATGTTGAATATCTTTGAGTAGGACTCAAGGGCATGAATCCAAGCAAGGCAAGGTGGATGGAGATCGGAAAATTGAGGGAACCATACCCTCACCTGGAATCTGCTTAAAATCAAACTTTTGTGGTCCAAAAGCTTTCAAGTGGATAGGATTGATCCACGAGGATCTTGTCATTCTAGTGTATCCGAGAGTTCAGGTTGTCTTCAGCTTCTTCAACTTCACCAGTGTTCTTCAGTTCTTCTGGTGTTGGTTTCGTTGTTAGTTCTTCATGGTGGAAATGTGGTCCAAATCAATGTCACAATGTGACAATTTGTTTTATATGTTTTATTTACTTAAAGGTAACCACCCTAAATGGGAACCTAACTCAATGTATTAAACCTATGCTAAAAGTCCTATGCAACAAACCTATTGTGAAAAAACCTAATGCTAAACCTATTACATTAACCCTAACGCTACAACCTTTCGGCCATGGTGCAACACTTTAAAACATTGTAAAAAATTACAAAACAACCCACATGTCTTTAACCGTCGGCTTAAAACCACGTCGGAACTGCGAGGGGTCAGGCTCATGCGAGCGGATATGCTAACGACATGGTCAGAGTTGCAACCGAGTATTAACCATAGTCCTAAACAACAGACAGATGACTGTGTCGGAGATATAAGATATGTGAACAACTCAGGTAACCACAGTCAGCCTTCACCGCAAGCGGGGATAATAGTTGGGTAGTGGCATTAACCATGTCAGTGTAACATGTGAGCAGTATCACCACAGGAGGAATGCGCTGTTCACATAGCGCTGTCACCGTCAACCAACCGCAACCATCGGGCGGATAAACCATAAGTGTCAAACAACGGTTAGACCGCCCTATTCACATGCGGGCGGTCAACCTCCTCCGCTCAGTCAGTAAGCTGCCAGTGGGTTTATTTTATCATAAGGTTTGAAAATGGGTTTTGGTTGCTGTTTGTTTAAAATATTAATTCAAAGACCATGAGATCTATCATATGTGTCAGTTCATGACTAGACCGAGACCCAAAACAACCCCATAATGCAGCCTATTCATCCCGAATTTAGCCTGAGGAGGTTGGAGTGTTTTTGCAGCCCTTCTAAAGGCAGTTTTCTCATTGAAGGCATTAGAGTGGTTTTTGAGTTTTGGTATGCAGATTCTGGAAGTGAGAGGCTATTTTGTTTTCAGTGTAACAGGAGCATCGGGAGTCGGAATTGGGAACCATGATAGGTGTTGGAAAGCTGGTTCAGAGAGCTTCCTTATGACAGTGATCAGAAGTGCCTGTGTGCACATACATTTTGGTCAATTCTCTATGTAATCAACCTCCCTGGCTTCAATCTTAATAAAGCGGTCACCCATCTTGAAAGCGGACCCGGAGATGTAGTCCCTCAGGGAAGAACTCCGTAATCAATCTTACTGTCTGGTATCCTTGTGCATTTGATGTTTTCATTAATTTTTTGCATCTTACTTATGTTTCTTTCAACTGCTGTAAAGTCTTTCTTCTCAAGTAGTTCTCTCGATTTTCGCACTTTTAGTTAACAATCAATTCGTTAATGGATAATCAATTCTACATCAGTTTTAACTTATGATCATTTCAGATCATATAATTTGGTATTAGAGTAGGTTGCATTTGTAGAATTTTCCATTGAATGTTAACCAGGTCAAAGTCGCAACGTGGAGAAGGAATCCTTGAGCAGATTGATCCAGATATTGGAAAGCGACGAGTCGTTCATAAGTCGACCATGACAGGATCTGATGCAGGTGAAAACACTGAAACTAAGATGAGTGATGAACAATTTCAGCAAGCATTCTTGACTATGCAGCAGATGTTGGGAGAACTATACGAAGACAAGAAGGCGAGAGATGCAACTTTCTCTTCAAATACATCGAAGAAGGACAAAGGTAAAGGAAAGGCTGATAAACCTCCTTCACCTCCATCATCTCCATCATCCCCTTCTTCTTCTTCTTCTTCCAGTACAAAATCCGAAAAAAAAAAAAAAAAAAAAAAAAAAAAAAAACTGAAGAAAACCTCTCTTTTGAAACTTGATGTAAAATTTGAATTACCTATTTATGCTGGTGAAATGAATCCTGAAAATTTAGATAACTGGATTAAGCAGATAGAAGTGTATTGTCGTATTCAGAACATCTCTGACGATAAAACGAAAATTTAGTTAGCTACACTTAGAATGGGGGGAACAACTTTAATTTGGTGGGAAAGTAAAACTCAAATAGATGTAAAGCAAAAGGGAAAAATCATCTCTTCATGGTCTAAGTTTTTAAAAGCTCTTAGGAAACAGTTCTATCCTTTGGGATACATGCAGCAAGTTGTTATTGATTGGCAGCATCTGAGGCAAGGTAAAGGACAGAGTGTTCAGGAGTTTACTTAGGAGATCAGAAAGAAAGCATTTCTGCTTGGTATTTCATTGGATACATGTGAAACTTTATTAAAATACATCGACAATTTACATTCATATTTGCAACACACATTATTAATATTTAATCCTGATGATTTTGATGAAGTGTGTGTTCACGCCATACATATTGAATCAGGTGGCAGACCATTCAAGTTTTCACAGAAACCATCTAGACAATTGGAAATCAAGGATTCCAAAGACAACAAGAAGAAGGGTAATCTGAAGGGAAAGAGATCAATGACAACTTAGAAGGAAGGTGAAAGACCTACTTGTACTCATTGCCAGAGGATCAGACATGATGAGTCCAAATGTTGGAAACTTCACCCATAACTCAAACCGAAGAAGTTTCAGAATAATAAAGGTGAAAAGAAGGCCAATACAATAATCCAACAAGATTTGGGCTCCGACTCAGGTGATGAAGGTAAAATAACCGCAATGGTTTCAACAGGTAAAACTTCTGATATTGGTTCAAGTTATAACACTTCTATACCTTCTTCAAACCGAAATCATCTAAATGAGGATAAAAGGGTTGAATTATTTCACATAAGGATAACTTCTAAGCACACAAAGATAGATACATTATTTGACAGTGGATCACATGCAAATTTAATATCTGAAGATTTAGTTAAGAAATTGGGTTTGGAGACACATAATCATCCAAGACCATACCCTCTAGGTTGGTTGAATAAAGAGACTCAGATTAATGTCACAAAGCAATGTCGATTAAAATTTGCCATAACAAATCACTACATTGATGAAGTAGATTTAGATGTGATTCCAGTAGATATATGTGGAGTAGTGCTAGGAAGTCCTTATCTCTATGATCGTGATGCAGTGTTTTATAGGAAAGAGCATAAATATCATCTTAAGAAAGATGGGATTGAATTTATTGTCAGGGCACATAAACTTAAAACACACTTGGATTTAGTTTCAGTTAATCAGATGAAGAGATTAATAAGTTCAAGTAAGAAATATGTACTTATGGTTGTGAAAGAACAACATAAGGATCGACAGGATGCTTTTTCAGGTTGTGAATCTCAGTTCAAAGATAGATTGGTTAAAGTGGTAGATTCTTTTCAAAATCTATTTAAGGAACCAAAAAATCTTCCTCCTAAAAGAGAAATACAACATGAAATACAATTAATGTCAGATGCCCCTCTTCCTAATATTGGAATGTATTGCCCATCAGTTATAGAGAACGAAGAAATAAAGAAACAAATACAAGAATTGGTTGAAAAAGGTTTTATTTGACCTAGTTCATCTCCATGTGGCTCACCCATAATTTTGGTTCCTAAGAAAGACGGAACATGGAGAATGTGTGTCGACTTCAGGGTCTTAAACAAGATAATAATAAAAAATAGGTATCCTCTTCCCAGGATAGATGATTTACTTTATCAACTGAAAAATGCTGTCTATTTCACTAAGTTAGATTTAAGAAGTGGGTATCATCAAATCCGCATAGCAGAAAATGACATCTGGAAGACTGCATTCAAAACTAGACAGGGACTATTTGAATGGTTGGTAATGCCTTTTGGTTTGTGTAATGCACCAACAACTTTCATGCGGGTTATGAATGATGTTTTCCGCCCATACATTGATAAATTTGTCATAATATACTTAGATGACATTTTGATTTTCAGTTCCAGTATAGAAGAACATGTTAAGCAGGTTTTCGAAGTATTGAACAAAGAAAAATTGTACCTTAAACTTTCCAAATGTGAGTTTGGGAAAACTTCACTAAATTATCTTGGTTACATAGTTGGAGGTGCAAGTCTAAAAATATATCCAGCTAAAATTGATGTGATTGTTAAGTGGCCACGACCACATAATGTGAATGAATTTAGAAGTTTTTTAGGTGCAATTCAGTATTGGAGAAAATTTATTGCTCAGTTTTCTTTGATTGCTTCACAGTTACATGCTTTAACAGGTTCTAAAGTTCCTTTTTAGTGGGGTGGTAAACAACACAAATATTTTGATACACTTAAGCATAAAATAGTCACAATGCCAATCTTAGCTTTACCAGATCTTCAACACCCATTTGAAATTGAAACAGATGTTAGTGGTTATGCAATGGGTGCAGCCTTACTTAAAAAAGGGAAACCAATTTGTTTTCATTCAGAAACTTTTTCTAAGGTAGTAATGAATTATCCGACATATGATAAAGAACTATTTGCTCTGGTTGAAAGTGTTAAGAAATGGAAAAATTATTTAATGGGTAAGGAAACAATGATTCACACAGATCATCAGCCGCTTCAGTACTTACAGTCTCAAACTAAGTTGCAACGATCTCATCATAACAAATGGATGGGATTTCTTCAGCAATTTCACTTAGTAATTAAGTACAAGAAAGGTGTCACAAACAAAGTAGCTGATACGTTATCTAGGCCATCTTTGAATGCTTCCATAGTTCTACATAGTATCTCTTTAATGCATGAAAGTTATATAGAACAATAAAGAATGGATGTTGATTTCAAAGATATTATGAATCACTAACTCACGGTGCTCAAGTGGAAGAAATCAATTATCATGTTCATGAAAGGTTGTTATATCATCTGGGTAAGTTATGCATACCACAGACAGAAAGAGCGCATGTTGTCCGAGAAGCACATTCTTCTCGCATTTAAGGACATTTTGGAGTAAGCAAAACAATGGAAAAAGTTCAAAGGTATTGTTACTAGCCTTGTATGTATGAAACTGTTGTTAAATACATTAAAGGATGTGTGATGTGTTCGACCAAAGAACCAGGCAATCGAAAGATTGGTTTATACATGCCACTTCGAGTTCCTTTGTGATTATGGGACAATATTTCCATGGATTTTGTTGGAGGACTTCCTATGTCCAGTAGAGGGTATGACTATTTCTATCTTGTGGTTGACAGATTCAGTGAAATGTGTGTTCTTGTTCCATGCAAAAAGCAAGTGACAGTTGAACAGAATACAAAGATGTTCTTCGATCAGGTATGGGTTCATTTTGGGTTACCTACTTCTATTATTTCTGATCGAGATACTCGTTTTGTAAGAGAATTTTGGTCCACTTTATGGGAACTCATGGACACAAAGCTGAAGAAGAGCACAAATTTTCATCCACAAACCGACGGAAAAACTGAAGTGGTGAACAAGATAGTCATACATATCCTCCGAGGGTATTGCAGTAAACATCCTAAATTGTGGGATGAATCTTTATCTTATGTGCAACATGCTTACAATCGAGCCTTACATTCATCCACTAATCGATCGCCATTTGAAACATGTTTTGGGTATCTACCGAAGTCACCAATGGATTTCATGTTTGGTGAAGAGGATAAAGTGGGTGAACATGATGATGTGAACAAAGCAGTTAAGTTCATTCAACGGATACAACAGATACATGCAATAGTGTAGGATCAGTTAGAGAAGAGTCAGGCCAAGTATAAAATGTGCCATGACAAGCATCGAGTCGATCATCATTTTCAAGTCAGCGATCAGGTATGGTTGTATATCAGTAAAGATAGGTTGAAAGG